>JALMQS010000577.1:183853-345801 GCA_024734495.1 Forficula auricularia
ATTATTAATATAAATATATATATATATATAAATGCAACATGGCAGGTTCCATCCCTGTCGAGTGCTTATTTATTTTTTAAAACATTTGAAACTTTATTACTTGACGTTTAGAAATTTTCATTTAATTAATCTCAAAAATTAAATGATGATTTTATTTATATATATAATATACAATTCAACCCTATAATTTGATACGTCTTTCTCTAACGTATTATGGTTAAACTTAGAAAATTAGACAATCACTATAACTATTCATTTTTTATATTATATACTTATGTTATATTTATACTTTATTGTTATTATTTTAGATATATCATACATATTATATTATATATATATATATTATATTGTAGGATTTCGTTCTCCGCTGGCGAGCAGCAGGGACACGCCCCTTTTATAAAGAATGGAGCGCGCCAAAAATTATGCTTACGTCACTTAAAACGCGGGAAGAATTAACCAATCAACTTAATTGCTAATTAGAGCTAATTAGGTTATAAAAGAAGCCAGCTCCTCGAAGCGAATTCGGTTGTTATCATTCAGTTGTTATGTATGAGTTGTCACTGGCTGAGACTCTGTTTGAATGAGCAGCTCTCCGAGGTGACTAATAACCTCGGAACGATTTGGGACGAAACGGCTATGTCTAAGAAGTAATTTGTATACACGTTCTGAAAAGAAGAAGCAATAAATGCGGGAATTGTGCTGTTATTTTGTCAAAAGCATAGTTTCAATCGCCTAGTGGCAATTCTTATTTTAAATAGCATTTATAACTGGCTCAAAGGCCGCCAATAGAGATTATCATCTCTGATGATCACCTCCCATCCAAGCCCGGCAAATATCCTTCCGACTAACCCTTCGAGCCAATCATAATAAAAATCATCCATCATCTAAATCATTTCCTATAATATTATATATAATTCTTATTTTAAATTTAATTATAATATTTATTTAAAATTTATATAACATTTATATTATAGATTTTATTTATAATTCGTGGGTATTGATTTGTGGGTAAGATTTGTGAACCACATATCTATCAACGTTCATGTGTCTTATTTCAGTTACCATAAGCCTCTAGTCACAGTAATTAATAACGACGGCGCTATTGATCTAATTAATATTTGAAATTTTATTTAGGTATTTTCACTGATTCGTTTATTTATCATTTGATATGGTATTAATCTTTTTCTTAGACTAGTAAGCCTTTTTTGTACCTATTTAGACAGTCGATCTGAATGAGTAAACTCCAGTCGTGCGTCACACTGACACACACATTTTTTTCGTCTGATGTAATGTTTAAAACACATTAAAAAAAAATTATTTTATGTTCTTTTCAAAAATATATCCAGTTTTTTTTCTAGTTAAATATTTTTATTTTTTTATAACTGTTCAAAATGTGGTAGATCTTTATGCCACACCCTGTACTTTTTAAAATCAGTATTATTCAAGAGGGTTCAAGAGTCGCTCAAGATTGACTGAAGAGCCGCATGCGGCTCGCGAGCCACGTTGTGCCCACCTCTGATATATACCATAATAATGCATATATTCATGTTTTTACTCTGGCCGCTCAACGGGCTTTACTCGCCAAGCGTATCGAGTAAAAGACCTTGAGCCTAGAACTAATTTTCTCTCTTGCAGTTTGCTTTCCTAATATTTTGTCTTTTAACCGTCGATTATTCTCGAGAAATATATCGATATGAAGAGGGTATAATATTACAAGGAGTCATTATCAGCTTTTTTTCTCAACTACAATTTGCATATATCATGGGTCAATTTTGTGCGATAATTAGATGCTTGAAATTGTGTTTTCATAATTTAAATTATCGACTACAACTTCTTTTCCAGAGGACCAGCATGGTGCAGGTATTTTTTTTTTTGATGTTTACAAAATAATATTAAAAAGAGCAGCTTAAAATATCTGTGAAATTTCGATTGTGATTATAATTCAAGACAAAAGGGATATGAATTAATTCTGTGTAGAAATTTACTCAGATTACATAGCTAGCTATATTTGTTATAGTCAAAATCATGGGAAATATTATCAGTGAGCAATTTATTTGGCACTTGAAATAAGAAATTGGAGGAAAAAATGTGTATTTTTAGGGTTCCATTTAATTTTAAAACCACACTCACATCAAATATTGTCTCTGTTAATTTATAGAAATTCTGCTTCTCTCGGCAAAAAGAAACTTTCAATTTATATTGATGCTCAGGCAGAGGACAACCTCTTTGTTTCTCTTTATCAAGAAACCTTCATTTAATTGCAGATATCCTTGGTAGGAATGGCGGTTGTTGCAGTATTAGCTGGTTTTTTTCATAAATATATATCGTTATCCTCTGCAAACGAATTTACCTACTATATCCAATCGGGTATTTTAACCCATGAGAAATAACAGTTAGATTATTTCTATTTAAAAAGACTGATGATAAAGTCCAGCCTTCGATACTATACAGAGTGATTCACGGTCGATGGCACGTTAGACGTTAGTTTATGGAAAACGGAACGCAAGATTTTTCTGAAAATTTAGCACCTTAGATTTTCTTAACGGTTCTATCGATCTAAAATATTCCATCAAAAAGGCGTAGAAACTTTTTTTTAAACGTAACACCCCGTATCTTAACACGATTTTAGAACCGCCCTTTTATTAAAATACTTTTTTGTTAATATTGTCATTTACCTATCAATATTGGTTTTCGAGATAAAAAATAATTTGTTTTAAATATGGTCCAAAACATGGCCATAATTAAACTTAAATAAATTAGTGCTCTCAATTCATGAAAAGTTGATATTTTGGTGGTAGTTTAGACAGGCCCGAAGTATTTAATTTATGTCGAGAAATCGACTCCATATTATACAGGGCGTGCTAAGATTACTATTATTTCCGGTATAGTAAAAGGGGTCAAAAGTTCGTTTTTTCAAATGAGACCCCCGTATATTACTCAATAAATTGAAAGACGAAGAAAAATACTTCAAGACGATATATCATGTCCCTATACCTAAAACATCAAGTTTTCTTAATAAAGCCGCTTTTTCGTGAAAAATTATATATTAATGAATTTAATTTTAACTAAACATGGAAATTTCATGCTTATGACAGTTTGTTGATTATTTATAAGTAACTTATAAACATGGAAGCCGAAACGTCGCAATGCTAAAAATATTTTAGATCGATAGAACAGGTAAGAAAATGTAAGGAGCTAAATTTTCAGAAAATCCTGCGTTCCGTTTTCCTTAAACCTCTAACGTGTCATCGACCGTGAATCACCCTGTATAGTCTATAAATTATACACATACATATTTGGGAGAAATTCTGCATCGAGAATTCGAGAGTATATTTTCCTTGTCTTAGGATAAACAAAATTGGCTTCTGAAATGCTTTTCTAATAAACTGCATAATTCATGAATTTAGCAATCGTTAAGTTCTAATGTTATTTCAATTGTTTACAGCAAAGTGACAAGATCCTAGTAATTCAAAGGCTTGCCCGAGAGCATTCCCAGTTGACCCGCATTGCAAGAACTACCACTTATCTCTATGGGCCAGTTATTGTTATATTTTTCTTGATGATTTTTGTTTGTATCACCTCATCCTCTTTTTATTATTTTATGTAATTTACTCGGTTGGAAATCAGACTTGATCATGGGAGCATCTGCTGAATCAATTTCAACACAAATAGGAATGATTTTGCTTGCGACTATTTTCTTTTGTGGAATGATTTTAATTCTCTATCTCATGACGTCATTACATAAAAAGGTATGTGAAGTATGGAAAATAAATATTTATAATTTCGTAGGTTTTGCCGTATTTTGAAAAGCAAAAGAGGATACATTTAGGTACGTTTAGATCTATGATGAATGCTTTTTTAAATACCCTTATTGTTAAGGCCCGGATGTCGATGAGATGTCATCTTCATTTAACCCTTAAAATGCTAATATATTAGATAACATTGAAGTAATTTTCGGAGAATGATAAGTGAATTGAGTGAATATATTATTGTTACTGCCACTGAGAGAGGAGACAGAGGGGAATGTCACATTGGATTTCCTTCACTGACCTTACAAAAACCCTGAAGAAGGAAGGAATAGCCTCCGAAATGTCGGCTTATGAATAAAAAGATTGTTTAAATTATCTTCTTTTTTTGAATTTTATACTGCCTTATCAATATCCACTCAATATTATTTAACTAAAGACAATTAAAATTTATAATTTAAAAGGATTGCCATTAGGGATTGCAATCTAGTAAAGTGGGATCCTGCAATCCCGTGGTATCCAGAATCATTTGAAGGCCTGAGTGATCCTGCAGCAACTTGCGGATCAGCAAACTCCTGAACTCGTCGACGAATCAAATTAAAGAATTAATTGACAGCTTGCAGCCCTTTTAAATTAGGCTTCGAAGTATTATGTAGAAGAGAGTCTACCCTATTAATTGCAGAAACGACTTTTATTATGACGAGTGGGTCAATCTGGAAGAAATAATTCTCCAGTTCATCTTCTTACCCACCAAAGTTTCAACAAACATATCAAATACATGATTCTTTTTTTAAGATATTTTAACTTTTAGGCGAAAGATACAAGTTTGCTTCTCAATGAATATTTAATGGCAGATATCGAGGAAAAAATCAAAATACAGGTAAAGCAATATTCTACTATTAATTTAAGGAATTAATTATATTGACGAAAAGAATAAAAAACAACTGTATACGTAAATTAAAAAAATATTTTCAGCTTCAACGCTTTTCCCTTCAATTACTTCATGACAAATTGAAATTGACCCTTTTGGATTTTGTCCCTTTTGATTTATCCCTCTCATTTACGGTGAGTAACATTCCATTTATTAATACAATATCAAAAATAATAATAATAAATAACGTTAATTTTTCAGATGGTCGGTGCAATTGCAACATATTTAATTATTCTATTACAAAATGTAAATACAAATAATTGTGAATCTCACGGCATAAATACAAACAAAATTGAAGAAAATTTTTGTAATTGTTCGTCTGAAGAAGGAATTAAAACGATCCAGACCACAATATTAGGCTTAGATTAACATTTAGTGTCTAAATGTAGGAGAATATAAACATAAAATCACACACTCGTAACTTTATATAAAGCTAATTTCCTGCTCAACTAAGCTGAAATAAATAAATTTTTACTTGTAAAATATGCTATTTACAATAATAATTAGCAGCTGGAAGACTGAGCTTGTAATTCTATTATTTTCATTATTAGTTTTTAAGGAATTTGGTGTTGGTACTTGGTGAAACATTGTTTAAAACTATTGGATACCTACCAAGTATTTTTTATACAATAATTTTCATTATTATTTATTTATTATCATTTCCGTCCATAATTTAATTTATAATTTGAAAGTTTATATTGGGAAAATAAGGACAAGTTTTTATGTGTGACTTTTTTATTTATCCACCAACGTTTCGTCGACTTTGCCGACTTCTTCAGGGCTTCAAATAGTCATGTCACACATTCGTTTAAATTTTCTTCTTACCTTCGTTACCATTGAAGGCCATCAGAATACAATTTTCAAAAGATATTTGGCACATTCACAAAAATACAATTTTTTTCTCTTTTTAATAACAACCTTATCAATACAGAACAGAACAGTAATCACTTCTTACAAAAAATAGAATAAAATATTTTTCTTTTTATCCCTATATACAAAAATCTCAACTTCGAATAAATTGATTTATTTAATCAACCACTTGTTATGTTTTAATTCAACCACACGATTCATTTTTATTCAACCATTTGTTAATAATAACCCAAATAATTTTCCACAAAATGAAAAATAGCTTATAAATATACATATTGCCTTCGGCACGCCCTCGAAGCTCGGCCCTCCGGGCTGTTACCCTGGCGGGCGGCGTCTCGGTCCTAAAATTTTATTCCTCTTAAAAAACCACACTCCAAATGTATACCTGTAAACTCCCGAAAATACATAGTCTCTTAAAAGTTTCGCCTCATTTTCTTCCTGACACAGCTACAGAAATGAGGCTCTAGATATGAATCTGGAAGTATTTTTTTCATATAATCTACAGCATTGTGATATTTTTTGTGTGGAAATAGATTTATTTAAATAAGTGTTATCGTGTGAGGAGGAGAATTATATTATATCATTTTTAAAATTTGGGATCGATAATCGATATAAGGCTCCAAATATTTAAAAGAGATCAAGTGTTGTTTGTATGACAGGCTGCTCCATCCAGTATTGCCATGAGAAACTCATATGGGGATGCGTGTCTTAAGCCGTTCAATTTTGTAAAAATCAAAAAATAAGAATAACAAAATTTAGATTTTTAAGAAATTATAAAAAAGTGGCAAATTATTAAAAAATAAACAAATAATATATAAATCAAATAAGATGTGATTGATTTCTTTTTCTGTGCGCAAAGAAAAGCGAATTGAATATTTAATTTTTTAGTGGGGGGGGGAAGAGGAATAATTATCAATATATTTAATGTTTCTTAATTATCATCTTAAAATCAATTGGAGTCTTTCATTTCAAAAATTCGAGTCCAAATTACGATTATATTTCAAATTTGCCGCAAATATACAGATGACGCTCCCTGTCGGCAGCACTACGTCAGCGTTGCGGCAAATTAATCTAGGCAAATATATATAGTATATATTTTGAAATAAATTCTTTAAATTTTGAGCGAAAGAATACTAACTTGTCAGAAAATAATAATATAATACCTGAATGTCAATCGGGGTTTCGTAGGAATCGAGGTTGTATTGATAATCTCTGTTTTGTCTGCGACTGTAGGGATTGGTTTGAGATTAAAAAAAAGGAAAGTGTATTGTGCTTTGGTAGATTTTAAAAAAGCCTTCTAACTGTTGATCACAAACTACGGTAGGTATGGCAAATTGTACCATTTGGGTTTAAGCTCAAAAATAATTAATATAATAGGACAAATCTATGATAATTATTTAACTTTAGAAATGAACGGCAAGATATCTCAAAGAGAAACAAAGAGGTTGTCCTCTGCTTGATGCAAATAAACATACACACATATAAATCATCTCGATATATATGTATTTATTTAATAATAAATAAATAATATATATACAGATATATCATCTCGATATATATGAGCGTATGTTTATTTGCATCAAGCAGAGGACAATCTCTTTGTTTCTCTTTGTGAATTAACAACTCTGCTACTCTCGGCAAAACAAAAACTTTTCAATTAAGGCAAGATATCTAATAGTATTAAGATAAATAAGGGGGTTTTGCAGGGAGACAGCCTTAGCCCGCTATTGTTTTCACTGTTCATTTCAGAATTTGACAGGTTTTTATCTGAGGCCGGATTGGAGGGAGTAATCATTGATGCTAAAACCTCAATTTCGACTTTGCTTTTTGCAGATGATTTGATCCTTCTGGCGGATACTCCAATTAAGCTGCAAATTATGCTTCATAGACTTAGAATATATAGTGAAAGCAATAAGCTAGTAGTTAATATTAATAAGACTAAAGTAATGATATTTCGTGAAGCCGGAAGACCTCCGGACTATGCATTTTATTATAATGAGGAAAAAATAGAAATAGTTAAAAATATTAGCTATCTGGGGATACATTTTAGTTCATCGGGGAAATTTAATTTCGCTGCAGATCAGATTGTTAGTAAGGCAAGAGTTGCTACTGTTAACCTTAAGATTGTAATGAGTAAATCTTGAATGGATAGTTACTCAGCCAGAGATGATTTATATAAGTCTTTGACCTATATATCTTTACTTTATTTAATATGTTTCACTAAGAACCTAAGAGCCTACACCATTCTCCCTTAACCATATTAATATTGAGGTGCGTGCAAAATTTCGTCCGGAGCTTCAATAGATGGAGTTATGAGCGTCGTAACCTGTTGTCATTAATACCTACTCCTACATATTATATATCCTTGGAAAGGTGACGTCTTCAGCTTTCATTTAAAAAAATCATTTGTTTTCATACAAACTGCTTCGATAAATATCACTTTGAAAATGAATATCGATAAAGTGCATTTAAGGCATGTTATGCTTTACGAGTTTCGGAAGGAAATAAACGTTGCCATTCAAGATGTTTATCAGGACCAAGCACCAGCTAAACGAACTGTGGAAAAATGGTTTACTAAATTTCGGCGCGGAGAATTTAACCTTGAAGACGATGAAGGTGATGCTCTCAGTTTGGTAGGATTGCAAGGGCATAATCTATTTTGAGCTTCTCCCTGCTGGCGAAACGATTGATTTGGACAAGTACTGTCGCCAATTAACCAATTTGAATCGAGAAATCAAAGAGAAACGTCCGATTTTGTCAAATCGCAAGGGAGTCATCTTTCATCAGGACAACGCCAGACCACACGTTTCGAAAAAGACGCTGTGTAAGCTGAAGAGCCTGAAATGGGATGTCCTAACGCATCCGCCGTATTCTCCTGATACCGCACCATCTGACTATCCCTTGTTCCGGTCATTGCAAAATTATTTAAATGGAAAAAACATTGACTCTTTGGAGGCCTTAAAAAACGGCGTGTTTTCGTTCTTCCGAATCTAAACCGCTCAGTTTTTATGATCGAGGCATCCGTCTGCTGCCAGAACGTTGGAAAAAGATTATAGAAAACTATGGAGAATATATCATTGATTGAATAAAGATTTTTGTTTGCCTAATCGCTGTGTGACTTTTACTCACAAACTCCGCACGAACTTTCGCACGCACCCAATATATTTATTTCCGAGCTGTTACGGGCGTGACTCTCTAATAAACTCATGATCTGAATACAAAAAAAAACTAGACTTGAAATTTCGTTTTGATATTCCTAGTTTCCTAGTTTCCTAGTTTTTCAGCTAGAACGTACACAAAATTTAGTAATATAATAACAAAAATTTTGACAAAATAATTGGAGCTGTTCGGGAAGAGAATTTAATTAATTAGCTGATCAAGATGACCAATCAATGATAGATTTAAATTCGCTTCTCGAAGTGCCAGTAATATGAAGCTGATCGGGGCTACTCTTCTTAATGAAGGAGTCCCTTAAGCTTAGTGTTTATTAATATTAAATAAACAAACTAAATAGTTCAATTATTAAATTGTTTTTCGATATGATGTAGTGGACTGTTAACTTAATAATTAAATATCTTTCAAAGGTGATAGATGAATGTTAAAGGTTTATCAGGTAAAGAAAGTTTAAAAACAAAGCAAGTTGATTTAAATGAATTTATTAAAATGGAAAACAAGTAAAAAGTTTGAAGAAAAGATAGAAGTTGTTAAATTGAGTTTTAAGATAAAGGTCTATTGGTGTGGGGGTAGCCAAATCTCAGTTTGTGACGAAAGCGTGGGGGACACCTTTTGGTAACTATCCCTGAAGACTTGATAACGATCGCGATGGAGAACTCATTCAATCAAAGGCAACGCGACAAACATGATTTATTTAATCCACTTAGGGCATATGTTTCACGAAAAATTGAATGTGAGAAAGAGGGAGATAATATAGGATTTCGGACATAGGTAGACGTTCCCGGTAGTCAAATAAAAATATTTGAATAATCATTTGGTATTTCCCGATCAATGTTTTTAATTAAATTTAATATATTAAATTATTTTAGAATTAATTATATCGAAATTTCCTGTTAAATGTTAAAAAGTACATTTTAAAATTAATTAAAAAAGCGCGGAGTATTCGAATTTTGACAAAGTTATTAAATTTATTATTTTGAATTTTTATAAAAATGTTAGCTGATTTTGACATCTCCAATAATATCTCGTAAAATTTAATTTTTTCGATATTTAGTCCATAAGACTTTCTTGGAGACCAATACCCCAAGGTATCGTTCGATTTTTGTTATGACAATAGTTTCTAATATTTATGAAATATTTCGAAAAAAAAACACATTCAAGATTGCAATATTTGAAAAAAAAACTTCAACTTTTTTTCCTTGTCACCGGAAACTAGATGCCCATTTAGCCAGTCGTCACAGATTCACGAAGAATAGGTGTATAACCAAGTAAAATAAAATAAAACAAAACAAAATAAAATAACAAAATAAATAAATGAAATTATAGTTGGAAGCCAATGGATACTATATGTGTAATTAAATTGAAATTTTTTGTGCCTAGAGTAGCTGATTTTTTATATATTGATGGAGACAATAAAAGAGTTTATCTTCTGCTGGAATTATAAATTTTATTTATTTATAACGAATAAATAAAAATTTAAAATTCCAGCAGAAAACACACTCAATTATTGTCTCCTTCAATGTATTTTTAATAACGGAGTCTGCAATTGGCCTTCCTTGCAACTTCAACTTAATAGGTTGAAAAATTGAATTATCGATCTCCGAAAATATAACTTGTCAATTAGCATAATGACAATTTGATGTCTCATTACATTATATTAATGTCTTATGTACATAATATATAACTCAAAATCGATATGTAATAATTGATAGATTAATTCTCTTTCATAAACATTAACCAGACTAGAGAAAGTCTATTTGCTTAAGCACTAAAAATTTCAAAATGTTTTTCGATAATTCTATAAGATCGACGTTTGCATTTTCATTTTTAATATGGCGTCTATTTGGCATGTGGCCTTTTCTATTAAAAACTGGCCCGGATTTGAAGAAACGTTTCGTTATATCCGTCCCTTTATATATCATTACAATTGTCATATCAATTTTAATGATTTCCGCAATAATTTTAGTATTTCCAAAGAATATGATGATGCGAACATCTGGAATAGAGGTGAGAAATTTTATACTTAATATCTTAACTAATACTATTAAATGAGCTAGAACTGTTTTCGATGAAAATCCCGGATTAAGCGGTTTTCAAGTCTACAAATCGATCTATCAGGTTGCATTTTCGGGTAACTTTAATCTAGTGAGTTTTTTTTTAATTAAAGTAATTATTCACAAGTGGATGTGTCAATAAAAATGTATATTTTTTATCAATTTCCTTTTAATAATTAATTGATTTTTTAATTTTACAACCCACTAATATTTAATTAGAAAATTAGAAAATTTAATCAATAAAAGATATTTTCTATTGAAGACTGAATGGTAGATCTCAAAGCTGAATTGATGCAGACAGCCCAAGAATAATGAAAACCAGTGCCGGATGTAGGTTTCTTCGGGCCCCTGGCGGTATATATATTTTAGCCGCCTCCCCCCCCCCTAAAATAAACTTTACTATAGCAAAAATAAGATAATAGCTAAATAATATATAGGTAAAATTATCAACATATTACATATTAAAAATTTAGAAAAAAATTATCATTAGATTATGTAATACTTTTTTCCTAGATTTTCCTTTAACAAAATCTTGTATTAAATCGTTGCATTTCAATTTTTCAAATGCTTCATTTTCTATATAAAATATAGATAACCCATCGAGCCTTACTGGTCCCATACTTGATCTTAAATAATTTTTTATTCCCTTTAATACAGAGAAAGATCTCTCTCCAGAAGCATTTGATACTGGAATTGTCATATATATATTTCTAGTAATGTAGTGTTTGTAGAACAAAAATTGATTACAATATACAACATCTTAGTTGAATAATAATAATAAAAACTAAATGTAAAATTTTAATTTTCCGCATGAACTTAAAAATAAAAATCCCTTTGAAATAAATTGTAGAATAATCGTAAAGAAATCTCGAGATGAGCCGTAGAAGACATCTTTAGAAGTGTGGTGGTAAGACAATAAGATCATATGACATGAATAATTTTTACAAAAAAAAATAAAACCGACTTCAAATAAACTGCAACGGATCGTTGCTAAACTTTATCCAAACTCATTTGAAATATTAATATGTTTATTCCTTTATTATTAATCAGATATATCACATGCAATTTGCAGTTCATGTTGACTTTAATTCAAAAATTATGATCGATTCTCATTTAACAGTCGAGGAATAATCATTCTACATTGGATTTTTGACTTTTCGGTTATTATTGGTAACAATTGTTGAAGACATGGAGGAATCGACTTAAAATTAAAAATAGCGATCGATTCTCATCTAATACTGGAGGAATAACCATTCTATATTGGATTTTTGACGTTTCGGTTATTATTGGTAACCATTGTTAAAGACATAGAGGAATCGACTTAAAATCAAAAATAGCGAGAGAAATAACCTTATTGCATTCACTTTTTGATGTTTTGACTATTAATGGCAACCTCTACTGAAAACGTGGAAGAATCGACTTAAAATCAAAAAAACTAAATTCTTTTATTCTTTTCTTTTACTTTCTTTTATCTTATTAATATGTCATCTGCAAAATTATATGCACAGCATTACCTTTATGATGAGGGAGCGGGTCAAAAAGTTGTTGTCAAAAATTAAATTAAATTTTAATTTCAATTAAAATTAAAAACCATTTTTAAAATAAAATTTCTCCACAATTCAGACATTTATAAAAATAATAAACAAAAAAAAAATTGTATAAAAAAATAGACTCAATAATTCTTGAGCGTATTGAGTAATTAAAAAAATAATTACAAGATGTAACTATTTATTCTTATTTCTTTAAAACATGTAATTAATAAGTTTGGTAAATTATTTTAGAATGTAATGGCCGGTGGATATTATTTGTGTGTCACTGCTGTAATAGTCAATAACATTAGCATTAGCTTAATGCCTAAGGCAGTTGCGCAAATTCTCAACGACTTAAGTTCATATCCGTTTGAATATCAAAGGAAATATTTAATTGTGGATTTTCTAAAACAGGTTTGTTGTTTTTTATTATTTTGCTACGCTTAAAATTTTACATATTTTAAACAGATTAGATAATATATTAAGAAACACTTGAAAAATTTTAACCGGGCCTCTTAAATAAGAATGTCTTTGATAATAAGCTGACGTGTTCTGATGTGGCCATCCACTTGACTTTACCATACAATCTGGCCCCTCACTTATATTTAAAATTTAATAAGATTATTTATAATCATGTAGGGGGTTAGTTTTTGCATTTTTAGACTCCCGGGGGCCCACTGATTATGTATACAAAATTTCGTTGAGTTTGGTACAAGAGCCTAGATTTTCATTTTTTGACCATACACCCCACCCCATTTTGGGCGGTTGGTTTTTGCATTTTTAGACTTCTGGGGTCCCACTGATTATGTATACAAAATTTGGTTGAGTTTGCTCAAATGGCCGATTTTTAATTTTTAAACCCCCCCTTGGGTCGATATGCACCAAAATCTAATCAGCTCTTAATTTCAATATACCAAAACTACTTGTGAATTGTTTCAATATTCACACTAGTTTTTGAGCTAGCTCGTCCACAAAAATTTGATAACGCACAAACTAAATAACAGACAGAGTAACTTACAGACATTTTGGCAAAACAATTATTATCTCGAAAAATATAATTTTTTCGATGTTCACTTATTATAGCTTTTTTGTAGACCGAAATGGCATGGTTTTGCTCAATTTTTTTAATCAAAATAGTTTGAGGCGTTTTTTAGATATTTCGAAAAAAAAAGAAGGAAAAAAACCACTTTTTTCATGCACGATTACAATACTTGACCATACCCTGTATAATAAAGTAAAAACTAATGAAAATAATAATAATGTTACATTTAAAATACATCTCTTTCTATATATACCTATGGTTACGTATCAAGAAAATATGGGACACAAATTGATTTTTCTAATTCCAAAATTTATGAGAGAGACCTGGTTTCTAAAAAATTATTGATTTTAGAAATGATGGAAAATTGAAGCAGCAAAAATTCAATTAACCAAATTTTAAACTAATTTTCTCTCTTGCAGTTTGCTTTCGCTTTCTTTTGTTTTGCAACCGTCAGTCATACGGGACAAATGATGAAATATGAAGATGATAAAATGTTACTAGCAGGCTTTACCACCTGTTTTTTCCAACTACAATTTACACATTCAATTGCTCAATATTGTATGATAATTGGTTGCGTGAAATTGTGTTTTCATAATTTAAATAATCGACTACAACATCTATTCCAAAGCACGAGCATGATACAGGTATTTATTTATTTGATGTTTACCAAAATAATATCAAAAAGAGCAGCTTCCAATATCTGTCAAATTTCGATTCTGATAAGTATAATATAATTCAAGACAAAAGGTATATTTATTAATTCTATGTATAATTTTACTCAGAATACATACGAACTGAAAAAACAATTTCTTTATAGTAAATATATTGATAGAGTTGAGCATTTTAAAACTTAATTTAAACTTAAAACAAATAAAATAATTCAAATTTTTATCTAATTAATTCAACCAAATGAATAATTAAAATAAATATTTTATTTATATAATTCATTTAATTGATTTTAGATTTTACATCAAATGAATAGACTAGTAGTCAGAAATACATATCTATATTTATTATAAATAAAAAATATTCAAGTTTATACTAGAGGTGATTCACGGTCGATGGCACGTTAGGCGTTTATGGAAAACGGAAGGCAGGATTTTTCTGAAAATTTAGCACCTTACATTTTCTGTCTTGTCTATCGATTCTAAAATATTTTTAGCATTGCGACACGGTCATCGTCATAACTTTATTATTTTAAATGGAACACCCGTATATTAACACATTTTAGAACCACCCTATTATTAAATACTTTTGTTAATATTGCTATACCTATCTTCTTCTGGTTTTCGAGATAAAAAATAATTTGTGTTAAATATAGTCCAATACATGGCTCTAATTAAAGAAAGTTGATATTTTGGTGGTAGTTTAAACACACCGAAGTATTTAATTTCCGCCGAAAAATCGACTTCATATTATACGAGGGCGTGCTAGAATGTACTATTATTTACGTTATTCATAAAAGGGGTGAAACTAGTCCGTTTTCAAATGAGACTCCCCGTATATTACTCAATAAATTGAAAGACGAAAGAAAAATGCCTTTAAGACGATATATCATGTCCCTATACCTGCAACATCAAGTTTTCTTAATAAAGGCGCTTTTAGGTGAAAAATTACTTTTAATGAATTTAATTTTAACTAACCATGGAAATATCAAGCTTATGACAGTTTGTTGACTATTTATAAGAAATTTATAAAGAGTTTATTGACGGTGTTCAAAAAAATCTCCCAAAATGACCGCAAATATTGATTATTCAAACGAAGTTCTTATGAAATTATTTATTTTGTACTACATAACATTAAGTGTATAAGAACTTCGTTTGAATAATCAATATTTGTCGATAATTTTTGGACATTTTTATGAACATCGTCAATACCGTTTATAAGTTACTTACAAGTAGTCAACAAACTGTCATAAGCTAGATCATTGCCATGGTTAGTTAAAATTAAATTAATTAAAAGTAATTTTTCACGAAAAGCGCCATTATTAAGAAAACTTGATGTTTCAGGTATAGGAATATGATATATCAGTCTAAACAGCATTTTTTTCTTCGTCGTTCCAATTTATTGAATAATATACTTGCTTGCGGTCTCATTTTGAAAAAAATTCACCACCTATTACTTGAATAACGGAAATAATAGTAATCTTAGCACATCCTGTATAATATGGAGTCGATTTTTCGGCGGAAATTAAATACTTCGACGGTGTGCTTAAACTACCAGCAAAATATCGAGCTTTTCATGAGTTGAGAGCAACTAATTGGCTTTAAGTTTAATTAGGGCCATGTTTTGGACTATATTTAACACAAATTATTTTTTTATCTCGAAAAACCGATAGAGCTAGTTATAGGACAACGTTAACAAAAAAGTATTTAAATAAAAGGGCGGTTCTAAAAATGTGTTAATATACGGGGTGTTCCATTTAAAATAATAGAAGCTTCCTATGACCTTTTCGATGGAAGCCCGAGCGTCGCAATGCTGAAAATATTTTCGATCGATAGAACAGGTAAGAAAATATGTGATAGGTCTTTCAGAAAATCCTGCCTCAGTTTTCCATAAACGTCTAACGTGCCATCGACCGTGAATCACCCTGTATAGTGCATAATTTCTTGTCGTAATTAAGTTTTATTCTATTTAAATATCCAATTATTAAATTTAACTATTCCACTATTTTACTCAAATAACAATATTTTCATTATTTATTTATTGGTGCTTGTTTCAAATAGCGGCATCTTAACTATTAATATAACTAGAGTCGCTCCAAAAATATGAGAATACTTAAAATACGTATATCATTTATTCATATTGAACAAAGATCGATTTCGCCATAATTAACACAATTTCTTAACTATAAATATATCGTTTTTTCAGTGTTATCTTACCGATATTTTGATAATCGCGAATCATCATCATCATTGAGTACATAGGGTGGGTCGAAAAAACTGAATTTTTTTCGAAAACATCCTAGTGCGGAAAAGTTGACTATTGTAATAAGAAGAAAAACGGCATTAAAAATTAAAATCGTTTAACATCTTTAGATAGCGCATCGAACTTTAAAATTATTAAAAATTGCAAAAATCCCTATATTTTTTATGTAATTTTTTTCTTTAAGTTAAAATTTTTAAAATAATCCTACACTAGTTTTTATGCTTGTTTTATGGTTTAAATACATACTTACTTACTTCCGATGGCCAAATCGCCCTTTTAGAGCTTGAGCCTATCGCGTGATGCCTCTCCATATCCCTCTATCCTTGGCCAATCGTTCCCATCTCACCCCCACGTCAAACTCTGGCAGATCTCTGACGACATTATCCAGCCATCTTTGCCTTGGTCTGCCTGGGGGTCTTCTTCCAGGCGAGTAGCTCTCGTGGAGGTTCTTTATATCCCTGGTTTTGGGAGCACGAGCCACATGACCGGCCCATTCTAGTCTTCTTTCATCACCACACTTGAGATATAAGGCTGCTTTGTCGTGTTCTGACTTCTCTCTCAGATCTTCGTCTCCATTCACCAGAAGTTAGATCTTGAACAGGTCCACATATATTCCTGAGAACTTTATTCTCGACAACTTATCAGCCTCTTCTGGTTAAGTAGCGTCATTGTCCACGACTCACATGCCGCTACATCACAACCGGTCCTATCAAGATATTGTATATTTTTATTTTATTTTTCGTGATAGAACTCCCATTCGAAGTAGTCCATTCAGACTTGCCAAAGCTCTATCACCCGCATGTATTCGAGAGATTATTTCCTGGTCTATTCTGGCATCCGACGTCACTATAGCGCCCAAATATTTAAACTTCGATACGCCCTCAAAAACCCTGTTCTCCACTTTCATTGCTGTGCAACTTGGTATTGATCTTGACATTAGCATGTATTTGGTTTTCACTTCACTTACAACTAAACCCACCCCATTCCCTCCCGTCTCGAGCGCAGCGAACATTCTCTCTTCAGTCCTTCCTCACTCTTGCAGACAAGATCAATGTCATCCGTATATTCGAAAGCCCTCAGTACTCTGCCCAGAGGCACGCCCGCGTCAACCCGTTTTACACCCATCATTATCTTCTACAAAACTAGATTGAACAGCAATGGTGACAAGGCATCATCCTTCCAATTTCAAAAGGCTGAGATAAGTTTCCACCCAGCTTCACTCTAGATTTTGATCAGCACACACATACCTTTGTCATTCTGATTAATTTCTTGAGGAATCCAAACTTTTCCATTATAGTCCATAGGTTTTGCCTATATACACTGTCATATGCCTGTTTATAATCAATGAAAAGATGGTGTATATCCAAGGCGTATTCTCATCTCATCTCCATTAGTTGTCGGATGTTGAATAGCTGGTCCGATATTGACCTACCCTTACGGAAACCGCATTGATACTCCCCCAGAACTTCCTCTGAGATGGGACTTAGTCTTCTCAACAAGATATGAGATAATATCTTATATGCTGTTATCAAAAGCGAGATTCCTCTATAATCCCGTAGATCTTCTTATTACCTTTTTTACTTTATCCAATGCAAAGCATGGGTAAAGTATTGTAATCGCTCTCGGGCCAAGCGTGGCTTCAAAGGGTCCTCAGGTAAAGACTACGGAACCCATGGACTCAATTAAAGTCACAAATTGTAGTATTCAATTAGGTTGAATATTAGCACGTGACGGTTTTGCCAAAAATTACATGGGGTCTCGTCGAGAGGCCAAAAAGTGCGATTTTTTCATTTAGTGCGTGCGGATGTATGTATGTATGTATGGATGGATGGATGTATGTATGTTATCGCTTTTTTGGCTCACGATTTTTTCCACACCGTTGCACCGATTGAAATGAAATTGAAAACCTACCATAAGTTTAACAAAATGAAGCGCTGATTAGTTTTTGGTACATATCGGCCCACAAACATTAGTACTTTATTTCAGTACTTTTTTAGTTTTTTCTAAATATCTTGAAAATGACTTAACCAATTTTGATGAAATTTAATATCCTAATTAAGTACCTTGGGGACCACAAAAAAGGTTAAATAAAGTTTTTAGTAAAATTATATTTTAAAGTACTTTACTCTAGAGTAAGATGGTACTTTTTTAATTTTTTAAATTCTTTAAAATTTATTCATTTGAAAGTTTTAATATAGCTCATTTAGCCTTGCTTAAGTAAGAATGGATAGGCTTCTCTCTGTGAAATGCTAAAAATTTGGGAGGAATTTTTATGAGTAACCATAGCAACTGCGTTGTTTTCTTATCCTTTACCTTTGCTGAAGACAGAGAAATCGATTTTAAACCAAAAATAGCGGTTGATTCTCATCTAGTACTTGAGGAATAATCATTCTATATTGGATTTTTGACGTTTCGGTTTTTATTAGTAACCATTGCTGAAGACATAGAGAAATCGATTTTAAACCAAAAAATAGCGATTGATTCTCATCTAGTACTTGAGGAATAATCATTCTATATTGGATTTTTGACGTTTCGGTTTTTATTAGTAACCATTGCTGAAGACATAGAGAAATCGATTTTAGACCAAAAATAGCGATTGATTCTCATCTAGTACTTGAGGAATAATCATTCTATATTGGATTTTTGACGTTTCGGTTTTTATTAGTAACCATTGCTGAAGACATAGAGAAATCGACTTTAAAACCAAAAATAGCGATTGATTCTCATCTAGTACTTGAGGAATAATCATTCTATATTGGATTTTTGACGTTTCGGTTTTTATTAGTAACCATTGCTGAAGACATGGAGGAATCGACTTAAGATAAAAAATAGCGATTGATTCTCATCTAATACTTGAGAAATATCCATTCTATATTGGATTTTTGACGTTTCGGTTTTTATTAGTAACCATTCCTGAAGACATAGAGAAATCAACTTTAAACCAAAAATAGCGATTGATTCTCATCTAGTACTTGAGGAATAATCATTCTATATTGGATTTTTGACGTTTCGGTTTTTATTGGTAACCATTGCTGAAGACATAGAGGAATCGACTTAAAATCAAAAATAGCGATTGATTCTCATCTAATACTTGAGGAATAACAATTCTACATTAGGTTTTTGACGTTTCGATTATTATTGGTAACCATTGCTGAAGACATGGAGGAATCGACTTAAAATCAAAATAACGATCGATTCTTATCTAATACTAGAGGAATAACCTTATTGCATTCCATTTTTGATGTTTTGACTATTAATGGAAACCTCTACTGAAAATGTAGAAGAATCGACTTAAAATCAAAAAGACCAAATTGGAACGATCGATTTTTGTTTGTAAATCATTTTAGTCTTCAGCAGTGGTTACCAATAATAATCGAAACGTCAAAAACCTAATGTAGAATTGTTATTCCTCAAGTATTAGATGAGAATCGATGGCTATTTTTGATTTTAAGTCGATTCCTCTATGTCTTCAGCAATGGTTACCAATAAAAACCGAAACGTCAAAAATCCAATGTAGAATGGTTATTCCTCGACTCTTAAATGAGAATTATTTTTGAATTAATTTCAATATGAACTACAAATTGCAAGTGATATCTGATTAATAATAAAGGAACAAACATATTAATATTTCAAATGAATTTGGATAAAGTTTAGCAACGATCCGTTGCAGTTTATTATGTATTGGGACTATCAATGCTTCTCTCCATTCATCAGGAATCTCCTCCCTATCCCATATTCTTGTTATTAGGATAAGCATATCATCTCCATCAGCGAATCACCTCCCGCCTTCAACAATTCTGAGGGGATCTGATCAATACCAGGTGACTTTCTGTTTTTAAGATGATGCATTGCCTCCGCTATTTCATTCCTGGTAGAGACTTCAACATAGTTCTCTGCCGTAATATATACTGTGCTTCTAGGGGTTCTCCAGGAGGAGCAAAATTTAACAACTCTTGGAAGTAATTCATCCATCTAGCCATGATTTCATCTTTTTCTGTTTAATCATTAGCATTTATATCAACAATTATTCTCGACCTGCCCTTGAAACCATTTCTTTCTTGTCTTATTACCTGGTAGAAATCTCTTACTCTACTCTTGATCGTAGGCTTGCTCTAAATCTGATCTCCTTCTTTCATGGAATTCTCTCTTCTTTCGACTCAGAAGCCTACTCACCCCTCTTTTCGCCATTCTGTAATTTTCTAACGATTCTTTCCCCATCCAGGTATTTCAAACGAATCTCTCTCCTCCTCTCAACAGCCTCCACACATTCCTTTTCAAACCATGGCTTCCTGTTCTTAATTCTTTCAGCCTCTCCAAAAGCTTCCTTGGCCGCTTCTTTAATAGTCCATTTCATTCCTTCCCATAGTTTATCCACCTCAGCCAGTCCATCCTCCCCATAATTGCCACCATGCCTTCTGTTTTCACTCTGATATTTTTCTTCATACCTTGTATGTTGATCTTTTAAATTTGAAAGAAATATGGTAGTCAAATTGATTAGAAGGAAAAGGAAAGAATATTATGAAGATATGATAGACAAGAATAAAAATGATCCGAGAATGATGTGGAAAACTCTAAAAGAAATAATAAAAGGAGAAGATACGGGGACAAGGAAGATACATAATGTCGATTTTGAAATATTAAATAATACAGAGGAATGTGAGTTAGCAGATAAATTTAATTTATATTATACAAAGAGTATTAAGGATATAACTAAGACAATAAATAGAGAAAAGCAACAGTCAAAAAACTATTTATACTATAGAAAACAAGGGAATGATAGAAAATTTTGAATTGGTTGATGTACACCAAGTTGAACGAATCATTATGAACTTGCCACACAAGAAAGGAACCGATGAAGGAATAAGTAGTGACTTAATGAAAGCAAGCGTCCTAGTTATAAAGAGAGAATTAATGGGTATAATAAATGATTCGTTAAGTAGGGGCATATGCCCTGAGGGATGGAAAACATCAACAATTATACCAATTCCTAAAATAGCAAAACCAAACAAAGCAAGTGAATATAGGCCAATAAATGTATTGCCGATTTATGAAAAAGTATTGGAATTGGTGGTAAAAACCAAATAGAAATCTATATAGAAAACAACAAAAATAATAACGGAACACCAATCGGGATTTAGAAAAATCACTTTGTGAAACGGCAATACAAAGTGTTATTGATGATTGAAACCCACAATAAGTGAAGCGAGAAATAATAGGAGTCATATTTCTGGACTTGAAACGAGCATTTGAGACAGTAGATAGGGAAATATTATTAGATAAATTATATCAATATGGAATGAGAGGAATGGTATTAAAATGGTTAAAGTCATATCTAAATAATAGAACGCAAAAAGTTAAATTTAATAACCAATGCTCTAAATCTATTATAACAGAGTACTGGGTCCCACAGGGATCGTATTGGGCCCACTGTTGTTCTCGTTGTATATAAATGATATAATTCAGATTTGCTCAAAGGAATGCACGATAAAAATGTTTGCAGATGACACAATTATATATGTGAAGGGGGTGGCAGTGATGAGATTGAGACGAGACTGAATGAAGTATTACACATTATTGAAAAAGTGGATGAATAATAATGGACTGAAAATGAATGCTACCAAGACGAAATATATGTTAATTAAAAGTGTGCGAAAAGAACTCGAGGAAAAACACAATACTAAAGGTTTAGATGGCACAGAAATAGAACGCGTGAAAAGATAAAGTATCTAGGTGTTATTATCGATAGTGAACTTAAATTGATGATCACTGCGACTACATGCACAGAAAATAGGGAAAAAAATTAGTTTCTTAAACAGAATAGGAAATAGCATATCTGACTATACTAGATGTATAGTCTATAAATCAATTATAGCCTACATTTTGAATATTGTGCGACGTTGTTAGTGGGAATGGGAGAGACTCAGCTTTCAAGCTGCAGATAATGCAAAATCGAGCTATGAGAGTAATAATACAGTGTAATAGGTATACTAGGGTGGAAGAAATGCTACAAGTATTGCAATTTATGTCTATAAGGCAAAGGTTGTACTATAATGTTTGTATTTTTATTTTTAAAATTATAAAGGGAATGCTGCCCATAGAATTAGGAAATAAAATAGTATTAGTGGAGGGTCGAACGAGGCAAGCAGACAATATTATGATACAATTTCGAAGAACGAAAAGTGCGCAAAAAAGTTTATTTTATGAAGGCATAAAAATGTATAATGACATTCCAACAGAGTTAAAACAATGTGACAGTCTTATAATATTTAAACGAAAATTAAAAGAATACATTTTACAAAGATAATAATCTTTATTAGCTATTGTAGCTATACATCATATTTTTTATTAATATGTCCTATTATATTGAAACTGTTAATGTGAAGAATTATATTATTTGTACCTAAAATTGTAAATTAATATGTCAAACTATATGTAAAATATAAATGTAAACTATAAATGTAAAAAAAATAGCCGAGAAGGCTAATAATAATAAAGATCAATCGATCAATCAATTTTCTAAGCCAAATTTATAACCCTTCAATGATTCCGTTGCATTCCGAATTTTTACTCCCAGCGTCATAACAACCAAGAAATGGTCGTCCCATTTCGGCACCTCTATAGCTACGAACATTTTTAACACTAGTTTTGTGTCTTTTGTCAACCAGGAAGTGATCTATTTGATTTCTTGTATTGCCATCAGGCGACACCCATGTTTGTTTATATATGTCTTTCCTAGGGAAATATGTACTCATCACCATTAAGTTGTTCATAGTAGCGAAGTGAACTATCTTAAGTCCGTTCTCATTTGAATCAAGGTGGAGACTTTCCTTCCGATTGTGGGTCTCAATATTTCTTCTCTACCTATTTTCGAATTTGCATCTGCAAGGATAATCTTAAGATCATACTGAGGAAGTTCATTGTATAGCAATTCTAGATCTTGATAAATGGCTTCCTTATCTTCCGTAGGAGTATATATATTAACAAAGGATATGTTATAGAATTTTCCTTTTAATCCTTAACATTGTAACCAAAATAAATTTGCCGCGGTTATATTCCGGGAGCCTAGTGTCTGAAGAGAGAACTAGAGTCGAGTAGGACCGACTAGATGACGTGCAAGCGAGAGGTTGGATTCGATTCGCACTCGTGGAAGAAAAAGAATAATCATATGTGTCGGGTTGGCAAGGTGTCGTGAAGTGAAGCGTCTGTTTATACTCTGTTTTCGTATCGTTTTATCGTGTACCGTTTACCGTTAATATTAATATTTGTCGAATTATCGTTCCGTGTGTTTAAGTGTCATTGTTGTTGAGAAGTATTCAACAATAATTTATATATATAAATATATCTTACATTTTAAATATCAATAAATATTTAATTTTATTTATTTAGAGAAATGGACCATTGCCTAATTCAAATACACAATACTGTATAAATAATATTATTATTTGTGGTTTAATTTTAAACTATATAACTTTATTTAATTAATAAAACCCAAGATTGTTAACCACATTGTTATACATATATACAAGACCCGGTTTGAATAATTATACAATTATAAACAACAAACATTTTTTTTATTTATTTTTGCCTTCAAGAGCAAAGTGAACATTACTGAATTTTCCAGCCAGCACAACATACATATTCTTTCATTAAACGGGCGGAAGTCGATTACACTACTCATAGTTCTGCTATTCACCATAAATCCGACCCCATATTTATGTTCGTTAGGATGCCCGCTATAGTATAACGTACTATCTTCAATCAGCACAGAACCATCATTCAACCATCTAATTTCTTGCAGTGCACATATATCTAGCTGGTATCTCTTACATTCTATTTCCAGAATTTGGGCCGTTCCTGCCGCTATATGCGATCCGAATATTCCAAGATCCAATTCTCATGTCCTTATTTCGTTTGGCAGTCCGTGTACGTTTAATCTGTCCATTTTTTTATGGTTTAAATAAGCTAAATAAATAAAATTCTGATTAATAATATAGTTGTTATGTTCGCGCAACAACTCAGAAAAAAAAGAATTTTTCTAAGTTGTTGCGCGAACCTAAATAAGTATATTATTAATCAGAATTTAATTTATTTAGGTTATTTAAACCATAAAACAAGCATAAAAACTAGTGTGTGATTATTTAAAAAATTTTAACTAATAGAAAAAAAATAAATAAAAATATAGGGATTTTTGCAATTTTTCATAAGTATAAAGTTCGATGCGCGAGCGGAAGATGTTAACCGATTTTAATTTTTATGCCGTTTTTCTTGTTATTACAATAGGTAACTTTTACCGCACTAAAGTGTTTTCGAAAAAAAATTCATTTTTTTCGACCCACCCTAGTACACATCCCTTGTCTTAGCAGAATCATTTTCATCTGCTAGGAAATGGTTTTCTACTAAACAACTCTAAGTTCTAATGTTATTTCAATTGTTTCCAGCAAAGCGACCAGATCCTAGTAATTCAAAGACTTGCCCGAGAGCATGCCCAGTTGACCCGCATTGCAAGAACTACCACTTATCTCTATGGACCAATACTACTTATATTTTTCTTCACAATTTTTGTTTCTATCACCACCATGGCTTTTATTATTGTATGTAATTTACTCCGTTGGAAATTACGCTCGTTTATTCAATCATCTGCTGAATCAACTATCGCATTAATTTTGATTGTGGCTGTGTTATTTTTTGGAATGATGTCATTCCTCTATCTCATGACGTCACTAGATAAAAGGGTATGTCAACTATGGGAAATAAAATATTTTAGTAGGATATTTATTTTATTTTTCCATCAGATCTTGAATAAATAATATAGGATATGTTTATATACATATATATATATATATATATATATATATATATATACCTATACACTGCGCTTCAAAAAAGTGGAACACTTGAAAAATTCAGATTTTTTAAAAAGAAATATCAAAATTTATATTTTTTATTTAAACTTTTAATAGATTGTATACATGTAGAATTATTTTTAAACAATATCACAATGAATAAAATTAAGTAGGTACTAAAATTATACAAAAACAAATTTTTCATTTTTTTGGTGTTTTTTTTATCAGAAAATTCTCAAAAATTTCAAATTCTAGTAAGAAATATTTCCGCCCCTCGTCTGAATGACAGCCGCCAGCCTCCTAAACACGCTTGTGATTAGGCGTACAACCTGTGTATGTTCCAGATTTTTTCACTCATGAAGGAAGTCTCAGTCAATGGGATTTAAGTCCGGACTGCAAGCTGGACAATCCATAGTTTGAATCCCATCCTCATTTAAAAATCTTCAAAATATTTTCTAGTGTTTCCTCTTTTTTGAAGCGCAGTATACATAGATATGTGATAAATGTAAAAAATGCAATGTAGAATGGCTATTCTTCAGGTATTAGATGAGAATCGATGGTTATTTTTGAAGTCAACGTGGACTTCAAATAGCCAGTGATATCTGATTAATAAATAATAAAGGAATAAACATATATTAATATTTTAAATGATTTTTGATAAAGTCTAGCAACGATCCGATGTTATTTTACACGCTATATATTTATTTATTTATTTTAATTACTTTCATTATTTTGAATGTTATCTATTTTAACCAACATCCTTAATAGCCAATCTGGCTTTATACAATAAAATTGTCTTATCTTATAGTAGGGTTGCCATATTTCGAAGAGCAAAAAAGAGGAATCACTCATTCAGGTTTGATGAGATATATGTACGGTGATCATATATTTTGGAGGGAAAATAAAGGACATATCGGAGAAAATAAAAAATAAATTGTAAAATTTATAAGTTTATAACATTTATTACGAAAATAGTAGAATACAAGGAAGATATATTATTAATTTTTTTTTTAAACTTTGCGTCGACTTTACAAAATAAAGGACAAAAAGCCTATTTTAGAAAATAAAAAAGTTAGAGGACAAAGAAGTGAAATAAAGGACTGTTCTCTCTATTTAAAATGACATATGGTCACAGTAGATATAACTTTTAAGGAGTTCGGTGTTGGTTCTAGGTGAAACAGTAGATATACGCCATCTTCACTTCATTCTTAAAATGCTAATATATCTTTAATTGAATGGTTACGTATCAAGAAAATATGGGACACAAATTGATTTTTCTAATTCCAAAATTTATGAGAGAGACCGGGTTTCTAAAAAATTATTGATTTTAGAAATGATGGAAAATTGAAGCCGAGAGTAGCAGAGTTGTTGATTCACAAAGAGAAACAAAGAGGTTGTCCTCTGCTTGATGCAAATAAACATACACACATATATATCGAGATGATATATCTGTATATATATTATTTATTTGTTTGTTTGTTTGTAATATATATACAGATATATCATCTCGATTGATATGTGTGTATGTTTATTTGCATCAAGCAGAGGACAAACCTCTTTGTTTCTCTTTTTTTTTTTTTTTTTTTTTAATGCAATCGAATGCAAGAAGGGGTGCACCAGTAAAGATGTAGCCCCTATGGATCTTGGAAAGACCCTTGCATTACCGAAGAGAAGGGAAAGTTGATTAAGTGAGAGGGTGTAGACGTAGGTGTCTATGCACCCTGGTTTTGAAGGTTTGAAGATCATAGGTGCTGGGAAAGATAGAGGCTGGGAGGGAGTTCCAGTTCCTTGAAGTCATGGGGATATATGAATTCGCGAATGAAGTGGTCCGGCACTTTTCTAATTTGACCGCGAAAGAGTGTTGGGAGTCGGCAAAACGTGTGCTGCGTGCAAAGCATGCTTTGGGGGGAATTATTGATTTTATCTCATCAGAGCACCTGCCGTGATAGTATCTATAGAAAAGGGAAAGGGCGGAGACATCTCTTCGATGAGTCAGCGAGTCGAGGGAGTCGGTGAGGGTAGAATCGTCAATTAGCCTGACGGCTCGTTTCTGAATTGCATCAAGGGTAGCAAGAGAATATTTTGAGGCTCCTCTCCACAGATGAGAGCCGTATTCGAGACAGGGGCGGATTTGGGCCTTGTAGATGGTGAGAAGTTGTGGGGGTTTGTAAAATCGCTTGGACCTGAATAAGAAGCCAATCTTCCTTGCTGCAGATTTCGCCACAGAGGAGATGTGTTCATTCCAAGACAGGTCAGATGCGACAGAGACGCCCAACATGGATAGGCTGTCACACATTTTCAGGGTATTCGAATCGAAGTGAATATCAGGAAATCTCTATTTTCGCGCCTAGAAAATAGACAACATTGAGTCTTATTTAAAATATCTCATTTAAAATATATCTTTAATTTTTTTACAATTTCGTTTATTTTATGATTGCTAAGCTTTATAGTTTTGTTGAAAAAATAACACTGATAAACAATGAAATTTCCCTTTAAATGAAACTAAGTGAGTGTTTATGTATTCAGATGTGCTGATAACAAATATCGCATCCGTTTTTCTCAATCACCTAAATTTTTTGCGGTACACCCACATTTTTATAGTTGTATGGTTTCAGGTCTCCGCACCTGGCTTAACTTAGACTTTCTTTTTATTTAAAAGTCTATCCAACCCTCATTCGAATTCTTATAATTCATAAAGTATTAATTATATGAAATGGCGGCTTTTATATTAATAATTTCTATAATATATGTGTAGAATACACAACCATATTCAAATTTATCTAATATTTATACAATATTGGTGCATGTTGAACTAACGTAATCAACTTTGTATCGCTATTAACTTTACATTTCTCATTTGTATAATAATAGCTACATGTATTTTAGCTTCAATTAAAACTAATAAAACTTGAGCAAGATGCGAGGTAGGTTTCTACAAAAAAAGAAATAAAATAAAATTGAATTTTGAATTTGATATATTTTCTTTGACTCCTGATGATGGGCTCACCCCCGAAATATATCAAATTTTGTTTTATTTCTTTTTTTGTGAAACCTAATTCGCATCTTGCTCAAGTTTTATTATTATATTAAAATGTTTCACCTAGAACCAACACCTAACTCCTTAAAATTTAGCAATTAAAACTAATATTAATATGGCTATACTAAATGAATAATCGCTGACTTGAGGCCAGCGCAGTGGGTGGTGAGGAGGCGGGCTGACGGACAGGGGACGCCCTTCAGCGGTCAAACGAGGTAACGACCGAACACTAAATAAATCAAAATAAAGTGGCAACGGTAGCTAGCTATTACTAGGCTATACCATTCACTAAACTTGGAAGGATTCACATCATAAGCAAGTGGAGACTATTTTTAGATTCATCTAAGAATAGTTTAAAAGTAGTATTGTTGCATAATGGGAATATATACCCATCAGTACACTCTACCTAAAAATTTAATTCCTGGGCAGAAGAGTGTTAGGAATCGCCCTCTATTTGAGAAAGACAGGATTTTGTTATTATCGTTGCATAGAAAGTTAGGGTTGATGAAAAATTGTGTTAAGGCTTTGGATAAACACGGTGAGTGTTTTGGGTACTTGAGAAAAACATTTTATAAACTCAGTGATAGTAAGTTAAAAGAAGGCATATTTTTATTGGGCCGCAAATCCGTGAGAGTGTCAGACAAGTTTGCTGTAATATTTTTTGGAAATCTATTAGCTGAAAACTACAAAGAACTTGTTAAGAACTTGTTGAAGTGTTATCAGTTCATGAAGTGCAAATGACCTTGGAAATTCACATTTTAAATTCGCATTTGTACTTTTTTCACCTTTAACTTGGGAGCGGTTAGTGAAGAATATGGCAAGAGATTTCACTAGGATATTTCTGTCCTGGAGAAACGATATGCAGGAAAATCGGTTCAGAATATGTTAGCAGACTATTGTTGGAAACTCAAGAGAGGGATTTCTGCTGGCAATTACAAACCGCAGAGTTCAAGAAACAAATTGTGAAAATGTTAGTAAAAATCTGTTTTTTCTTATTTTTCGCATGAAATTTGAACAGTTAAAATCGGTCCTATACATATTTTTTAATTTTTTTATATTTCATAGCTATTCACTTAAATATTTGAATTCTATTTAATGAGAAAACAAACCAAAATAATTTAAAATTTCGAAGTATTATTACAAAGGGAATTAAATTTTTACTAAAAACAAATAAACTGCAACGGATCGTTGCTAAACTTTATGCAAATTCATTTGAAATATTAATATGTTCTTGAGTAAAGTACATTAAAATATAATTTTACTAAAAACTTTATTTAACCTTTTTTGTGGTCCCCAAGGTACTTAATTAGGATATTAAATTTCATCAAAATTGGTTAAGTCAATTTCAAGATATTTAGAAAAAACTAAAAAAGTACTGAAATAAAGTACTAATGTTTGTCGACCGATATGTACCAAAAAGTAATCAGCGCTTCATTTTGTTAAACTAATGGTAGGTTTTCAATTTCATTTCAATGAGCGCAAAGGCGTGGAAAAAATCGTGGACGAAAAAAACGATAACACACATAAATCCATCCATCCATCCGCACGCACTTCCAAAAAAATGGCACTTTTTGGCCTCTCGACGAGATTCCAGGTAATTTTTGGCAAAACCGTCACGTGCTAAAATTCAATCTCATTGAATACTTCAATTTGTGACCTTAATTGAGTCTATGGGTTCCGTAGTCTTTACCTGAGGACCCTTTGAAGTCGCGCTTGCCTCGAGAGCGATTCCAATACTTTCTCCATGCTTCGCATTGGATAAAGTAAAAATGAAAATCCAAGGAAAACGATAGGTGATACAGCATTTCTACTTTCAGATTTGGATTCAGCGGGGTAGAATTATAAATAATCACCTATTTTCATTCAAAGGCAAAAAAAAATTTGAATTTGTTCATCAGTGTAATTTTAAAATAAAAAATATAAATGAAAAGATTTTTTTGCTATTTTAATTTAATAATTTTGTTTCAATATATACTTTATTTCTTAAAAACTATAAGTAATTTCGATGGTTTGAAACGAGAGTTTTTAATTAAAAATATATTATAAATTGTGGTGTTTTTTGAGGCTCTTGAAAACCTTGAAAACAGATGTAATGTCTTCGTTAGGAAAAAGGAAATAAAATTTCTTTATATTCTAACAAATTTATTATTATAAAGAAATTTTATTTCCTTTTTCTAACGAAGACATTACATCTGTTTTCAAGGTTTTCAAGAGCCTCAAAAAACACCACAATTTATAATTTTAAAACATTATAGTACCATATCTAAGTAAAAATATATTATCTTTTATTTCTCATGGATTCGAATATTCGATTACAACTTAATTTTATTTATTATTCCCAATGTAATGATGAGTAGGAGAATTCTTAAACTACCTATGGGGCCGTCCATAAATAACGTCACACATTATGTCAGATTTGTGACAAATTGTCCCAGGGGATCTTAAAAATTGTGATGTCACAAAAGTCAAATTAAAATTTTTTAAAAATTATAGGGTATAAAAACGATAGTATGACGTCACAATACAGGTGAGGAGGATCAATGAAAACGTGACAGATTATGACACATGGAGAGGGCTCTAAAAATCTTGAAATTCGTGTGACGTAATTTATGGACGGCCCCTATCATGAAATTCGAAATTTTGTAAACATTTTCTAAATTTTGTTTCATGACGAACGACTTCAAATTCTGAACATGCGTGATATTTCAACATAATAAGAAAAAAAAATTCTAATTTTATCATGACTATTGGTCCAATCTGGAAGAAATAATTCTCCAGTTCATCTTCTTTACCCACAAAAGTTTCAACAAACATATAAAATACATGATTTTTTTTTAAAAAAGACATTTAACTTTTAGGCGAAAGATACAAGTTTGGTTCTCAATGACCATTTAATGGCAGGTATTGATGGAAAAATCAAAAATACAGGTAAAGCAATATTCTACTGTTAATTCAAGGAATTAATTATATTGACGAAAGAATACAAAACCACTGTACCTATACTTATATAAAAAAAATTATTTTCAGCTTCAACGATTTTCCCTTCAATTATTTCACGACAAATTGAAATTGACCCTTTTAGATTTTGTTCCATTAGATTTATCCCTCTCATTTACGGTCAGTAACATTCCATTTCTAATATATAATATCAAAAATAATAATCATAACTAACGTTAATTTTTCAGATGGTTGGTGCAATATCAACATATTTAATTATTCTATTACAAAATGTAAATACATATAATTGTGAATCTCACAGCATAAATACTAACAAAACTCAAGAGTATTTTTGTAATTGTTCGTCTGAAGAAGGAATTAAAACGATCCAGACCATTATAGGCTTAGATTAACATTTAGTGATTAAATGTGGGAGAAAGTGCTGGATAAAATGACACACTCATAACTTGATATATAGCTATTATAAACTATTAAAAGCTAATTTTTCTACTTAACTAACCTGAAATAATTAATATTTTTACTTGTAAAATATTTACAATAATAATTAGCACCTGGAAGACCGAGCACCTGGAAGACCAAGTTTGCTCTGTAATTTTTTCTTTTTTCTTGTAAAGAAAAAAATAATGTTAAAAATGATCTATCTCTGTTGGATCAAGGCCAGGGCTGTCCACCCCGTGGCCCGCGGGGCGTATTCAGCCCAGCACTGCAATGAGTGTAGCCCAACATACAATCATAAACTTCCTTAAAACATTGAGATTTATATATAGAGTTTGTAGAGATATATTTATTCCCTTTTTCGAAATATGATACAATACGGGAAGCTTAGTTCAAGAATAAAATTCACTAAAAGCAAAATTATAACCTCAACTATGTAAGATAAAAAAAAAAATAAAGTTTCGAATATTTAAAAATCATTCTTCTCATATTTAAAATTTTTTTTAATATTTATTATTTCAATAATTTATATGCTATGACAATAACCAAGTCTATAGTTATCTAGTACAAGAGGAGAGAAGAAATTGAGGTTTTCTAGAACAATCACAATTAATTGATAATTTCTCTCCTTGTCTAAAACTTGTCAGGACTTGTCTTTTAGATCTTTGCACGTTCTTACATGTCAATAGTGACCCTTTTAAAAAGTAAATTATCATTCCTCATATCCTTCTTTAATCCCATTCGATTTAAACCAGGGCTGTCCAACCCGTGGCCCAATATAAAGTCATAAAATTCCTTAAAACATTGAGATTTATATGTAGATACTGGAAAACACACAACAATTTGCTTTGATAATTTTTTTTTCTGTAAAAAGAAATCTGAAGTTATCGAAAAATAAAAGTGCTAATTTTAAATTTTGAATTTGGAAATAATTTTCAAGATTTCCGGAAAAATAATCCACATTTTGGTCTATTTTCGACTTCATTAGAAACAAATTTTCTACTTGCAAACTTTCTGATTGAATGTTCTAGAACAACAATTAGATACCACTCTGAAAGAAAAAATGAATTTTGACTCTTTATTAGAATTTGATAATAATAATCTAGCCAGGAAAAAATATAAACAAATACTAATACTTAATATCACTTTCTGTAAGTAGGTAGGTATGTATTTACATATATGAGAAGCTATATTCAAGTATAAAATTTACGAAAAGTAAAATTAGAACCTCACTATGGTCTAAAAATAATAATAAAGTTCTTAATAACAAATATCCATAGAATTATAATATTTTAACTGCCCTCAGAGGCAATTTTCTTTCTTCAAATGTGGCCCGTGTAAGCCAAAATGTTGGACAACCCTGATCTATGATATACGTTTCAAGGAAATATAGAGAAAGCCACGTGCTTAGTTTTAAAAACATTGTAACACCCTCCCCCCCTGTTGAAAGGACTTAAATTTCTCAACAGCCCTGTCAACTTGTATTTTATTTACTTAATTTCCCTTTTCAGTTAATTATTGGCAGAAGTTTTTATTTGTTTTGAAATTAAATATACCTTTTATATTTGAGTATTTTTTAATCTAAAAAAATCCATCCCTTATTAAACTCCACGTTATAAATTGGCGCCCCACGTTTTAAGGATTTTTTTGCAATGGAATCGGGATTTCAAGCGATTGGGGCTGTTTTTACATGTTTTATAATTTATTATATCATTGTTTACAAAGTGTAGTACACTATTTTACTTGATACAATAATAATTATTACATTCATACAAAGAAATAAACATTCTAAGGATATTTTAGCAATGGAATCGGGATTTCAAAGGTAAGGCGAGTGATTTGGTTTAATAAAATTTATAAAAATATATATATTGTTAATTGACTGACAAAACTGAAATAATCAAGTTTTGTTTCGCCCGATTTGCGCTCTAACTTACCAATTGCCACACTCTCCCTCAATATTGACTATTCGACAATATCGAGCAAGTTGTAGCAACTGATTAGTTTACGAGCAGGTGTAACTCAGGGAGGTTATCGAAAAATAAAGACAAGATTAGTCCTCCAAGAAGGGCTAATCTTATTAAAGTCGCAATGCTGAATTTAAGATGTTAAGGTGATAATCTGCTTCGCTAATAGTTACGACCTTAATCGCCTAGGTTATTGTATTATTGTTCGACTCACTACCTGGTTCTACTACTAGGCAATATGGAAGACACTAATATGGAGAGGGATCACACTACTTCGAATCTAAGAGTGGTTTTGGTTGAGGGAAAAAACAATAAAAATTTTAGACAAATGAAACTGATTGAAATCCTGTTGACGTTGAGTGGCAAGGTCCCTAAAATGGAGGCTGAAAGAGATGAACGTTTTCTAATGGGATTATGATATTCAAAAAAACAACAAATAAAAGATTAACTAATTAACTTTAAAAAATTTTAAGTTTATTGAAGTTATGAAAGACTTTGTTTATTTATAATTGATTGATATGAAAATTGTTGTTGTCTGACAACAAATTAGAACAATATTTATTTAATAATCAATAAAATATTTAATATTGAGTAATATAAATAATCAATAATTAATCTAGTAATACTTAGTAGATATGAACTAAGTTTAATTAATTTAAAAAAATTACAAAAGAAACAAAATTCTCAAAGTTCAATTCATTTGCTATGATTTGACAGGTCCAAATGACATTTGTTTACATCTGGTTCTATTTACTATATTTCAAAATAACATATGGTTTGTTGATCAACAAATAATTTCTATTATTTTATATTTATAAATTGACCAAGACAAAGCCTTATTTATTTTAATTAGATTTAATTTTTATTATAAATTATTTTATTCTATATATTTTATTATAGCGTTTGCTTTGGTCAATAGAATTTAGTTTATTATTGTTTGGTTGAAATAGATTAAAACTGACATAACAAACTGGTCACCTGATTTCGATTTGTTTACTCCGAGTTCTAAGAAATTTTATCGCAAGTTTGTTTATTTACTCTTTGCTTTATGTCAAATATGATTTGAATTTTCTTTTAAACTAGATTAGATAGCTTCTAAACTCACACACCGTGGAATTAATATTATTATTATTTTATAGAATGATTTTATAATGAAACTTTATTTAATTAAATTTAATTAATAAAAATCTTTTCTTTTATATTTAATAAAACTAATAAACTTTCTTAACAAAGATTCGCGTTACTTTTTGATAGGCAATCCGTGTCTTCCTTTTTTCACTAGGTCGGTGTTTTCTATTAAAATTACTTAGCGATCAGCTGATTCGGGTTTGTCCCTATCTATTTCAGAACCGTACATTTAATTTAATTATAACCTTTTGGTTTATTTTATATTTTCAAACAAGCTAACGGTATCAGCGATGGCATTAATTAATGAGTCACCACTTCCTGTGTTTACAAGGGAATGATCACGTGAGCCCTTGGTGCAATCGCCATCTTGTTTAAGTTTTAAATTGAAAAAAATTTTATAAGTTAATCTAAATTTAATTTTATTTATTTATTTTTTTTTTTTTTTTATTTTTTATATTAATTAAAGGCTAAAAGTTTCCCGGGTGTGATCTTAGTTCATCGGCCATCCACCACTAGTATTCTGAATTTAATTTTAATTTTAATTAGTTAAGCTTTCAGAGACCAATATATTATCTTAATTTTAATTTATACTATTTCTGAATTTTATAATATTACATTTACAAATTATTAAATACAAAATCATTTGATCAGGAATTATTATTATTAATAAAAGTTTTATGGTATGAGTGCGCGTCCTATTTGAACCACGCCTCGAATTTATTCGTAATTGCCAAATAAATCTGCTCTTGTGATTTTCGATTTTAATTCAATTGAAATAAAGTTTTGGGCTAGCCGATTCAAAGGGTTTTTTACTCATCTGTGGCGTATATCCGTGTGGACGTCTTCGGATCAGTTCATCTCCACGAGGTGACGCCGGGTCGGTGGTTGCATACCACTTTACACGACACTTTCTGGGTAAAAATAAGCTCGTCACAGCTTATATCAGCACTTTTAAAATGTTTCACTCCTATAATGTCACAGAAACTGTTGTAATTAACGGAGATGCGCTTAGATTTCTAATGCGCCTATGGCGTGGCTAGCAACACAGGTGGTTACGTGTTTATACTTCGAAGGTCAGGTCACAAGAGAAAGAGCTTTCCGCTCCGGGTCAAGGCGTCAGCCAGCCACGCGGCCTTAATTACCTAATTATACATTGAGGGCGACACCCTTCAATGACAATTCATATTAATTAGTTAGTTACCAATAGATGTCCTGTGCTGGCTATTAACGGCCATAGAGTTGCCAAATTACAAATTCAACTGATCTTAAAAGTAAATTACAAATTTTTAATTATACATTGTTGTTATTAATTCAAATATCAAGATTACAAAAACAAAAAATAAAATAGACGCTGTATCGTCACAATATGTACTAGGCAGATCAAAAGTCTGGAATAAGTGAATCAAGAAAACATTTTTTTGGCCAAATTCTGTTTTATTTTTCAACTTACATTCCTTTTAAGTCAATACAACGAGTTCAACATTTTTCTATCTTTTTTATCCCGTATGAAAAGTAATCTTTCGGAAGCTCTCCAAAATAGGCCTCAGCTTCAGCTATGACTTCCCCATTTGACTGACCTTGTTTACCGGTGAGCCATCTCTTCAGGTTTGGATACAGGTAAAAGTCGCTGGGGGTCAGGTCTGGCTTAGGAACCAGTTCAAATCCGATTTCGTGCAATTTTGCTTACGCAACTAACGACGAATGAGCAGCCGCATTGTCGTGATGATAGATAATTTTTTCTTCTTCATATGCGTCCGTTTTTCTGTGATTTCAATTTTCAAATGATTCAATAATGATGAATAATATGCGCTAGATATGGTTTTACCTTTTTCCAAGATAGTCGATGAATATTATTCCACCCGCAACCTAAATAACTGAGGCCATAACCTTTCCGGTCCATTGCTGAGTTTTTGGACGCTTCGGAGCACTTTTACACGAAGAAACCCATTGCTTTGACTTTTGTGTGTAGAAATGTATCCAGGTTTCATCCATGGTTATGAATCGGAGCAAATACTCCTTTGAATTTCCCTTAAACATTTCCAAATTCTGCTGGGAAGTCGTAACACGACCAAAGTTTTTGCTCCATTGTGAATAAATGCGGCACCCGTCGCGCACAGAGCTTTTTCATACCCAAAATAACATGTGATATTGAACACAGTGCCAAATGACATCTTTGTGGTCTCAGGTAGCTCGCTCAATTTCACTTTGGGGTCGTTCAACATAATATCATGGATTTTATGGGCGTTTTCTGGGGTCAGACATCTTTTTGGCGTCCAGACCGTTCAATATCACTTGTGATTGATTGGCCGCAACGAAAGTCAGACGATCACTTTTGAATCATCTTCATCGACGATGCAGAGTCCGGATAATACTTATCTAGCTTGGCTTTGGTCTCGGTTATCGTTTTCTTGCGTAAATATTAGTGTTTAATCAGAACACGAAACTCATATTTTTTATTTAAACAAAACAAAACACGGAGGTTGGTTGCTTCTCACTGCTGTAACTTGTAAATACAAAAACATGAATGGTTGAAATTTTGACAGATGTTTAATGAAGAATGAAGTTAGTTATGAATGGTTCACATTAGTGCATACTAGCCCAGTTTCATAGGATTATTCCAAACTATTTGATCTGCCTAGTATATATATAATTTATATATACATATATATATAAATTGAAATTAATAAACAACGCTATGATGTGGGACCACCCTCCACACAAGCATTGTATAATGAGGGGTGTTGCAATAATTGTTGAATATGATTTGTTTGATTGTTTTATTATCTTTAATTAGTTAAAAAAAATTATATATACAATGTACTTACTTCTTTGCAAATAAATATTCTATTCTATTGAGATTTACGGAGTTAGAGAGGTTTAAAGATTTTAAAGACAAACATTTTTTTGGAAATTTTTTAAAAATATTATAATTTCAATTGTTTTAAGGCTCTTAGACCATTATTTACGGAGATAGAGACGTTTAAAGATTTTAAAGACGAAAAATTTCCGGAAATGTTATAAAACTTTTAAGGCTCTCAGACCATTATTTACGGAGTTAGAGACGTTTAAAGATTTTAAAGACAAAAATTTTTTAGAAATGTTTTAAAAATATTATAATTTCAATTCTTTTAAGGCTCTTTACACCATTATTTACGGAGATAGAGACGTTTAAAGATTTTAAAGAGAAACAAATTCCTGAATCTGAATCTGAGGTTTACTAACAAAATTTCATGACTGAACATTGTCAAAAATGTAAAAAAATCTCATTTGTGGCGGTTTTTTCCTTATAACTAGAAAACTATCAACTTTTCGTAAATAACCTTCCTATTCAAAATAAAAGTTCATAAAATTTCATCATTTAGGTTGTTTTCTCCGGGCAACCGTTCGTGCTCAAGCGCTAGTTGAAAATTGGCGTATTTTTTCTGTTTCCACAAATCCCAAAAACTCGCACTTTTTTCGATTTTTTCCCATTTTTACCATGAAAGAGCACGTTTTAGACAAAGATCACTCTATACATTTTTAAACTAGATTAAATTTGATACAATTCAAACAAAGTTTCATCTTAATTTGATAATGGTAACCCGTGCCGCAATGAGGTTGAATTTTTGAAAAACTTCAATTTTTTGCAAAAAAACGCAATTTTTCATTCATAAAATGAAAACCACTCATCATAGAAACTTGATTTCTGTCTAATTCTCTAAGAAATTTTGTTGACTTGAACGTTTACTTAGACCACTTTTTTGATAAAACGCTTAGATTTATAGATATCCATCATTTTCCATGACACTTTTGAGGCTTAGGATCATATTCTTTGTAGGAAATATTATGAACTTTCATTTTGAAAAGGAAGGTTATTATATTATTATATGAAAAGTTGATAGTTTTCGAGTTATAAGCAAAAAACCGCCAAAAAATGAGATTTTTTTTTACCTTTTTTTGCATTTTTGACAATGTTCCGTCACGAAATTTTGTTAGCAAATCTCAGATTCGGATTCACCACACCAAAAAACATATGGGATCACGAAATCAAAACTACCCCAAAACTTTCCCGCGAGGGGCTCTTTAGAGAACAATTTAACTGGACTAAAAAGGTAGGTACTTCAAGAAATTAAAAAAGAACATAATTCTTGATTAAACATCTGAAATATATTTAATTACGGTTAGTTTGCCATAAGAAACGGTTTGTCGTTGCCGTTAATCATCCCATGAGCCCTGCCCTTGGGGGAGGGCGGAGGTTCTGACCCCCTCACCCCCGTGGCTACGCCTCTGGCTATTGATATGGTAATATAGCAGTCCAACCGTTTATATAATTAAAAGCTATTAACCCGTTCATTTTAACAGAATAATTGATTTGTTTATTTTCGATAGAAAGTGATTAGTTTAATTTAGCGATCAATAGCTAGTTAGAAGTTGTCGATTAGGAATCGCCAAAGAACAAGTTCGAAAACTACTGGCTGCTTGGCTTTTACTTTTGAGGGATCAAAAACAAAATGGCCGGAAGAAAATATGATATCTTTGCATTGTTCTTGCCAACCTATTGTTTCACAATGCTGATTGGCAAATCTCATTTTGTCTATAAATGGAATGCAGTGCCAAAACGTTTTCAATTATCGATTATATGTTATTTATATTCTTCTATCTTGTCATGTTTCGCTTTATATGGATTCTTTATCTATTCTAATGATTCATTTAATTTCAGTACAATTGATAATTCCCAAATATTTTCAGTAAGTTTTATTTTATTTATTTATTTATCCTTTCTAGAAATAAAAGTAGGACTTATTTAGAAAAACTTAAGGAATAAAAGCTTGTGACTCAAAATGAATCTAATTTACTGGATAAGAATTTATAAAAATTTAGAAAGTTTCTATAAGCATTGGCTTCTTTCTGAGTGACTCATATAATATACACCGAGGGGTGAACCGCGACCTAAAATCGTGTACACCTACTTCCACTTCCACTTATATTCAAGTAGAAGACAATAGATGACAAAAGATTTTCTAATGAATTCGAAAGTAATTCCAAATAATTCCAAAGATGGTGTACACCTAAGTTCAATCGCGGTTCACTCCCTCGATACACACTATATAGTATAGTACAGGGTGGGGCGCGATCACTTTCTTATTTTAAAAAATCATAACACATACTCCATTGACTTGTGATATATAAATATGAAAAAGACATCTCTGTCTAAATAAAACTGACATAATAACTCATTTTTTTCAAAATTGGACTTACTCCACTTTCAAAATAAACGATCCATATTTTACTTTTTAAACTGCGATTTCTCCATTTTTCTTTATTTTTTAGAAAAATGTTAGAGCCAGTTTTTGAAAAAATGCAGAAAAAACTAAAATAGTACGGAAATAAAATAGTCTTAAAAAATCAATTTTAAAAATCGTCCTTTTCTTTTTTTACTTTTTTGCCAAAATGTCAAAATTCATCATGATTACATAATAATCCGTTCAACAGACAAGCCAGAAAATTCGCACACACTCCCAAACACACACACACACACACACACACACACACACACACACACACACACACACACACACACACACACACACACACACACACACACACACACACACACACACACACACACACACACACACACACACACACACACACACACACACACACACACACACACACACACACACACACACACACACACACACACACACACACACACACACACACACACACACACACACACACACACACACACACACACACACACACACACACACACACACACACACAGAGAGAGAGAGAGTCATTTTTTAAAATCTACGAAACTTAAAAGATATGTTAAAATTTTATCTTCAATTTTTTTCAAAAAAATAAAATTTCCATTAGTATCTTATAGCCCAGGCAAATTAGACTTCTAATGGCCAATAAATATGCACGCTGGAAATAATTTTAATTGACGTTAGGAATAGCAAATAAGAGTTATATGAGTTTGCGACGGTTTCTGGCTGGTTCTAAATTTTTGAGGTCAAAAAAACAACGAAAATTTTGTACTTTTTTTCAGATTTTTGCTTATAACTCTAAAACGATGTGTCCAACGGAAAATTTGATTCCCAGCAAAATGAAAGAGAATAAAATTATAATCTTCATATCTTACTTAACAGTTAAAATAGGTTCAGCTGTTTAGCAACAATCGTTCGTTAAAGTAGGCAATTTTTACCAACTTGGCGGAAAAGTGAATTATGGTCATTAGGTGGTCACAAGTATCCACTCTTTGAATTTTTGCGGTGCTGACCTCCATAGTAGTTGCCACTTGGCTAAAAAATGAAATAAGAAAATTTTTATCTTAATTGGACAACGGTAACCCGTGCTTCAATGATGTTGAAGTTTTTGAAAAACTGCAATTTTGATTTGAAGATATCCAGATTATTTTTCGAGTCAGGATCCGAATCCTAAAAAGTGACTTTTTAAGCCTATTTTCGTTGTTTTTAAGCCCTCAAAAATTTAGCACCAGCCAGAAACCGTCGCAAACTCATATAACTCTTATTTGGGATTCCTAACCTCGATTAAAATTATTTCCAGCTTGTGAATATTTATTGGCTAATTTTTTCGATCTAATTTGCCTGGGCTATTATAGAAATAGGAATTTCAATTTGTTTGATAGTAATGGGAATAACATTTATTTATTTATTTTGTGTTTACAGTCAGCACACATGTTATTATTTACAATTTTTCTTCAATTTATATTTTAATAGTAGGTAAGTATGGCTTAGGTTTTAGTCTTAGACCATGAAATATATAGACAAGCCCACTGCTACTCTCCACACAGAGTGAAGTGAGGCCAACATCGCCTACAGATGACGTCACGTTCTCACATAACTTTTTGTTTATGGCCCGAGGCTCGTACATATGTTCTTTGTATGCATCAAATACCGAGTCCCGAACATTACCCCTAATAGATATTATTAATTTAGTCATTAAATTTTTTTAAGCAGTTTGTTTGTTTTTTCAAAAATTCTAATTTCACTTTCAGCCACTTTATAAATGTGTATTACATCTTTAGACGGCTGAATTAAACACTGCTTTATATTGCTGTAATTTTTAATGGTGATTAAAGTTGATTCTAATAATCCAGACTGGATCGCATTTAAACAGATGTCACAATCTAAATTTTTCTTCATTTTTTTAACTAAAGATAAAAGTAAATAAATATTATATGAAATAGTTATTTACTATGAGTTAAGATTTCTAGGTCACTTGTTTCACATTAAAATTAAAAAAATAAAAGAGGTAAATTTTTTCAATACCATATATCCTGTATATTTCGGGTTGTAAGCCCATCTTCAGGAAAGTACAGAATTTTAACTGAAAAAAATTAAAATTCTGTACTTTCTTGAAAATGGGCTTACAGCCCGAAATATATATATTGAAAAAAAACTGTATTTAAAATGAATAATTATTTACTTGATTTACCATTCGAAATTAATAAATATTTTGGAAACCTACAATTGATTAAAATAATAAAAGACATTGTTGTAACATATATATGGACATGGGATGGGAGTGTTCTCGATTACCGAATTATTGTAAAATATGTAATTTAAATAAAACATTTTGTTAAAAAAATAAATAAATATTTTGGTATATTAATTTAATATTAATTTGCGATTATTGGAATCCAAAATAAATAATCTAAACTACGATAAATTTATCTCAATGTATAATAATTCCTATAGTCCCCATGCTATTTCTCGGTGTTCCTACCTACAGATGACGTCACGTTCTCTAGATGATGTTGACCTCACCAAATCGACACCAGGGCGTGTCTATATATTTCATGGTCTAAGATTTTAGGAATGAGAAAATTAATTTATGAGATTTTTTTCAACTCCTTCGAATATCAAGAAAAAAGAGATAATTTCAGACATTTTTAACCGACTTCAAAAAAAGGAGGAGGTTCTCTATTCGACTGATTTTTTTTTTTTTTTTTTTTTTGTGGCTATGTTACCTCATATCTCCGCCAATTGTGAACCGATTTTGAAAAAAAATTTGCATTGGGTTCAGTCTACCTTCCGATTGGTCCCATTTTTTTTCATAGGTATTAGACGTTTTTTGTTAGGTTTGTTTAGGCCTAACTTCTTTGTTTATTAACCGATTTCGATTATTCTTTTTTTATTGGAAAGGGGGTATTGTAGGGATAGTGCCATATTAATTTGGTCAAGTATTTATAATATGATCACTATTAATAACATCACTAAAAAGAGAGAAATAAAAATAATTTTTAAGAAAAAATAAAACCGACTTCAAAAAATTAAATGCAACAAATAAAATACACTAAAAGGTATAAAATAATTATTATCTTATTTAGTTACAACTCAAACGACGAAATATTAATATGAAATTACTTTTTGAATTCGGTGACATATACCTTTTACGAATCGCACTCGATGGATCTTACTTAGTAAGTTTGGCGGGTACGCTCGCTTACAGGTATAGTTTGTTTGGCACCGACTTCAAAAAGTAATTTCATGTTAATATTTCGTCGTTTAGTAACTAAATAAGATAAAAATTATTTTATACCTTTTAGTGTATTTTATTTGTTGCATTTAATTTTTTGAAGTCGGTTTTATTTTTTTCTTAAAAATTATTTTTTCAAAAATGCATTCAGTTTTTTTCTAGTTCAATTTTTTCATTTTTTTATAGCTTTTCAAAATGTGGTAGATCTTTATCCCCCATCCTGTATATAACGAGGAAATAAAAATTGAGTGTGGGATTCGGGGGCGTTCAGGGGGCGTGTACCATGCGCGGATCCAGAGGGGGGCGATGGGGCGACCGCCCCCCCCAAAGCATTGGAGATCAAATATTTTATATGTTTATTAAATTTTTTTTTTTTTAATAACATTAAATTTTAAAATTGAAGAAAATAAAGTTCTATGTGGGGGGGCGGCGTCTCTGCCCCCCCCCGCTTGGACAATTCGATCGCGGCACACTTCCGAGATCAAAAGTAGATCTTATATACCGGCGACCGCCCCCCCCCAAAACAGAGGTCTGGATCCGCGCCTGGCGTGTACTATATATATTTATAGCTTTTAACTTGAAGCGGTCGGTACCAAACAAACTATACCTATAAGCGAGCATACCCTCCAAAAGTACTAAGTAAGATCCGTCGAGTGCGATTCATAAAAGGTATATGTTTGGCACCGACTTCAAAAAGTAATTTCATGTTAATATTTCGTCGTTTAGTTGTAACTAAATAAGATAATAATTATTTTATACTTTTTAGTGAATTTTATTTGTTGCATTTAATTTTTTGAAGTCACTTTTATTTTTTCTTAAAAATTATTTTTTATATTAAAATGTTTATTTCGACTAGTTTCGCCAATGTTTTGGCTTATCAGAACATTTATTAAAATTACAGAATAATTTTGGTTAACAGGCACCTAGGAACAAGCAGAAAGAACAAAAACGGTCAAATAGTTAAAATAAATTTTTACAATAATCCACATCTTAATAGATTATTCATCAGTTATGCACTGTTAACCAAAATTTTTCTGTAATTTTAATAAATGTTCTGATGAACCAAAACATTGGCGTAACTATGTAGTCAAAATAAAGATTTTAATATAGAAATATCTTAAATTTTAATTATCTATTTTTTTTTCTTGAACTTCGAAGGAGTTGGACAAAAAAAAATTCTCATAAATTTTAAGTTTTTATATTTAGGAATTTGAATATTTCAATTTTAAGTTGAGCGTTTAAGGTTTAAGAGAAGTGAAGAGTAGAAAATTAATTTCAAACAATTTTGATTTTCAGAATGTGGCATATTTTGCAATGAAATACACTCAATTTGTATTCTCCTTTAGTCAGATTTTATATTTTTTCATTAGCCCAAGAGTCGTTCGCATTTTCAATGAATTAGCTGTATATGGAGTTCAAGTAAATCTCAAAAATATTCTCTTTCACCTTTTGATTCAGGTATATTATTTATCTTTTACCTATATGATTATATTAAACGGAAAGATACTTTCTAATTAATAACAGTGGAATGTATTTACTTTACTTTAATGTATTTAGTTTACTTTTTTATGGTGAAGTATTGTATTCGTGCATGAAAAAAGTGTTTTTTGCATCGTTTTAAAGTTTATTGTCATCTCTCCCAATTTATCTAATAAGAGTAAGTTTAAATATTTTTTTTATTACTCATAATTCTCTAAACGGCTCAAATTTAACATCGACTTCATTATATTTTTTTACCTCTTCCCGGCATCATTTAACCCTTTGAGTACTGAACATTCTGACCAAGTTCTCCAAATGGAGGGCTCGAGCTTAGAGATTGCCGAGGGGTGATCCGTGATTGGGAGCAGGTGTACACCTCTTTGGAAGTATTTTGGAAGCACCTGGAAATATTTGGAAATATTTGGAATACTTGGAAATATTTGGAAGTACTTGGAAATATTTGGAAGTACAAGTGGAAGTAGGTGTACAGCATATTATGTCGCGGTACACCCCTCGGAGATTGCGATAGCTAAGGCCTGAATACTTTTTCCACTAGTGTGAACCCTGTTTAATTCAACTAGCAATCTCATACTACTAAAGGGAATTTGTGCCTATGTCCCTATCTATGTCCGATCCCCTAGTCCAGGGGTCCCCAAACCTTTTAGAGATAGGGCCACATGTGAACATTGAAAAATATGAGCGGAAATTATAATAATATTATCATATTCGCAGTCCAAAAAGAAGATAATTTATACTATCATTTTATTTTTATTCATAAATCGACGTTTCGGAGGCTATTCCCTCCTTTTTCATGGTCTGTAATTAATTAAAGTGGGATGAATAAAAATAAAAAGATAGTATAAACTCTCTTCTTTTTTGGACTGCCTCATCAATATCCACTCAACTTCACTTATCAGCCCGTCTCCAAAAATTACTCCAATCATGTTACACTATTATATGAAATTAATATTTAATATAGTGAAAATTTGTGAATTAATTCTGTAGTAGCCATGGGCCGGATGGAAAGTTTCAAGGGCCGGATTTGGCACGCGGCCTGTAGTTTGGCAGCTCCTGCCCTAAGCTCTAGCTTTCGTCGGACGCATAGATGTGCCATAGGGCTCAAAGGGCTAAGATCCTCAATTTCTTCTCGACAGCACCTCTGACCTCTTAATTATTTTTTAGTATATTTATATATAGTCTCGAGTCAATTTCGGAGTTTAGTTTGGAAATGCGGAAGCGGATAAGACAGCTCTGATTATCTTGAGTTGCTACCCTCATTCTACTCTTAAAAAAATCTTTCAGACGGTTTCCAGAAAGAATTTAACTTCTCCATTCTCCAGACTTCTAAGACCGGTCCTCGATTAGGTTATTGTAATGTCTAGGAGTTATATAGATATTGGATATATCTATTTTTTAAACACCTCTCCTCTCATTATTTTGATTCACTTTTTATTATAGGACTCTTTTATAATAAATTTCATTTTCTTTTTTTTTTGTTTAAAAATTTTATATTTTTAATTGAATTTAATTTTTTAAGAGCCCATCCCTCTTGATTTTGGGTGCGGTTTTAACCAAAATCCAATCAGCTCTTAATCTCAATACAAAAAATTCATGTGAAATTTCCTAACGTACCTACTAACAGACATTTTGAGAAAATAATAATTCCTACCTCTGTACCAAATTAGTTGCTACCTTTGAATTATTTTATACTGATTATTGGTACTTATGATTTCATAATTTTGTTTTAATATTTTTCAGAGATTTTAGGTTGATATGGGGTCAATCATTAATATTAGTTTAATATTAGTACATAATATATAAAAACAAATACCGTATTTGGTCTCTCTAAATACTCTTGTATTAGAATTGATAAAAAAAATGAAAAATTCAGACCACAGGGACCATTTGTATATCGTACATTTCAGATTTTTTCGAGGGTGTCAAAGTTAAATTTTTTCAGCTTATGTATGTCTAATCGTAAGTAAAAGATAAAAATGAATAATAAATAAATTTTTAGCTTTTTACTTTGTTTTTTGTCTAGTTGAGGCCAAATGCCTTGTTCAATTGATTATTAAGCTTCGCGGCGCACCTGTGAAGAGACCGCAGCGCACAGTTTGGGAACCTCTGGTTTACTCTATAAGGGTTTTTTGTAGACCAAATTGCCATAGGTTTATTTATTTATTATCAAAATAGTATTAGCCGTTTTGGAGATATTTCGAAAAACTAAGCGAAAAAAAAACATAGGAGACCGGGGAAAGTTTTCCAACTTTTTATAATTTTATTTTTGTATTTTTTGAAGTAAACATGATATCATTGCATTCCCTAGATCTTTATCTACAAACTAGCACAATTATTTTTCAACCAAAAACTAATCAGCGCTTCATTTTGTTAAACTAATGGTTGGTTTTCAATTTCATTTCAATCAGCGCAAAGGTGTGGAAAAAATCGTGGACGAAAGAAACGATAACACACATCCATCCATCCATCCATCCCCGCGCACTTCCAAAAAAAATGGCACTTTTTGGCCTCTCGACGAGATTCCAGGTAATTTTTGGCAAAACCGTCACGTGCTAAAATTCAATCTCATTGAATACTTCAATTTCGTGACCTTAATTGAGTCCATGGGTTCCGTAGTCTTTACCTGAGGACCCTTTGAAGTCGCGCTTGCCGCGAGAGCGATTCCAATACTTTCTCCCATGCTACTTCCAAATATTTCCAAGAACTTCCAAATATTTCCAAGAACTTCCAAATATTTCCAAGTACTTTCAAATATTTCCAAGTACTCCAAATGTTTCTAAGTACTTCCAAATATTTCCAAATAATTGCAAATAGTTCCAAGTACTTCCAAATAGTTCCAAGTAATCCCAAAAATTTCCAAGTAATTCCAAATATTTCCAAGTACTTCCAAATATTTTCAAGTACTTCCAAAATACTTCCAAAGAGGTGTACACCTACTTCCAATCGCGGACCACCCCTCGGCAACTACTAAACTAAAACTTTCGTAGATGATGGGTGCTGTGTTGCTATTTTAGCCAGTTGGCCCGCCTGGGTCATTTAGCTGCTTATTTAGAAGCTAAGGCGAGTTGGAAAACGTGCCCCTATGGAAAATGTGCCTCTGTCTCCCCTACCCTTTTATCATGCATGATTACAATAGTTGACTATACCTAAAAAAAAAATTATATGAATCTTAAGATTTTTCAAGACAACTTTCACAAAATTATTATTTAATTATTGAATGCTCCCATATGAATAATAAATATTTAAGTATTTCCATTTCCAAATTTGGTTACATACACGAATTTTAACAAATATTTTCTTTGTCATTTGACAGATGGTCTTGTTCCTAGCGATAATGGTAAATCTCTTCTTGTCTCAAGAGGTAGTGTTTAATAAAAATACTTCGGGATTGTCAATTGAGAACATAACAAGAACGTATTTGTTTACTCCTTTATTCGCAATCCATCTACATCATGTGTTTTCTATACATGATTCTAGAAATGCATTTCTCGAATTTAAATGAACAACTGAAGGAGTTATTATTCTCATTCAATAAATCGAAAAAGGTAATTGTTAAGAAAGTTTCTCTTTTAGAGTTAAAAATTTTAATGAAGGTTTTTCTAGATAAAAATATTGACACGTTCTGATGTGGCCATCCACTTGACTTTAACTTACATCCTATCCCTCTCTTATATTTAATATTTAATATAATTATTTAAAATCAAAAATTAAGGTGGGTGGAGGGGAGGGGTTAAAAATTAAAAATCTAGTCCATTTAATCAAACTCAACCAAATTTTGTATACATAATCAGTGGACCCCCAGAAGTCTAAAAATGCAAAAACTAACCGTCCAAAATGGGAGGGGGGAATGAAAATATAGGCCCTTGTACCAAACTCAACCAAATTTTGTATACATAATCAGTGGGCCCGAGAAAACAAATATGCAAAATCCAACCTCCCAAATTTTTTTTTTTTATGATAATGATGAGAGAAGGAGTTGCCATCACAAAAGCGTGCAACCCCTAAAGGCCTGGGTTGGCCCCTCCATCGTGAAAAGAAGAAGAAAGAATTTTATGGGTTGGGCGGGGGTCGAAGGTATCTGTGGATACGGGTCTTAAATAGCTGAAGGTTATAAGTCGCGGGAAAGAGGGTGGCAGGGAGCGAGTTCCAGTCTCTGGAGGTCATAGGGATAAAAGAGTTGGCGAAAGCGCTTGTTCGACTTTTTATCCAATTTGACAGCGAAGGGGTGCTGAGCGTTAGAAAACCACGTGTTTCTCGTAAAGAGGGCATTAGGGGGGATAATCGATTTCAGCTCGACTGAACAGACACCGTGATAGTATCTGTAGTACAGGGAAAGGGCAGAAACGGTTCTTCGGTGAGCCAGGGAGTCGAGTGAGTTGGTGAATGGGTGGTGTGGGAAGAAATTCTTGGCTCTTGTACGAAACTCAACCAATATATAATAAATAATCAGTGGTCCTCCAGTAATCTAAAAATTTAAAAACACCCCCTCCCCCCTCTTACATGATTATAAATAATAGATTAAAATTGTTTATTGACAAAGTATTGAAGTCCTCTTCAATTTTTTATACAACGTTTTCGTCTCTCGAGACTTTTTCAAGTACTCAATTGGTTAGAACAACATTGGTTGAAATAAAGATAAAAATAACTGAGACATAGTAGAATTTTTCTTTCTAGATTGATACCATAAAACAATATAAGTATAGATGCTATATAAAAATTCTACTATGTCTCAGGTATTTTTATCTTTATTTCAACCAATGTTGTTCTAACCAATTGAGTACTTGAAAAAGTCTCGAGAGAGACGAAACGTTGCACAAAAATTGAAGAAGAACTTCAATAAAAAAACTTTGTCCAATAAACTGAATTTTTAATCTACTAATTATAATGGACATTAATCAACATAATTATAAATAATTTTATTAAATATTAGGGGCCAGGTTGTATGTCAAAGTCAAGTGGATGGCCACATCAGAACGTGCCAATTTATTAAATCTTTCTATTGTTTTTTTTTGTTTTTGTTTTTAGGTTGATATAATCGTGGACGAAATTCGTTCCATTGCACGAAAGCACGCCCATTTCAGTAGTTTAACGAGATTAGTGTCCGTAGCGTACGGTCCTATTCTGATTATTTATTTTCTAACCACGTTTATTATATTTACTGGGGCTATTTTCTTGATTGCCTCTTACAACCTCAACTGGAGATTGTACACCTGGGCAAATATGATGTATGATTCACTGAGCTATAGATTATTGATGTACATAACCATGGTGAGCGGAATCACTATAACTTGTATCATCATAGATGTATCTAATGGTCCCGTCAAAAGTGTAAGTTGAACTTTTTTGACATTTTATCTAAATTCTTTAATAATATTTCAACTATGTTAATAAACTTGACAGTTTAAAAGATCAGCTAAGATATCTTATTGATTTTTTTATTTCAGACAAAAAAACCTCATCATTAATCAGTGATATTATGATGATTGAAAAAGCGGGAAGAAATTAATATACAAGTATTTATTTAATTTAAATAAAAATACACTCTCTTTTTAGTCCAAGAGTCCACGACCCATTTTTCGTGAAGTGTTTGATTCAAGTAGATATTTCACCTAGAGGTATTAATAGCATAGATGAGTAGGGAATCGGCTGTTTTTTTGATCTACCTGGGTAAGTACTGCTGCTACTGCGCATAGGAGAAAGCTGTAAAAAAATGTTCGCCAAAAAAAGTGTTTGATTCAAAATCCAACAAATACTATTCGACAGTTAAGTTGATTTTAAATTAAAAATGAACTAAGCCAGACACTTTTAGTGCGGCAACACTGAGCCAGACAACCTAAAGTTGTTTTTTTCAATGCAGCTTTAGGGTTGTCTGGCTCAGTGTTACACCCCCCCCCTCTAAAAGTATCTGGCTTAGTTCATTTTTAATTTAAAATCAACTTAACTGTCGAATAATATTTGTTGGATTTTGAATCAAACACTTTTTTTGGCGAACATTTTTTTACAACTTTCTCCTATGCGCAGTAGCAGCAGTACCTAGGTAGATCAAGAAAAACAGCCGATTCCCTACTCATCAATGCTATTAATACCTCTAGGTGAAATATCTACTTGAATCAAACACTTCATGAAAAATGGGTCGTGGGCTCTCCGACTATTTAAAAATCTTTTGTCAGCGAACAATATAAAAAGGATCTTACCCCATATCATTATTATATCTACTTGTGAATATGATGAAAAACATATCTTATATGCAGTGGCGTAGCCAGAAAATTTTCATGGGGGGGGGGTCAATCCACAAAGCAAAATATTTAGTGGGAATTTTTTTTAATTAAAACAAATCGGTTGTCTGTAAAGTCGGTTTACTGACGATAGTTGAACGTGACAACGTCATAAGAAAATACCATTCCATCAGTATTTTCTTATGACGTTGTCACGTTCAACTATCGTCAGTAAACCGACTTTACAGACAACCGATTTTTTTCATAAAATTCTTCGTTCAGAAAATCATTTTAAATTTACAAAATACTTGAATAAAATTTATTGTTTAAATTTCTACTCGACTGTTAAAATTTAATTTTTGATTTTATTATTTTATAATAATAAATTTTGTATTGACATTATTTCTTTCAGCAAGTAAACTGAATAAAAGTTGTTGTTCAATTAGTTACTTAATTATTTTTGCAAATTTAATTGTAATTTGTTGTAAAAAAGTAATAATTTTGAATAATTTATTATAAGAATAAACTGTGATTAAATTATTGTTCATAAATCTTAAATTTAAAATTTAAAATTTGGAAACATCATTAAAATTTTTGTAACTGTAGCTTTTAAAAAGCCCGCCTCAATCTTTGTCGCTCGTTCCGCGCTCTCGCTTGCACTTCAAGCCTTAAATGGAACGCCTCAGAGCGAGGTAACGCCGCATGAGTCATGTTTTTTCGTGCGTGCAGCCGGCTCCATCGAATTATAAGACGTTGTCACGTCAAAAAAAATAACATTCCAGTTAAATTGTGTTTTTTACCAGGAAAGTTTTTGGATAGTTGTAATTTCTTCGACCCTTCATGTTTTTAGGGTGTGCTAAAATCTGAATCTGAGGTTTTGATAACAAAATTTCGTGACGGACATTTCGTCATTGGAAAATGTTGGATATCTATAAATCTAAGAGTTTTAACAAAAAAGTGGTCCAAATAAATGTTCAAGTAAACAAAATTTCCTAGAGAATGAGATAGGAATCATTGCAGTTTTTCAAAACTTCAACCTCATTGCGACACGGGTTACCATTATTCAATTAATATGAAACTTTGTTTAAATTGTAGCAAATTTAATCTATTATAGTTTAAAAATGTATAGAATGGTCTTTATCGCAAATGTGCTCCTTCGTGGTCAAAATGGAAAAAAATTGAAAAAGTTCGAGTTTTGGGGATTTGCGAAAACAGAAAAAATAAACCAATTTTCAACTAGCGCTTGAGCCCGAACGGTTGCCCGGAGAAAACTAAATGATGATCATTTTGAAAAGGAAGGTTATTTACGAAAAGTTGATAGTTTTCGAGTTATAAGCAAAAAACCGCCAAAAAATCGGATTTTTTTTTTTACCTTTTTTTGCATTTTTGACAATGTTCCGTCACAAAATTTTGTTACCAAACCTCAGATTCGGACTCAGCACACCAAAAAACATATAGGATCAAGAAATCAAAACTACTCCAAAACTTTCCCGCGAGGGGCCCTTTAGAGAACAATTTATTTAACTGGACTAAAAAGGTACTTCAAGAAATTAAAAAAAAAAAAAAAACATAATTCTTGATTAAACATATGAAATATATTTAATTACGGTTATTTTGCCATAAGAAACGACTTGTCGTTGCCGTTACTCATACCATGAGCTCCTGCCCTTGGGGGCGATTCTGACCCCCTCGCCCCCCCTCCTCCGTGGCTACGCCTCTGCATATATGATGTTAAAACTTTAATTTTATTTCTTCAATACAAAAAATTTGTTAATTTTCCGAAATAATTGATTTTATTACTTTCTTGTAGCTGCAGCGATTCTCCCTTCAATTGTTGCATGATAAACTAGATCTTACAGTTTGGGGTTTAATGCCCTTTGGATTTTTCTTTGTGTTTTACAGTATGTATAATTAATAGATCTAAACACTATCATGTATGTTAATATCTAATCTATTTTTATATACCTATACGAGTATATATATACATACTTTAAATTTTTGTATAAGTCAAATTTTTTACTTTATCATAGACAATTAAAATACAATTTTTTCATTTTAGCTCGTCAGCGCATCATTTACCTATTTAATTATACTGATTCAAAACGGTAACAATTATCGCTAAATTTCACTCACAAATAAAATAAATAAAGCAATGAATTCATTTATAGCAAAAGAAGTTTTATTTCGCTCCCCATTTCCTTTCTTTCCTTATAAAAATAATTTTCAACTAACTTTCAGCTCCCCATCTCGATTCATTGTCAAAATAATATATGTTAACTGAAAAATTTGATTCTACTACTTGAGCCTCTTTTGGAAATAAATGACTCATGGGGGAAAAAGTTTGTAAAAACCAAGAATTTCTGACAGCACTACAAGAATTTATAATCGATCATTGATATTAAATCTCCTCGAGATATAAAGAAATATCACATTCGATTTCCTTTAATGACCTTTCAAAACCCTGAAGAAGGAGTGAATAATCCTCAGAAAAGTCGGTTTTGAATATAATGATAGTTATAATTATCTGTCTTTTTTGAACTTTTGACTGCCTCATCAAAATCCACTTCAATTCATTTATAAGTCTGTCTCCAAAAACTACTTCAATATCTGGGGGAACGGCACACACTGGTCCAAAACCCGATTTAGGGCGCCAAAAGTCCAAAAAATGACATTCTACAAACAATAAAATGATACTTGGATCTTGTCAAGCATTATCCAGAGCATCACGTTTTGTATGTTTTGACGATTTCCGTGATAGTGCGGTTGCTACAGCGATGTTCAAAGTGGGCCTTGTCTCATACGAGCCGGTTGCAAGATTTTGAGTATGTTATTTGGCAGCGTCCCACTGCTATGGTTTTTTCTTCACATTTGTGATGTTTATGTATTCCTACAGCATTTTTTACGCAGATTTCGAATATATATTTCTTTTTTAGTTTAGAAGCGTTGGAAGGCGAGAATTAAATATTCAAATGAGCTACTTTTACCTCTTTTTTTTTTATAAAAGTTCTCCTACAAAATGAGATTAATAATGAATAACGCCAATTTCTTCACATATATCTTGGCTAATATATATACTATCGCCCTACTTCATAATAGTCTGCTACAATTTGCTTTCTTGGGAAATAACTTACAAAGTATTCTCAAAATTAACGCTTTTATGCAAAATAACTGATAAAAAATTTAAAATAGGTCACTTTGAGAACACTGGTTGATCCCTAATGACAAATATCAGAAAAATTTCATATGAGGCGCCCAGTAAAACATATATATACATACCAAAGATGATATTTTTAAGAATTTTGAGATTAGCCCTCCCCTCCCCCCAGGGGTCAATTTGACGCCAAATTGAAACTTCCCTTCTTCAGAAATGAAGGAGTGAAATTTATAAGCTAAATTAACATATAGTGAAAATATAAAAATCTTGGAATGCTAAAACTTGGCCTACTGATAGACTTTAGGGTATAATTAAAGATAAAAATCAAAAAATCGAAACTTTCTCTTCTTCAGGACCTAAAATGAAGGGGTGAAAGTTATAGACTTAATTAACAGATCCAAAAAATCACTGAACCTAGAATGCTGAAATTTGGCATACTGGTAAAGGTTGGCACATTAATAAATGACAAAATTGAAAATCGAAACTTCCCTTCTTCAGGGCTCGAAATGAAGGAGTGAAATTTATAGGCTAAATTAACATAATAGTGAAAATATAAAAATCCTGGAATGCTAAAACTTGGCCTACTGATAGAGTTTAGGGTATAATTAAAGATAAAAATCGAAAAAGCGAAGAGAGTAGATCTTGGCTGGATAAAGAAGAAAATCGAAAAACGAAACGTTTCTTTACTCAGCATCTTAAAAGAAGGTGTGAAATTTATAAAGTAAAAATTCAAAAGCGAAAAAATGCTAAAATTTGGCATTTTAGTAGATTTTGGGGCATTAATAATTGGAGAAATCGAAAAACTGTAAGTTTCCCTTCTTCAGCATCTAAAATGAAGGAGTGAAACTTATGAGCTAAATTAACTAATAGTGAAAATTCAACGACACTAGAATGCTAAAATTTGGCATAGTATAATACTTGAATCACTAATAAAGTGAGAAATCGAAAAATATCTTCATCAGCCTTTAAAATAAATACGTGAATATTGCAGGCTAAATTCCTATCCAACTTACAAAAAGAAGTGAAATCTCAACAAAAACACTTGTGTAAAAAAAAGGCCAAGTTCGTATAATAAAACCGTTTGTCAAAAAAAGTATTGAGATCTAATGTGTTGCCAAGTTCAATATCATAATTTTAATAAATGAGTCAAAAATATAGTAACTCCAATTAAAACGAATGTTTTTCATTTTACTTGTCCATCTATATTTATTGAATTCTTATTTTTAGTTGAAATTATTTTCCTAAAACTTGGCTAATACGCATTGTTATGTATGTCACGAATTACTAGTTACCATATCATGCGATCTTAATATGAGAGGGTGGAAGGGCTAAAAGGGAGTGGTGGAGGCCCTATCAGACAATAATAATAATAATAATAATTTAATGCCTAAAAGCCAAGTTTTAGGAAAATAATTTCAACTAAAAATGTGAAATCAATAAAAAATATAGATGGACAAGTAAAATGAAAAACATGCGTTTTAATTGGAGTTACTATATTTTTGGCTAATGTATTAAATTTATGATATTGAATTTGGCAACACATTAGATCTCAATACTTTTTTTGGCAAACGGTTTTTATTATTCGAACTTAACCTTTTTTTACACAAGTGTTTTTGTTGAGATTAAATATTAAATGAAAGTCTTATTTTTCAGCAGTTTTTTAATTTCAAATTTTGTACAATATTCATTCTTCAGTGGACCTGTTTTTTGTGCAAATACAACAATATATTGTTATGGTTAGATATTAAATTAAGTTAAAGAACTTTTTTAAATATATTACATGTTGTGATTTTTGTTATAAATTACCTCACCCAAAAAATCACCGTACTTGTTTAGTCTTCACAAAAATTAGAACACAGGACCACAGAGACATTTCAATTTGTTATTCTTAATTCTGCCCTCAAAACAATAACAATTTTTTTTCATTTATATAAATTTCTTTTTGATGCTTTAAAGAACAATAAGTCAATCAATACACTGATGGAATAAGAAAAAATTATATTTAAAATTAAATCTTTTATTCTTAAATTAAAGGAGGTACCTAGTTGACTGAGAGCAAAAAATCAATTATTTTTTTCCCCTCTTGGCCTCGAGAACTAAATGCCCATTTAGCCAGTCGTACAGCTACAGATTCACGAAGAATAGGTGTATAACCTAATAAAATAAAATACAATAAAACAAAACAAAATAAAATAAAATAAAACAAAATAAAACAAAACAAAATAAAATAAAACAACAAAATAAGTCAATTAAATCACTGGATTATAGTTCGAAGCGAGGGGTGAACCGCGAATGGAATTGGTGTACACGTCTTTGGAATTATTTTGGAATTCATTCATTTATCTATTGTCTTCTACTTGGAAATGAAAGTTCAAGTGGAAGTAGGTGTACACGATATTAGATCGCGGTTCACCCCTCGGTTGGAAGCCAATGGATACTATATGTTTAATAAAGGAATCTGCAATTGGACCTCCTTGGCATAAAGATGCCAATAGAATCTCTGCACATGTGGGGAAATCATTTTTTCCTTTAATATTAAGAGTACAAACGATCAATTTTGTAATTGTGTGTCTTACAGCCCAGAAGGACGTGGTTAATATCACCAATAGAAATGAAATCACAAGAGCAGTATGAATTATCTCTCTGGCCGAAAAAATCAATTATAAAGTTGGTAAAAATTCTCTCCAATCTCGAAACTCAATAAAAAAGCCCAACGCCACTATAAACAGGGTAAAGAGAGTACAGTCAATTAGGTCATTTTTTATTTATCTATTTAACAAGATTTTATATTCGCCCATAAAGTGGCTGGTGTTCACTTTAAAATTTACAGCCTTGTATATATTTCTGTCTAAAAAAAAACCACCATTTAAAATTAAAAAACAAAAGACACACTCTTTTATTGTCTCCTTCAATATATAAAAATTCTGCTACTCTCGGCACAAAAACTTTCAATTTAATTCAAAAACTGCTGAAAAATAAGCCTTTCATTTAATACTTATAAGAATCCTCAGCACCATCGAGATACTTCAATATTATTTATTTGGATATGGTACTATAATGTTTTAAAATTATAAATTGTGGTGTTTTTTGAGGCTCTTGAAAAACTTGAAAACAGATGTAATGTCTTCGTTAGGAAAAAGAAATAAAATTTCTTTATATTCTAACAAATTTATTTTGCACATTCAAAAATGAACATTGTAATCCCTATGCTGCGTCGGCCAAGTCACCACCCTGTATATGTACTATATTATGAAAATGTTTTAAGAGGAATAACTATAGAAAACAACTTATAAAAAAGGCATTCTATAAGATTTAAAACATTTCATTATATATATGATATTTTCACTGATATTGACATACTATATTAATAACAATTTAACACACAAAATACCTACCTCCAGCTTTTTGATTAAAATGTTATTAATTGTAAAAAGAAAATGATATTCTACACAGACATATGTACTATATTATGAAAAGCTTGGACTGATGATGGTGTGAGAATATCCGCCGAAACGTCTCATAAGTTTTTCATGAAAATAAATTTGTTAGAATATAAAGAAATTTTATTTCCTTTTTCCTAACGAAGACATTACATCTGTTTTCAAGGTTTTCAAGAGCCTCAAAAAACACCACAATTTATAATTATTTATTTGTTTGAGACTATAGTTTCGAATGTTTGACCTTCACCATCTGTCTTTTTAATTAAAAATATTTGACATGTTATTTCTCATGGGCTGAAATTCCAAATTGGATTTACATAGATAAATTCGTAGTAGTAAGCAGGTCTGTTGAGTGATGTTTACGGTTTTTTCTGTGCGAAAATACCGAAATTAGCACTTTACTTCACTGACAATATAATAAATACTTTATCTATTCACATTTTAGAATAGGAACTTTAAAAACTGCGAGCGGCTGCTACAGAAGAATTCACTTTGCTATAATATTTGCCTTGTATGATCATGATCAGTAACAGAATGGTTAATAAAGAGATTCATATTATTCAGACGATGGTAAGTAAAAGTCGTGTGGTATACAGAGCAGATATTTTTTATGTCGAAAAAAATATAGCAGAAGGCAGATACTAGTATTTAATCATAAGTTTCCTGAATGTGATTCGATTGTGAATTGAAAGCAGGTGATTTTTGTCAAATATTAAGTGAAAATAATATCTGAATTTATATATTTGTAACTTGAAATAATGAAGTTAAATAAATTTATAATTTTCTCATTAATATATCAAAGAATTATTAACATATTAACGAGAATTGTTTTTAATCGTGCTTTTTAAACAAGATATACTAGTATATCGCGAGACTACTGCTGGTTGAGGCTATTGGAGTCTGCTGAGTCTTAAGTCTGGACCAAGAGAGAATGAAAAATATATGATCCATTTAGCTATAATCCAACGTCATTTCGCGTTTAGCCCGCATGACGTTTTTTATATCAAACACTGATATGGACCACCAAATGATTTTGAAATCTGAGTTGTTATATATTCAATCTCCCAGTCGAGCGCGCTAGTTCTGTTAACACGTATGTTAGGTGTTTGCTATTAATATATATCTTGTTTAAAAAGCGCGATCAAAAACAATTCTCAATAATATGTTAATTATTAGTTAATAGAGTAAAGGGTGTGTAGTTTCACAGTGAATACACACAACTACACACCCTTTACTCTATTAACTAACATCATGTTTCACCTAAAACCTACACCACTTTCCATAAGTAAAATGTTAATTATTCTTTGATATATTAATGAGAAAATTATAAATTTATTTAACTTCATTATTTCAAGTTAGAAATATATAAATTCAGATATTATTTTCACTTAATATTTGACAAAAATCACCTGCTTTCGATTCACAATCGAATCAAATACAGGAAACTTATGATTAATTAATAGCAAACACCTAACATACGTGTTAACTGATCTAGCGCTCTGGACTGGGAGATTGAATATTTAACATCTCAGATTTCAAATTCATTTGGTGGTCATCCATATCAGTGTTTGATATAAAAACGTCATGCGGGTTAAACGCGAAATGACGTTGGATTATAGCTAAATGGATCATATCTTTTTCATTCTCTCTTGGTCCAGACTTAAGACTCAGCAGACTCCAATAGCCTCAACCAGCAGTAGTCTCGCGATATTTATCTTGTTTAAAAAGCGCGATCAAAAACAATTCTCGTTAATATGGTTAATTATTCTTTGATATATTAATGAGAAAATTATAAATTTAGATACTAGTTTATTTCAAGAAAAAAAAATAAAATCAATGAATCAATTCGTACTTATAATAATATTTTTAATTAAAACACATGATGCGTATGGCGTCATGGTATTATATATACCAGGCCAACCATTTATATAATTAAAGGCTATAACCCGTTCATTTTAATAGAATAATCGATTTGTTTATTTTCAATACAAAGTGATTAAGTTAATTTTAGAGATCAATAGTGGAAGGTTGTCGATTAGAAATCGCCAAAGAACAAGTTCGAAAAGTACTGGCTGCTGGGCTTTTACTTGTGAGGGGTCAAAAACAAAATGGCTGGAAGAAAATACGATATATTTGCATTGTTTTTGCCAGCCTATTGTTTCACAATGCTGATTGGCAAATGTCATTTTGTCTATAAATGGAATGCAGTACCAAAACGTTTTCAATTATCGATTATATGTTATTTATATTCTTTTACCTTGTCATGTTTCGCTTTATACGGATTCATTATCTATTCTAATGATAAATTACAATTCAGTACAATTGATAATTCCCAAGGATTTTCAGTAAGTTTTATTATATGAATTTATTTATTTTTCATTTATTTATTTATGCGTATCCTGATTAGAAATGAAAGATGAAAAAAGTGATTTCGGAATCCTCAAAGGCCCTTCGCTATCAAATGGATGAGAATCGAAATAAAGCATTCGCCAATACATTTATCCCGAGGGGTGAGCCGTTACCTAAAATCGTGTGCACCTACTTCCACTTCCACTTTCATTTCCGAGTAGAAGACAATAAATTTTATAATTTTTCTCATTAATATATCAAAGAATAATTGATACGTCAACGAGAATTATTTTGACCGCGCTGATTTGAAAAAGATATTTTTATCTCGCGAGACTAGTGCGGATTACACTATTGGAGTCTGCGGAGTATTAAGTCTGGTCCAAGCGAGAAAAAATGTGATCCACTTAGCTACAATCCAACGTCATTTCGCGTATAGCCCGCTAGACATTCGGATGGATCACCAAGTGAATTTGAAATCTCAGATGTTATATATTCGATCTCCCAGTCCAGAGCGCTGGGAGATCGAATATATAACATCTGAGATTTCAAATTCACTTGGTGATCCATCCGAATGTCTAGGGGGCTATACGCAAAATGACGTTGGATTGTAGCTAAGTAGATTACATTTTTTTCTCTCTTGGTCCAGACTTAAGACTCCGCAGACTCCAATAGCGTAATCCGCAGTAGTCTCGCGAGATAAAAATATATTTTTCAAATCAGCACGGTCAAAATAATTCTCGTTGAAGTATCAATTATTCTTTGATATATTAATGATAAAAATTATAAAATTTATTTAATATCATTATTTCAAGCTAGAAATATATAAGTTCAAATATTATTTTCACTCAATATTTGACAAAAATTCCCTACAATAGATTCGCGATTGAATCAAATGTAGAAAACATTCGGTTAGAAGACAATAGATTAGCTAATGAATTCAAAAGTAATTCCAAGTGATTCCAAAGACGTACACCTAATTCCAATTGCGGTTCACCCCTCAATTTATCCCTATGAGCTCTAGAGACTGCAATTCGCTTTCTTCTACTGTCTTTCCCGCAAACTACAACCTTCATAAGGAGAAGTCAATGAGGTTGAATTGTCCTTGATCCAAATGAGATATCACTACCATATATCTTATGTATATATGTTATATGTATATACCATTCTTTATAAAAACAATCACAAAACGTGTATTAAGAGCCCAACAATTCTTCCTGAAATTGAGAAAAATAGTTACTATAAAAAAGAAAATATAAAGCATAACTATTATAAAAAATTGAACTTTTATCAAATTGTTCTTGCGGCACCTCAAGACATACTATAATCACTGTCTCCAAAATTGTTATTCCTTTTTTACATCAATTAACATTTATTTTGTATTATTACAATAACAATTTATTGTTTTTACATACAAACAAAACAAAATAAGACCTAGCCAAATCTGTTAATTTATTGCGGCACCTCAAAACATGCTCCAATGTCTTTGATATTTTGTTTTCGTCTTTTCAACTATTAAAGGCAACTTTTCCATGCTATTACAAATAAAAAATCAAAATATGTATTTTTTGTTCGACCCTAATATACATATGTACTGTACATATATATAGATACTTTACTTATGCACCACCATGGATAAACTAAAAAAAACTTTTTTGTCAAAATTCATGATGATTCCATAATTATCAGTTTAACAGTCAAGCCGAAAAATTCACTTACACACACACACACACACACACACATTTGAAACTTAAAAGATATGTTAAAATTTCAGATTCAATTTTTTTTCAAGAAAACAAAATTTCCATTGAATGTTATAGAAATAGCCGTTTCAATTTGTACCGTAATAGAAATAAAATAGAAGAATAGAATAGTACTTTCAAACAATTTTTATTTTCAGAATTTGGCATATTTTGGAATGAAATACATACAAATTGGACTCTCCTTGTCTCAGATTTTGTATTTTTTCATTAGTCCAAGTGTTGTTCGTATTTTCAACGAATTGGCTGTATATGGACTTGAAGTAAATCTCAAAAAGATTCTCATCCAACTTTCGATTCAGGTATATTATGTATCTTTTATAATTTATATGATTCTATTAATGGTTAATAGAGTAAAGGGTGTGTAGTTTCACAGTGAATGAAATAAAACTCAAAGAGGTTTATACAAACTCAATATATTTCGGATTATTAGTCCATCATCAGGACTGAAACTACACACCCTTTACTCTATTAACTAACATCATGTTTCACCTAAAACCTACACCACTTTCCATAAGTAAAATTGATTCTATTAACGAGAAAAAATACTTTCTAATTAATAAGAGAGGAATGCATTTAAAAGGGTATTATTTTTAGTTATTTTTTATGACTTAATATTATTGAAATAATAAATAAGGGTTCCTATGTAAAATATTTTTTCAAAAATTATACAAACTCGTACACTCCTAAGAAGAAATTAATTAGGGTGTCCTCTACTTGATGCAAATAGTTATACATCGCATCCTACTAAAGGGCATTTGTGCCTGTGTCTGTTTATTTATATCTATGTCAGTCCCCCCAGAGTCTGTATGTCCGTCCTCCTAGAAATATTTAATCAAATAACTAGTGAACTTCTGGGCTTATTTTGATTAAACCTTGAACCTTCAAACTGTTCCTATGAATCAGGAGAGCAGGGTAGGCTATATAACTTCATGCTACGACCCGCAGGTACCCTTTTTCGGGTCCTTCAAATTTCCTTCTTTGGTAACCAAGACGAGCGTTTTTAACCGACTTCAAAAAAGGAGAAGGTTCTCTATTCGACTGAATTTTTTTTTGTGCCTATGTTACCTCATATCTCTCCGCCAATTGTCAACCGATTTTGAAATTTTTTTTGCATTGGGTCCAGTCTAGCTTCCGATTGGTCCCATTTTTTTTTCGTTTTATTTTTCATAGGTATTAGACCTTTTTTATTAGGTTTGTTTAGACCTAACCTCTTTGTTTATGAACCGATTTCGATGGTTCTTTTTTATCCGAAAGGGGTGTCTTAGGGATGGTGTCATATTAATTTGGTCAATTTCTGATGATATCATCACTGTTAATATCACTGAAAAAAAACAATAAAAATAATTTTTAAGAAAAAATAAAAACCGACTTCAAAAAATTAAATGCAACAAAAAATACACTAAAAGGTATAAAATAATTATTATCTTATTTAGTTACAACTAAACGACGAAATATTAACATGAAATTACTTTTTGAAGTTGGTGCCAAACATATACCTTTTATGAATCGCACTCGACGGATCTTACTTAGTACGTTTGGCGTGTACGCTCGCTTATAGGTATAGTTTGTTTGGTACCGACTTCAAAAAGTAATTTCATGTTAAAATTTCGTCGTTTAGTTGTAACTAAATAAGATAATAATTATTTTATACCTTTTAGTGTATTTTATTTGTTGGATTTAATTTTTTGAAGTCGGTTTTTATTTTTTTCTTAAAAATTATTTTTTGTTTACTCATATTCTTTCCTTTTAAATAAAGAAATTATATAATAGGGAATTTTTGATTTTGGGGTCTTAAACACAAAAAGTTTTTTATCTCCCATGTTTTTTTAAAGTTATATTGAGTTCATATTTCGGGTAAGGTGTTTTTCAAATTACAAAAAAAAAACATGGGGGTGGGGGGCTCCAGGGGGGTGGGGAGAGGGTTTGTGGGGTGGAGAGTGATTGAAGGGGAGGAGAGAGTTCTGATATGAAGAGTGATCGGAGGCGAGGGGGTCAGGGGGTTAGGTTTAGTGGGGTCATTTGAGGCGGGGTTCAGGGAGCGAAGCCCCTTGGCTAGCAAAAGAGGCCCGCCCAAGGCAGATGTCGCAGCTAGTCTGATTAACAATAAAGGACTAAGCATATTAATATATCAAATGGTTATGGATAATGTCTATCAGCCATCTGTTGGATTTTATTATATTTTTAATTGATAAATTGGACTTATGAGGAGAATTTTCTAGGTTAGGTTTCACAAAAAGGAAATATTAAAACAAATGTATGTTTTTTTTGAGTTTGATTCACTCGATATATATTTCGGGTTATTAGCCCATCTTCAGGAGTTCAAATGAAAACTGAATACAAATTTGTAAAAACATTCAACAAGTAAAATTTTGAGAAAGAAGAGTACGTTCAGAATTTTTTTTTTTAATATAAACAAAATGTTATTATTTAAAATAAAAAAATTAAAATTAAAAACAAAATTACAAACAAAATCAAATTAAAAACAAAAAACAAATTACAAACACCAAATATGTAATCGAATTTAGGAGCCAATTTTTAATTTATTAATTTTAGCCAAATTAGAATCAATGATTACATCTTTGTCAAAGTCCAATTGATTATTGAGAATACTGAATTTATTCATAAGTGCCAATTTAATTTCAGTTGATTCTCGAAGAAGAAGTCTGGGACCACTTCTTTCAAAATGAATTGGGGTAGGGTTCGAAAAATCATACTGCTTCTACTTCCAACCCTACCCCAATTCATTTTGAAAGAAGTGGTCCCAGACTTCTTCTTCTAGAATCAACTGAAATTAAATTCGCACTTATGAATAAATTCAGTATTCTCAATAATCAATTGGACTTTGACAAAGATGTAATCATTGATTCTAATTTGGCTAAAATTAATAAATTTAAAATTGGCTCCTAAATTCGATTACATATTTGGTGTTTGTAATTTGTTTTTTGTTTTTAATTTGATTTTGTTTGTAATTTTGTTTTTAATTTTATTTTTTTTATTTTAAATAATAACATTTTGTTTATATTAAAAAAAAAATTCTGAACGTACTCTTCTTTTCTCAAAATTTTACTTGTTGAATGTTTTTACAAATTTGTATTCAGTTTTCATTTGAACTCCTGAAGATGGGCTAATAACCCGAAATATATATCGAGTGAATCAAACTCAAAAAACATACATTTGTTTTAATATTTCCTTTTTGTGAAACCTAACCTAGAAAATTCTCCTCATAAGTTACTTATAATGTTTCACCTAGAACCGACACCTAAATCCTTAAAAAAAAAAAAAAATTGATAAATTGGACGTTTCGGATTTCTTCAAGTGTCCCCCTTAGCGCAATATTAATTTTTAGAATTCTCTTTAGATAGAGATATAACAGAAAATTATAATTTAAGTAGGTTCTTTCGCCGCAAATGTTAAATAAAAAATATTAGATTATAACTATAACTTAATTTTTTATAATAGTTTAAATATCTATGCTTTGCTGAAGTTTCAATCACACATTAGCGAGCAATTTTTTTAAAATAAATTTTTTTTAAATGTAAACATTTTTTCAGAGTCTTATGGAAAATTTTAAGATCTTGACACTTTCTCTTGAATTTTACTACTATTAGTTGATTATATAAAATTAAAAAAAAAACAACTAAAAATTAGCTTTTTGAAACATGCAGATTTCTTTTTTGGAAATAAAATATATCATTGACTGTGGAATTTACTGAGATATTTACTTTAAAAAATCACATAAATGCTATGTTTGGATTTAAAAATAAACAGTATTAATACAACGAATTGCCAAATCATACAAGTCTTATTATCAGCTGATTTGAATAAATCAAACTAACTTTTGTATTTAATTTTTTTTTTTTTACAATTGTTTTTATTTCAAACATTTACAGCTTTCATACTATTTATTTTTTAATTCTATTATTTTGAAATTTGTATTTTAACTTATTTTATTAAATATTAGATACTACACTTCTTTTGACTCAACAGAGGCGAAAGGACCTCCTTAATTTCTTGCAACTTTCTAATTGAATATGTGTCCATAGAAACAAACCTTTATGAAAATTCAAAAATTTTATTCTTTACATAATAGTAATAATAATTAGATATAGTGTATGTTTATTTAGATCAAGCAGAGGACACCCTGATTATGTATTTAAAAATGTTTCATTTCTAAAATTGAAATCAGGTTACATTCACGAATTTTAATGAATATTTCACTGTTTATAGATGTTCATGTTCATATTGCTATTGGTAAATCTCTTACTGTCTCAAGAAACATTTTTTGATAAAAATTCGATGTTATTTTCGATTGAGAACATAACAAGATGGTATTTGTTTCTCCAATTTGCGGAATCCTTGTACATCATGTGTTTTCTATATACGTTTCTAGAAATGCATTTCACAAATTTGAATGACCAACTGAAGGAGTTATTCTCCACATTCAATAATTGGAAAAAGGTAATTGCTAAAAAAAATTTGTTTTAGTATTAAAAATTGAAATTCTCTGGAGAATAAAACTTTGACCAGCAAAAACTCCGCTCCCTCACTAACACTACTAACCCATGATAATCATACTACATAATGGTCTTTTTTACTATGGCAGACAATTTTGGAGGAATTTTAAGAGTAAACTCCCAAACACATCTGCCTTGGCTCGATCTATGTAAGTAAACGAGAGCCAGTTTCGATAGGTACCTTACCTCTAGTCCGAACCGTCTGGCTCCAGGGGTAAGGTCAACGTCTGGAGTCAGCCGGAATGTAGCTGCCACAGGAGGGTCAAGTTTGACACTCAAGCGCCTAAAGGGGCTTCACTCCTAATTTGTTTAGGTGTTTAGGCGTTTTCCTCCTAGACAGGTAGCCGAACAAGGCTGATGAGTCTCTTTTCCTATTATTCGCTTCTTATGACAAGCAGGGAGTATTGCGGGTCTATTCTACCCCCAAACCTACTGGCTAAATCGACTATGTATCCGAAAGCAATCAAAAAAATAAATAATAATAAATAAAAATAAATTAACTTTCGCCTAGGCATCCTTCCGACTAGGGAGGGATTTCTTCCCAGAAATTCCCAGACTTTTTTGTTTTCTAGTTCCTGTTTCCCACCCCATCTTCCAAAAAAAAAATCCGCTAAAAATGTTAATCGTCTGAAGCTTCAGACTTCCAAGACCCTCGTCCACAGGTGCTTTCAAATCCGACAACAATCCCTTAAATTTATTTTATTTTCTCTACATAAAACGTGGAAGAATCTACTTAAAATCAAAAAGACTAAATTCTTTTTTAGTAAACAACTCAAGGTTGAGTTGTTTAGCATAATAGAATTTAGTCTTTTTGATTTTAAGTCAATTCTTCCACGTTTTCTGTAGAGGTTGCAATTAATAGTCAAAACATCAAAAATGGAATGCAATAAGGTCGAGGGGTGAACCGCAACCTAATATGCTGTACACCTACTTGCACTTGTACTTCCAAATATTTCCAAATACTTTCAAATGTTTCCAAGTAATTCCAAATATTTCAAAATACTTCAAATGTTTCCAAGTACTTCCAAATATTTCCAAGTACTTCCAAAATACATCTAAATAGGTGTAGACCTACTTCCAATCGCGGATCACCCCTCGAATAAGGTTATTCCTCTAGTATTAGATAGAGTCGATTGTAGTGAGGAGTTGTTTGAATGTTTTCAAGCAAAAATCGAAGAAAGCTGATATTACTAATACAATAATTATCATAATTAAAAAGAGATATCATTAATTGCTAATGAGTTCAAAATAAAGATGGGGGGTAAATAATTAGATATTATTTTATTAAATATTAAATAGAAGAGAGGGGCCCACATCAGCTTATTAAATCTTTCTTTGTTTTTAGGTGGATATAATCGTGAAAGAAATTCGTTCCATTGCACGAAAGCACGCCCATTTCAGTAGTTTAACGAGATTAGTGACTGTAGCATTCGGCCCTGTTCTGATTATTAATTTTCTATCTACGTTTCTTTTATTTACTATGTCGATTTTCTTGATTACCTTTTACAACCTCAACTGGAGATTGAACAGTACCTGGACAGATATGATGTTTGATTCATTGAGTTATCGATTATCGATGTACTTAACCATCGTGAGCGGAATCGTTTTAACTTGTTTCATCATAGATATATCCAATTCTCCCGTCAAACGTGTAAGTAGAACTTTTTTAACATTTTATCAAATTACTTAATAATAATTCGACTATATTAATAATTTTTAAAAGGTTTAAAAGAATATCTACGAAATGTGGGTATACATTTTCGAGTCAAGCCGTTCGTGAGCCGGTCATGAACTCTTCGTTGAAATTATTTTCCAACGATCCATGCTGTTCACAAGCAGTTGACTCGGCACCCCAAACCCGTCCCAATCATGAGAACGGCGAACGGTTCGGCTCTCAAAAGTATACGCATCTTAATCTAATTTAATTAATTTTATTGGTTTCAGGCAAAAAAAACTTCATCATTAATCAGTGATATTATGATGCTTGAAACAAGTGAAGAAATTAATATACAGGTATTCTGAATTTTAATTTATTTGTTCTGAAGCTGAAAGTGTAAAGCTGAAATAAATAATGAGCTTATAAATATGTATCTATTTTATTTTTGTAAGAGGGGGCCCGCTCCTCGGAGGCCCAATAAACAAAATAAAATATTTTAAATCCTTTTAGTTGAGTTTAATTTATAAAAACAAAAATGTCTACAATTATAAAATTAAAGGGTATAAAAGTAATATTGTGACGTCACAATGCAGGGATGGATTAATGAACAGAATATGACACAAGGGAGTCTGAAAAAACTTGAAATTCGTGTGACGTAATTTATGGACGGTTCCATATTTGCCTGGGAAAATTGTTCACATAGGGTAGATTTCTATCTCTTCCCCTATATTTAAAACCAAATCTCGGATTTGTAGGCATAAAACGCCATTTAAAAAAAGTCATTTTAGAAAGCCAGCCGTTAGAAAAAATCATAATGAATTTTTTCATGTTTCAGAGATTTTTAAACCTAAATTAACAAACTATATTAGTGAGCTCGTCGAGCGTACCGAGTGATTTTTGAATATGATGAAAAAAAATCATATTAGATTATATTAAAAGTTTAATTCTATTCCTCATTACAGAAAGTTGAAAATTTGAATTTGTTGGTTGGTTACAGCTTCAGCGATTCTCCCTTCAATTGCTGCATGATAAACTGGATCTTACAATTTGGGGTTTAATGCCCTTGGATTATTCACTGTGTTTTACAGTATGTATATATAATTAATAGATGTTTAATTTATTAAATATGTTAATATCTAATTATTATTATTGTTCAGTTCCAAAATCAGTATTAAATGTAAGTAATCAGAGGAAAACAGGAAAAAATTAAACACCGTGTTAAATTGTTTTTTTCCTCTGATTTGTTACATTTAATATCTAATATATATATATATGTTGCAGTAAAACCCCGTTTTGTTGTAAGAACGCGTTCTTATTAGTTAAAACTCGTTTCACTGAATACCTTTGTGGAACGAGTTTACTGGTGTTGGTTGAGTTTGGTTCAAAGGCTTAGAATCTATATTTTTGACCCTCTTCCTCATTCTGAAAATAAACACCCAAAATGAGGTGGAAGGTCAAAAATGAAGATTCTAAGTTTTTGAACCAAACAACTCAACCAACACCAGTAAACTCTAGTTGCCACAAAGGTATTCAGTGAAACGCATTTTAACTAGTAAGAACGAGTTCTTACTAAAAACCGGATTTTTACTGCAACATATATATTATATATATATATAGAGTGATTCACGTTCGATGGCACGTTAGACGTTTATAGAAAATGGAACGCAGGATTTTTCTGAAAACTTAGCACCTTACATTTTCTTAACTGTTCTATCGATCTAAAATATTTTCAGCATTGCAACGTTTCGGCTTCCATCGAAAAGTCATATTAACACGTTTTTAGAACCGCCCTTTTATTAAAATACTTTTTTGTAAATATTGTCCTATACCTACCTATCTCTATCGGTTTTCGAGATAAAAAATAATTTGTGTTAAATATGGTCCAAAACATGCCCCTAATTAACCTTGTTTAATTTAGTGCTCTCAATTGATGAAAAGTTGTTATTTTGGTGGAAGTTTATACAAACCTGAAGTATTTAATTTACGCCGAAAAATCGACTCCATATTATACAGGGCGTGCTAAGAATACTATTATTTCCGTTATTCATAAAAGGGGTCAAAAGTTCATTTTTTCTAATGAGATATTACGTATATTACTCAATAAATTGAAAGACGAAAAAAATGCTCTAAGACGATATATCATGTCTCTATACCTATAACATCAAATTTTTTTAATAAAGCCGCTTATTCAAGAAAAATTACATTTTAATTAATTTAATTTTAACTAACCATGGCAATATCAAGCTTATGACAGTTTGTTGACTATTTATAAGTAACTTATAAACAGTTTATTGACGATGTTCAAAAAATCTCCCAAATTGATCGGAAATATTGATTATTCAAACGAAGTTCTTATAGTGAAAAAATAAATAATTTCATAAGAACTTGGTTTGAATAATCAATATTTGCGATCATTTTGGGTGATTTTTTGAACATCGTCAATAAACTGTTTATAAGTTACTGTACTAGCCAACAACTGTCATAAGCTTGATATTGGCAATCAATATCGCCCCAGTGGCCAGAACAAAGTTCATGTACTTTTTTACATGATCGGAATGCGTACTGGTATAATTTGTTAGATTACATTTAAGTTTTAAGTAAATTAAGCAACTTTGATTCTTAGTATGTGAATAAATTAGAAAAATGTATAAAATATTTTTTTAGCCTATTTAAGCTAACAACGTATCTGATTGAAAGATTTGTGTAGTTTATGGGTCGAGGTATCATTGGCAATCAGTAGAATTCACATTGCTACTCTGAGTGTGGTCCTGTTAAGTGTCAGGACGTGTAGAAACTGTTTATTATTTATTTATTTATTTAACCCTTTTTATTAGAACATTTTTTATATACTCGCATATTAATACCAAGTCAAGTCCTAATTTAAAAATGATTCTTTGTAGTTCATCAGAATGCGAGCGTGGTTTTAATTTTATTACTCTAATGATTGAATCGCTCACCCGCACATTATTAAATAACAAAAAAGTGAAAAATTATTTAAATTCGAGAGGATTAATAAATCTTTAGGTGAATATAAATTCTTCATTTATCATAGAATATAATGTGGAAGTATTGCGATGCCCTGTGTCCCTGTGTGGCTGGGTCCTGACTCTTTGAGACCTTGTATCTCAGAGACGAAAAAAGTTCATTTCATTTTGTAACTTCTAGATGAAAGGAATCGATGGCATTAATAGTTGAAAACCGGATTTAGGAGATCAAACCGGAAATTGGGGTTCTCAGGGGCCAAAAATCCATTGGTCAGTGCGCACGTATGTACGTATGTACCTTCCTGCGTTTCGCAACCATAAGTCTCAGAGCTACGGAATTCGAAACTTAAGCTCAATATAGGCTAGAAGGAGTACAGCAGAGCTTATTCTTGTTTTATCGCATTGCACAGTTGTGGGGCGCTTTTGGCGCTCCCAACACTCGGCCTCGGTTCTGGTGTTTTACTGGCGCCCATATATACATATCTTATTTACTAATAGCCACAACATCTGGAATTATTTTTGGACGGCTGATGAGGTGTTACAACCTAATTTGTAATTAAATCTGTTTTTCTATCTGTAAAGAGGTGCCCCCTTCTGCGTGGCGCAATTTTTTTTTTTTTTTTTTTTTACTCGTAGTGAGTTCAGCACTCTGCCTAAAAAGGCAATAAGCGTTTGTTATGACTTATTATTACAAATATAAAATAATTAAAAATTCAAAAAAAAATCTTTTCTAAATTTATTGACATGTAGAGTATCCCTCCAGTGAGGAATCTCTCTTACAAAATCTTATTATATAATAGTTCATGGATTTCCTCAGTCTTCACCATCTGAGTCCTGAAGTCAGGTCGGATGGCATCAGACGCTTCGATATGCGCACTTCACTGCTGGGGACATTTAGACTGTTGGCTAACACATTAGGATACACTAGCACTATTTATTTATTTATTTATTTATTTATTTTGTTGTATTTCTCACTGAAGCGATGTATGGCCTCCTTGACAGTTTCCAAAGGGATGTCATGTTGAATTATTTTTTTGGAGACGTAATAAGGCGCGTCTGCGATGATACGAAATATTTTATTTTGGAACCTTTGTATGATTTTAATGTTGGAGATACTGGCGGTGCCCCACAGCTGAATTCCGTAAGTCCAGACGGGCTTAAGAATAGACTTATAAAATAATATCTTGTTATCCAAGGATAATCTTTATTTACGGCCAATAAGCCAATACATGTTGCTTAGTTTAAGTGCTAATTGCTTCCGTTTGGTCAATATATGTTTTCCCCAAGTAATGCGGCGGTCTAAGTGAATGCCGAGGTATTTGACGCGTGGCGCAATAAATCAGTCATTGAAATCGGAAATCCGGAAGTGGAAATTTACATGAAAGATTTTTCGATTTTTTTTTATTTTCTCAAAAACGGCTAAAACAATTTTTTTTTAATTAGTGTATTTATCAAGTTTTGTGAGTTAATAGTTATGTCAAATTTTTAATCCGATTGAAATAAAGAAATGGGGTGTAAATTAGGAGTATCGCGATGATTTCAAATAAATGAAAATGTAAAAGTCATGTGGTGAACACACCATTTGATTTACTTTATCATAGACAATTAAAATACAATTTTTTTCATTTTAGCTCGTCAGCGCATCATTTACCTATTTAATTATACTGATTCAAAATGGTAACAATCATCGCTAAATTTCACTGACAAATAAAATAAAGCAATGAATTCATTTATAGCAAAAGAAGTTTTATTTCGCTCCCCATTTCCTTTCTTTCCTTATAAAAATAATTTTTAACGAGCTTTCACCTCCCCATCTCGATTCATTGTCAAAATAATATGTTAACTGAAAAATTTTATTCTACTACTTGAGACTCTTTTGGAAATAAATGACTCATAGGGGAAAAAGTTTGAAAAAAGGAAGAATTTCTGACAGCACTGCAAGAATTTATAATCGATCATTCATATTAAATCTCCTCGAGACAGAGGGAAATATCACATTCGATTTTCTTCAGTGACCTTTCAAAATCCTGAAGAAGGAGGGAATAAACCTCAGAAATGTCGGTTTTGAATATAAAAGATAGTAATAATTATCTGTCTTTTTTGAACTTTGGACTGCCTCATCAAAATCCACTTCACTTCACTTATCAGTTCCTCTCCAAAAACTACTTCAATATTAAGTATTAAATGAAAGGCTTATTTTACAGGAAATTTTTTTTTAATTTTAACTGGTGCTTTTTTTATTTATTTATTCAAATATTTCGGAACATTACTACAATCTTCCTTCTTCAGTGGACCTGTTTTTTGTGCAAATACAATAATAGAATGGTTAGATATTAAATTAAGTTAGAGAATTTTTTTAAATATATTACATGTTGTGATGTTTGTTATAAATTACCATCATCGTGAATCAAGATATTTCAATATTATTTATTTGTTTGAGACTATAGTTTCGAAGGTTTGACCTTCATCATCTGTCTTTTTAATTACAAATATTTCATCTGTTATTTCTCATGAGTTCAAATTCCATTTTGGATTTACATAGATGAATTTGTAGTAGTTAAATAGGTCTGTTGAGTGATGTTTTTGGTTTTTTTTGGCGAAAATACCGAAAGTAGCACTTTACTTCACCGGTAATATAATAAATACTTTATCTATTCACTTTTTAGAGTAAGAACTTTAACAACTGCTAGCGGCTGCAAAAAGAATTCACTTAACTAATATTTGCCTTGTATGATCAGTAACAGAATGGTTAATAAGGAAATTCATATTATACAGACGATGGTAAGTAAAAGTCGTGTGGTGAACAGCAGAGGCGGTTGGTGACTTTTCAACAAGGGGATGCTGTCCAAAAAAGTGCATACTCTTCATTTTTTGAAATTTTATTTTAACCTTCGCTTTATTTTTTAAAAATTTCATCAAATACGGAATCATATTAGTAATTTTTCATATTTAACATTAGATTTGTTAAAAATATATTTTGGTATTTTCGCCCCAAACGGATAATGCTTTTGTGATTGAGGGTAGAAGTCAGAAATTAAATTATGTGACTTAAATATTTCGTCGCTTAGTTGTAACTAAATTAAATAATTATTTTATACCTTTTAGCGCATTTTATTTGATTTTTGAGTTCTTTTTATTTTATTTGTTGCATTTAATTTTTTTGAAGTAAGTTTTAGTTTTTTTTATAAAAATTAATTTTATGATAATAAAATTCAATTAATAAATATAGAAATTCTCTCGAAACGTTTGCGGGTTTTAATTGAATGTTTTAAGATTTTTTTATAAAAGATTTTATTTATTATAATTTCGATTATTTGGTCATAAGAATTGGAGATTTACGTTAGTTCGTTATTGATCATATCGTCAAGAACTTGACCAAATTAATATAGTACCACCCCTAAGGTACCCTCTTTCCAATAAAAAAAGAATCATCGAAATTGGTCTATAAACAAATAAGTTATGCGTGTACATACATAACAAAAAAGGTCCAATACAAATGAAAAAAGAACGAGACCATCGGAAGCTAGACTGAACCCAATGCAAAAAAAATCTTTAAAATCGGTTCACAATTGGCGGAGATATGAGGTAACATAGACAAAAAAAAATTCAGTCGAATAGAGAACCTCCTGCTTTTTTGAAGTCGGTTAAAAATGAAGTAGAAGGGAGTAATTTATTAGAAAATTTAAAAAAATACAAAAATACTCAAATAAATCAATCAATTCATACTTATAATAATATTTTTAATTCAAACAAATGAGGCGTATGGCTCTGGTATTATACCAGGCCAACCATTTATATAATTAAAAGCTATTAACCAGTTCATTTTAATAGAATAATCGATTTGTTTATTTTCAATACAAAGTGATTAAGTTAATTTTAGAGATCAATAGTGGAAGGTTGTCGATTAGGAATCGCCAAAGGACAAGTTCGAAAACTACTGGCTGCTTGGCTTTTACTTTTGAGGGGTCAAAAACAAAATGCCTGGAAGAAAATACGATATCTTTGCATTGTTTTTGCCAGCCTATTGTTTCACAATGCTGATTGGCAAATCTCATTTTGTCTATAAATGGAATGCAGTGCCAAAACGTTTTCAATTATCGATTATATGTTATTTATATTCTTTTACCTTGTCATCTTTAGCTTTATACGGATTCATTATCTATTCTAATGATAAATTTAAATTCCGTACAATTGATCATTCCCAAGGATTTTCAGTAAGTTTTATTTTATGAATTTATTATGCATATCAGTAGCGTCCGGTCCATGGATGCTCTGGATGCGGCGCATCCTTAAAAATTCAAACATTTAGAGTTTTTCATGAATATATAAAAGTCGATTTCGAAATTTCAGGAGGTTCTTTAAATTTTCAAATTAGCGCTCGGGTTGGAATGGGGCGAAAATATAAATTTTTAAAAGTCACTCAAGAATTTAAACATTTTTTAGTGATTCATGTTTTAAGTTTTCGAGCGACCTTTAAATGTCCCTAGTATCACAATGTTTCAAACTATGTAGTAACTACATAGCACATATATAGATTTTGAGAATCTATATAGGCACTATATTGTTACTATAACTATAGTTTGAAACATTGTGCTACTAGGGACATTTAAACTTGATTTTTGCACTATAATTTCATAATATAATAAACACGATTAAAAAAAAATATATATATAGTAAAATATATTTATTGTTTTATAATGCGATCTTTGGTTATTAATTTTTTTGATTGATAGTAAAAAAATCAATCTTGCGAACTAAGTCAATTATTATGCATCGATGAGTTACCTGGAAAATTTCATCTCAATCGGTTAGCTATTCCATAGATATAAATTAATTATACTTGGAGAATGTGGTCTAGGTTTTAGCTGAATCATGATATTAATTAATAAAGTAAATGGTGTGTAGTTTCACAGTGAATGAAAAAATTTTAAACTGTAAACTCCTGATGATAGATTAATAATCCGAAATATATTGAGTTTGTATTAACCTCTTTGAGTTTTATTTCATTCACTGTGAAACTACACACCCCTTACTTTATTAATAAATTATTCAGTTAAAAAACAAATTGTGGAATACCTGGGAAAAGAAGCTTTTCCAGACATATATATTTATATGAACTTTTTCCTTTATTTTGACCCATATAACCGCCCCCTCTCTGTGAATTAGAGAAATTGTTTAAGCCATTTTAAATAGATAGAAGAAAATAAAAATGTACTAGAATAAAGTACTAATGTAGACCGATATGTATCAAAAACTAATCAACACTTTATATTGTTAAAGTAATGCTATTTTTCAATTTCATTTCAATCATATGAACTGTTGGGGGAAAATTCACATAGAAAAAAAGAAGTCCATACTATACATACCTACATAGATACTTTACGTATGCAATACTATTGATAAAGTAAAAAAAAACTTACTTTTCTGTCAAAAAAGTCTAAATTCATGATGATTCCATAATTATCAGTTTAACAGACAAGACGGACTCACTCACACACACACATACACCCACTTAAATGATATGTTAAAATTTAAGTTTCAAAATTTCCATTGAATGTTATAGAAATAGCAGTTTCAATTTGTACCATAAAAGAAATAAAATAGAAGAATAGAAGATTAATTTCAAACAATTTTTATTTTCAGAATGTGGCATATTTTGGAATAAAAGGCATACAAATTGTACTCTCCTTGATTCAGATTTTGAATTTTTCATTAGTCCAAGTGTTGTTTGCATTTTCAACGAATTGTCTGTATATGGACTTCAAGTAAATCTCAAAAGATTCTCATCCAACTTTCGATTCAGGTATATTATTTATCTTTTGTAATTTATATTTTTTTTTTTTTTTTTTTTTTTTTTTTGGCTTTTCGGCCATTGTAGCCATAAGCCATTTACGATACTATTTATTTTTATTTTTAAATTTGTCTCTACCTCGGGGGTCAGATTTTAGCCGGATGCCTCGAGCCGGATTCGAACTCGGGTCCTCGTTAGCTGGCTGACATGCTACCGCCTAGCCTACCCGACCCCCATTCGTTCATATTTAATTAAAATATTTAGTTTAATTTGTTCATATTTAGTTTTGTTTTGTTTTTTATTGTTTGTTAACTGTTTTTTGTTCAATATATCAATTAAATTTTGCGAAAGCCTGCTTCCTCTGAATGAAAAATTGACTCTATACAAAATGCTTGTTCGGCCAGTCATGGGATACGCTGCCCCTGCATGGCTCCCCTTCGCCTCCAAAACCAGGCTCAACGATTTGGAAAGGGTCCAGTCAAAAACATTAAGGAAAATGACCATTCCTCCTCCTGGAATCAAAAACCATATAATAAGAATCGGGCTAAACATGACTTCTCTAAAAGAAAACCTAGAAAATAGTGTTAAAAAATTCGAAAATAATGCACAATCAAGTCTCAACCCTCTAATTAACGAACTATACCGGATGTGACACTTCATTTCTCATTTAGTGATATTCATTTCATCATCATTCATTTTGTTTTGTTTTTGTGTTTTCTTTTTTTATGTTAAAAATAAAGTATATGGGGTTTTTTATCAATTTTTTCCCTTACCATAATAAGGAGTGAGAATAATGTATAATAAAATAAAAATAATGGACATTCGATGGTGAGGCTTTCGGGCCTCGAGGTCGAAGTTTTTTTTATAATTGTAAAACATGTTGTATTTTTTTTATATTGGATAATAAAGATCATTATTTTTTTATTTTTTTTCTAATCAATAAGAGAGGAGTTCATTTAAAAGGGTATTATTTTTAATTATTTTTTATGGCTTAATATCATTAAAATCATAAATAAGGGCTCCTATGTAAAATAATTCTTCAATAATTTTTATAAAAAAAAAAACTAAAACTGACTTCAAAAAAATTAAATGCAACAAATAAAATAATGAGAACTCAAAATTAAAATAAAATCCACTAAAAGGTAAAAAATAATTATCTAATTTAGTTACAACTAAACGACGAAATATTAACATGAAATCACTTTTTGAAGACGGTGCCAAAAATATTCATTTTATGAATCGAACTCGACGGATCTTACTTCGTACGTTTGACGGGAAAGCTCGATTATATAGTTTGTTTGGCACCGACTTCAAAAAAGTGATTTCATGTTAATATTTCCTCGTTTAGTTGTAACTAAATTAGATAATTATTTTATACCTTTTAGTGCATTTTATTTTAATTTTGAATTCTTATTATTTTATTTGTTGCATTTAATTTTTTTGAAGTCAGTTTTAGTTTTTTTTATAAAAATTATTTTTATTTTTCTCTTTTTTAGTGATGTTATTAATAGTGACTTAATATAATACCTTGTATACATCTCGTAAGAGAAAGCGTCGGGCGAATGAATTAGAAAATGATAATAAAATTCAATTAATAAATATAGAAATTCTCTCGAAACGTTTGCGGGTTTTAAATGGACGTTTTAAGATTGTTTCTTTTATAAAAGGTTTTATTTATTATAATTTCGATTATTTGCTCATAAGAATTGAAGATTTACGTTATTTCTTCATTGTACATATCATCAGAACTTGACCAAATAATATGGGACCATCCCTAAGATATCTCTTTTCCAATAAAAAAAGAATCATCGAAATCGGTCCACATGGCAAAAAGTTATCGCTGAACATACATAAAATAAATAAATAAATAAAAAGTTAGGTATCTTGACTATCTTGGAGCCATACTGATCCAAAAGCGGAAAGAATCAATAAAACCGGTTAACAAACAAAGAAGCTATGCCTGAATAAACATAACAATAAGGGTCCAATACCAATGAAAAATAATCTGATGTGTTCTGATGTGGCCATCCACTTGACTTTACCATACAACCTGGCCCCTCACTTATATTTAATATTTAATAAAATTATTTATAATCATGTAGGGGAGGGGGTTATTTTTGAATTTTTATCCTCATGGGGGGGGGGCATTGATTATTGTATACAAAATTTGGTTGAGTTTGGTATAAGGGCCTAGATTTTCCTTTTTTGACCCCCTCCCCCCATTTTGGGCTGTTAGTTTTTGCATTTTTAGACTTCTGGGGTTCCATTGATTATGTATACAAAATTTGGTTGAGGTTGCTCAAATAGCCTAAATTTTTAATTTTTAACCCCCTCCTCCACCCGATCGGGTCGATATGCACCAAATTCTCATCAGCTCTTATTCTCAATGGAGCAAAACTACGTGGAAATTTGGTTTCGATATTCACACTAGTTTTTGAGCTAGCTCGTCACAAACATTTGGAAACGCATGACTAACTAACTAACAGACAATAAATTAATAAAGTAAAGGGTGTGTAGTTTCACTGTGAAACTACACACTCTTTACTTTATTAATTAATATCATGTTTCACCTAAAATCTACACCACTTTCTCTAAGTAAAATTAGCTAACAGACAGTCAGATAACCAGACAGACTAAGGGACATTTTGACAAAACAATTATTTTCTCAAAAAATATAATTTTTGTCGATTTTCACTTATTAGGGTTTTTATGTAGACCGAAATGCCATGGTTTCGCTTAATTTTTTTAATAAAAATAGTTGAAACCGTTTTTGAGATATTTCGAAAAAAAGAAGGAAAAAAAACACTTTTTTCATGCACGATTACAATACTTGACCATTCTCTGTATGGTAAAGTAAAAAATGGGACCAATCGGAACCTATACTGAAACCAATGCAAAAAAATAATCAAAATCGGTTCACAATTTTTGAAGATATCAGGTAACAATAGACACAAAAAAAATTCAGTCGAATTGAGAACCTCCTCCTTTTTTGAAGTCGGTTAAAAACTATACATACACTCCTAAGAAGAAATTAATGAGGGTGTCACTCTACTTGATGCAAATAGATATACCTACATCACATACCACTAAAGGGCATTTATGCCTGTGTCTGTTTATTTATATCTATGTCAGTCCCCCCAGAGTCTGTATGTCCGTCCTTCAAGAAATACTTAATCAAATAACTAGTGAACTTCTGAGCTGATTTTGATTAAACCTTCTCCAAACTGTTCCAATTAATCAGCATAGGAGGATCGTCTATATAACTTCATGCTACGACCTTCAGGTACCCTTTTTCGGGTCTTTAAAATAGTCCTTCTTTGGTAACCAAGACGAGCGTTTTTGTTTACTCAAATTCTTTCCTTTTAAATGATGAAATTATATAATAGGAAATTTTTGATTTTGGGGTCTTAATAACAAAAAGTTTTTTATCTCCCATGTTTTTTAAGTTATATTGAGTTCATATTTCGGGTAAGGTGTGTTTTTCAAATTACTAAAAAACATGGAGGGTGGGGGGCTCCAGAGGGGTAGGAGAGAGTTTGTGGGGTGGAGAATGATTGAAGAAGGGGAGGAGAGAGTTCTGATATGAAGAGTGATCGGAGGCGAGGGAGTCAGGGGGGTTAGGTTTAGAAGGATGATTTGAGGCGGGGTTCAGGGAGCGAAGCCCCTTAGCTAGCAAAAGAGACCCGTCCAAGGAGGGTATCGCAACTAGTCTGATTAACAATAAAGGACTAAACATATTAATATATCGGCGGCCCTCTTACTTGCCAAGGGCCACGCCCCCTGGGACCCCCCTCCCCCCGAAACCCTCCCAACACACCATACACCCCACCATGCACCCATACCCAGCCCCCCTCCGTACCAGCCCACTACGCCTCTGGACCCTCACTTGAACCCCCACTCCACAAACCCTGCACTACCACCCCGCACTCCACCCACCTCACATTCCACCCCGTGCCCTCCACCCTCGCGCAGCACACACCCCACCTAGTCTCCTGTATTCCTACCCCTGCACCCCACCCCCTACTCCGCCTCACCCGGACCCCAACACCCCACCCATCACCCCTCGCCTCGCCCCCTGCACCCTACTCCGCCTCACTCCCCCTATTCTACACTCCCCACCCCCACTCTATTCCACTCACCGCACCCTACCCCGGCACCCACCCTCCGCACCCTGTTTTTGCATTTCTAGCCTTCTAGTGACCCACAGATTATGTATACGAAATTTGCTTGAGTTTGGCCAAAGAGCAAGAATTTTCATATTTTGCAACCCTCCCCCCTTTTTGGGTGGTATTTTGGGGGAATGTTGTTAAACAAAAGTTGTCAGAAATCACATTCCCTACAACTTTGCTAATAATAAAATTTGCCGTAGAGTTAATAGTTTACGAGTTATTTGATAATTTTCATTCGTGCGCCCCCCCCCCAACCCCCTTCTGGGGTGAAAATATCAAACCGTTATATAGCTAAAAACGTGAGTTAGAAGACACCTGATGTAAATATGAAATTTCATAATAATTCCTTCAGCCATTTTTACGTAAATCGCGAGCAACTTTTCGGAAACGACGGAAACATTCAGACAGACATACGGACAGACATACAGACAGACAGGAATTTTGTTGAGGGTGTTTTCGTTCATAACTTTGCTTGAAACGTGTGCAACCAAAATTTGGCGTGATTTGGACCAATGTACAGACAAATATATAAATAGATATATATATATAGATGGTTATGGATAAATTGTAGCAGCCATCCGTTGCATTTTATTATATTTTTAATTGAAAAATTGGACGTTTCGGATTTCTTCAAGTCTCCCATATCAATTTTTAGAATTCTCTTTTGATGGACATATACAATTAAATTTATTTTTATTAATCGTCCAATTAATTAAGAATTAAAAAAAGGTCACAAAAAATTATATTTTAATTAAACAATTAATTATTCCATCCCCGGCTGATCCTTTTGTCTGTAATAAAAATAATCTTTTATTCGTTCCCTAAATTTGAATATATTATATTTTAATTTCCTAACTTTCTGATTTAAATAATTAAATATGTGTCCATAGAAAGAAACATGTGTATGAAAATTCAAAAATTTCATTCTTTATCTATAGATGTTTAGTATATGTTTATTTAGTTCAAGCGGAGGACACCCTTATTATGTATTGAAAAATGTTTTAATTTCTAAAATTTGAGCCATGTTACTTACGTGAATTTTAATGAATATTTCACTGTTTATAGATGTTCATATTCCTATTGATCTTGTTAAATCTCTTCCTGTCTCAAGAAATATTTTTTGATAAAAATACTATGTTATTTTCGATTGAGAACATAACAAGATCGTATTTGTTTATCCATTTTGCGGAATCCATGTACATCATGTCTTTTCTATATACGATTCTAGAAATGCATTTCACAAATTTGAATGACCAACTGAAGGAGTTATTCTTCACATTCAATAATTGGAAAAAGGTAATTGATAAAAAATTTTAATAAGAAATTTAAAAGGGTGGTGAGTACTGGATATGTTGATTTTTAAAGGAGGAATAATGAAATTCAATTGCTTCTTTCCAGAAATTTTTATTTTAACAAGTGGTTTATCCAAATATTTTGAGAGCACTACGGCATATCTTCCTCAGTAGAAACTGCACGGCCAGAATAACAGCGAGTTAGTGTGTATTAGGGGATTAATTTTCTGATAATTACAGATGTTTAGTATTATGATACTTACCAATCCACTCACCAATAAACCGACCCCATTAGAATGCACAAATCAATAAAAAAAGCATGATAAAACACTATTTACATATATATTGTACAATTTCACAGTACAAGATGACAATTAAATATGTTAACATTAAATGTTTTAACGAAGTACGAACTCATCGAAATTTAATGATATATTTTTTTAAGTTAAATGTTTCTTGAACTAATTATCAACTAATGATCGAGTCAGGCGCGGATCCAGACCTCAGATTTGGGGGGGGGGGGGCAGCCACTGAGTTTACCCCCCCCCCACTTAATGAAAAATGGATCCTATCTCAAACTAAATAAAAAGAGCATTATATTTTTAAATTCATTTCCTTTGTCAACATTTTTAATAGAGATGGGAAAAATCGTTCTTTTTAGGGAATAGTTCTTTTATAGTTCGTTCATTATATGGAACTAGTTCAATTGAACTATATAGTTCAGGGGTGGCCGATGTATATAAGATCTGCTTTTTATCTCGAAAGTGTGTCGCGATCGAATTGTCCAAGCGGGGGGGGGGGTCAGAGACGCCCCCCCACATAGAACTTTATTTTCAATTTTAAAATTTAATGTTATAAATTTTTTTTTTAAATAAACATAAAAAATGCTGATCTCCAATGCTTTGTGTGTGGGGGGGGGGGGGGGCGGTCGCCCTCTCGCCCCCCCCTGGATCAGCGCATGGATCGAGTAAGGGAAAGGTCACTTTCCAACCCATTACCTACGTCAGGGGTGTCCAACCTTTTGGACATTTGAAGAAAAAACAAATGTTTCGGGCCTCGGATAAAATATTATAATTCTATTGATATTTGTTATTCAAAAAAGATAGTTAATAATCTAGAAATACGAACTTTATTATTTTTTTTAGCTCATAGTGAGCTTCTAATTGTACTTTTCGTAAATTTTATACTTGAAAAATAGCTTCTCGTATATGTAAATACATACCTACATAATTACAGAAAGTGATATTATGTATTAGTATTTGTTTATATTTTTTCCTGGCTAGATTATTAATATAAAATTCTAATATAGACACAATATTCATTTTTTCTTTCAGATCGGTATTTAATTGTTGTTCTAGAACATTCAATTAGAAAGTATGCAAATAGAAAATTTAATTCTAATGAAAATGGAGTCGAAAATAGACTAAAATGATGATTAGTTTTTCAAAAAAAAAAAAAAAAAAAATATCAAGCCAAATTGTTGTGTGTTTTCCAGTATCTACATATAAATCTCAAAGTCTTAAGGAAATTTCCGACTTTATATTGGGCCACGGGTTGGATAGCCCTGGCTTAAATCGAATGGGATTAATGAAGGATATGAGGAATGATAATTTATTTTTTAAAAGGGTCAGTATTGACATGTAAGAACGTACAAAGATCTAAAAGACAAGTCCTGACAAGTTTTAGACAAGAAGAGAAATTACCAATTAATAAAAAAATGCGCCCCTGAACTTGCCCCTATTTTATCCAAGTTATTCCAAATCTCTTACGAATCGGGCATATTCCCCAAAAGCTGGAAAATAGCCAGAGTCACAGCTATTCCTAAAAAAGGAGACTTTTCACAAATCTCTAATTACAGACCTATCGCGATCACTTCTGTTCTTTCCAAAATAATGGAATTGGTTATAAACCAACAGGTCCTTCGTCACTTAGAAAACAATAAAATAATTCACGATAGGCAATATGGATTTAGACAAAATCGTTCCACAGGCGACATCTTAACCTATGTCACCCACACCTGGAACAAAACTCTAGAGGCCGGCAAAGAAACCCTCGCTGTAGCCCTAGATATCTCCAAAGCTTTTGACCAAGTTTGACACAAAAATCTTCTTGCCAAACTGACAACCTTTAGATTCACACCAGCACTTCACAAATGGATAGAAAGCTTTCTGACAAACCGTAGTATCAAAGTTCTGGTGGATGGAATATCATCTGAATCGTTCTCCACAAACGCTGGTGTTCCCCAAGGCTCTGTAATCTCCCCCACACTCTTCCTAATTTATATAAACGACCTCATCGATCAAACGTCAAACCCCACTCATTGTTACGCTGACGATAGCACTCTGCACGGCAAACCCTCACTCCCGAATAATCGAATCAATGTTGCCTCCTCAATCACTCTCGACCTAGACAAACTGAATAAATAGGGCTCTCAAAATCTAGTTAACTTTAATACAAACAAGACTCAATGTTGTCTAATTTCTAGGCGCGAAAATAAAAATTTCCCTGATATTCACTTCGATTCGAATACCCTGAAAATATGTGACAGCCTATCCATTTTGGGCGTCTCTGTCGCATCTGACCTGTCTTGGAATGAACACATCTCTTCTGTGGCGGAATCTGCACCAAGGAAGATTAGCTACTTATTCAGGTCCAAGCGATTTTACAAGCCCCCATATCTCACCATCTACAAGGCCCAAATCCGCCCCTGTCTCGAATACGGCTCTCATCTCTGGAGAGAGGATATTTATTCCAACAACACCGCTAGAATAAAAACCGAAGAAGACTGTCCGGAATGCATTCCAGTGAACCAGGGCATTAGGCAGGGAGAGTCCCTTAGCCCTCTGCTTTTTAATATAGTAATGAAATCATTGGAGAAATAAAAATCTTAAAAGGATATTTCTTAGGGGACGAGAATTTAACATGCGTTTGCTGTGCAAACGATGCAGCACCCGTTGCAGAAGATGAAGATTCCCTCCAGCGCCTCCTGTATAAATTCAGCTGTGTTGCACAAAAATTTGAGTTACACCCTGTCAACCAAGAAGACCAAAACTCTCACAATCACTAAGATACCACTCCGATGTAAACTACAACTATACGATACGATTGTCGAACAAGTCATGTCCTTCACGTACCTTGGAATCCAAGTGACCTCTCATCGAGACCTAGAATCAGAAGTAAAACATCAAATAAAGGCCACAAAAATATCGGGTTGCCTTAACAGGGCAATCTAGTCAAACCGATATTTAAGAACGGAGAGCCAAGGTACGAGTCTACAAAACCGTGGTACGTCCAATATTAACAAACGCAGCTGAGACAAAACCCGACACTTCAAAAACCTCACAATTATTGGAAACAACTGAAATGAAGACAAAGGAATTATTATTTAACGGGTTAGTTCTGTTTAACCTCCTGATGAAGGGTTCATAGCCCGAAATATGTATAGAGATAAATAAAAAATCTCCAAAATAATTTAAAAGATTTTTTTAATTTTTTTAATTTTATTTCCTCTTTGTGAAACACCACTATAACCCGTTAAATAATAATTCCTTTGTTTAATATGTTTCACTATAAACCAACACCGCTTTCCCTAAACTTTATTGATAATGCTAGTGAAGCACAACAAGCGGTGATCTACAGAAGATTGAAGATAAGAATTGAAGTGTTCTGTTTGGCCTCCTGATGAAGGGTTCATAGCCCGAAATATGTATAGAGATAAATAAAAAATCTCCAAAATAATTTAAAAGATTTTTTAATTTTTTTAATTTTATTTCCTCTTTGTGAAACACCACTATAACCCGTTAAATAATAATTCCTTTGTTTAATATGTTTCACTATAAACCAACACCGCTTTCCCTAAACTTTATTGAAATGAAGACATTGCGAAGGATAATGAACGTGACCAGGCTCGATAGAATGAAGAGTGAAGATATTAGAGAAAAATGTGGAATACAAAAGGTGGGAGAATGGATCAAGAGAAGAATAACAGAATGGTACGCGCACGTGAAAAGAATGCCAGAAGACCGACTGGTAAAGAAAGTGATGACGTACGTAAGTAAGTCGGTCGGAATAAGAAGTAAAGGTTGTTCCAAGAAGAGATGGACAAAACAGACCTATAGGTTTAAAAACAAGAAGAAGAAGAAAAAGAAGAATCTTTAAATATTCGAAATTTCATTATTTTTTTTTATCTTATATAGTTGAGCTTATAATTTTAGTGAATTTTATTATTGAAAAAAGCTTCACGTATTGTATAAACGTGCATTCATATTTCGAAAAAGAGAATACATATTACTCTACATATAAATCTCAATGTTTTAAGGAAGTTTATGAATTTATGTTGGGCCACACTCATTGCAGTGCTGGGCCGCACGCGGCCCGCGGGCTACGGGTTCGACAGCCCTGATCTACGTCATGACAATCAAAAAATATTAAATCAAAAATGCAAAATGATTCGATTAAAATTTTATATTCCCGCATTAGGTTTGAGAATTGTCAGTTTCACTTGGGTCAATTATAAACACTGGTATATTTATTTTATTCAAGGTTTCGTGTTTTATCTTATTTACAAGTGATGAGGGGTAAAAATAAAATAGAACTAACAATATAAATCCTAGACCCTTTGATCGAGTTCTACGAGATTTCGCAAACCTATGCATTCATATGACCTTATGAAAATGATTCAATATGTGAAATTGATAATGGTCCAAAGAGAGGAATAGAGGAGTTCAAAAATGTTTTCATACAAAAATCAAAGAAAGCTGATATTACTAATAGAATAGTATCATAATTAAAATAAAATAAAATTAATTGCTAATGGATTCAAAATTAAGAGGAGGAGTACTTTAGTAAAAAATTATAAATTGTTTTTTAAATATTAAATTGAAGAGAAGGGTCAGGTGTATGGTAAAGTCATGTGGATTGCCAGATCAGCTTATTAAATCTTTCTTTGTTTTTAGGCGGATATAATCGTGAATGAAATTCGTTCCATTGCAAGAAAGCACGCCCATTTCAGTAGTTTAACGAGATTAGTGACCGTAGCATACAGCCCTGTTCTGATTCTTAATTTCCTAACTACGTTTCTTTTATTTACTATGTCGATTTTATTGATTACCTTTTACAACCTCAACTGGAGATTGAACAGTACCTTGACAGATATGATGTTTGATTCATTGAGTTATCGATTATCAATGTACTTAACCATCGTGAGCGGAATCGTTTTAACTTGTTTCATCATAGATAAATCCAATTCTCCCGTCAAAAGTGTAAGTAGAACTTTTTTTAACATTTTATCAAATTACTTAATAATAATTCGACTATATTAATAATTTTTAAAAGGTTTAAAAGAATATCTACGAAATGTGGGTATACATTTTCGAGTCAAACCGTTTATTTTCCATGCTGTTCACAAGCAGTTGACTCGGCACCCCAAACCCGTCCCAATCATGAGAACGGCGAACGGTTCGGCTCGCAAAAGTATACGCATCTTAATCTAATTTAATTAATTTTGTTGATTTCAGGCAAAAAAAACTTCATCATTAATCAGTGATATTATGATGCTTGAAACAAGTGAAGAGATTAATATACAGGTATTCTGAATTTTAATTTATTTGTTCTGAAGCTGAAAGTGTGAAGTTGAAATAAATAATGAGCTTATTAATATGTATCTATTTTATTTTTGTAAGAGGGGCCCGCTCCTCGGAGGCCCAATAAACAAAATAAAATATTTTAAATCCTTTTAGCTGAGTTTAATTTATAAAAACAAAAATGTCTACAATTATTAAATTAAAGCGTATAAAAGTAATATTGTGACGTCACAATACAGGGATGGATTAATGAACAGAATGTGACACAGGGGGGTCTAAAAAACTTGAAATTCGTGTGACGTAATTTATGGACGGTTCCATATTTGCCTGGGAAAATTGTTGACATGGGGTAGATTTCTATCTCTTCCCCTATATTTATAACTAAAGCTCGAATTTATAGGCACAATTATTTTAGAAAGCCAGACGTTAGAAAAAATCATAATGAATTTTTTCATGTTTCAGAATATTTTTAAACCTAAATTAACAAACTATATTAGAGTAATCTCGTTGAGAGTACCGTGAGATTTTTGAATATGATGAAAAAAAATCATATAAGATTATATTAAAAGTTTAATTAATGGGGGTGGTCTACTGCCACCCTGCTCCCCACTCTGATGTTATGGATCTTGAGGATATTTTGGCAGGTTGCATCCCTTCTTCTGGTCACGCAATAGTACTAGGTGATTTTAATTGCGATCTATTTTCTAATTCAGCTAATAGTATTAGGAATCTCTGCTGTTCTCTTGAACTCTCTATTCTTGACTCTGGCCCAACCCACTTTCCGGCCCACGGGCGTCCGTCGTTGCTGGATCTTTTTCTTGTGCGTGATCCCTCCAGGATTCTGACCTATAACCTTGTTGAAGTCCCGTGTGTCTCGGCACATATGATGCTCCTGTGCAGTTATAAACTTCTCCGACCTGACCGAGGTACATACTGGGTTACACTTCGCAAGGTCAAGGCTATCTGTAAGGAGTCACATCTTAATAGGGCATCCGAGTTACCTTGGCATCTCATTTCCTCTCTTGTGGATGCGGATCTGATGCTTAACGAGTTTAATGGTTTGCTACTTAAGCTTTTGAATGAATTTGCGCCTATCGTCTGGCACAGAGTACGTAGATCTGCGGCCTCGTGGTTCGACTCTGGGATTGCGCACTCCATTGGCCTTATAGGGATGACGCCTATAGAGGTTGGAAGTCCAGTGGGTCTAACCTCGATTTTGAGAGATATTGGACACTCTAAACAAAACCAAGGCACTTATTAGAAATAAGAAAAAACGCGTCAATTTTATTGATCTCAACCCGAACCTCCCATCTCGAATACTGTGGAAAAACATCAGGAGGCACGGTTTTGTGAAGGGTAACACAAGCCGCGTGGAATTTGACCCCGAGGATCTGAGACAGTACTTTGCGGGAGATAGTCCGATGGACGTTGGACCACCCGCTTGTCTTGAGTATGTAGACTACGATGGCTTCTATTTCTCTTGTATAACCGACATTGATGTTTTGAATGAATTTAGTAAGATTAAATCAAGGGCGGTCGGGTGTGACGATATCCCTCGTGATTTCATTGATATGCTTTTGCCTAGCATTCTATCTGTGGTTGTTGATATGTTTAATTTTTCCTTACTTCCTCTTCCTTTCCAGCTGGCTGGAAATATGCCAGGGTGACGCCAATTCCCAAGGTGCGAACTCTTCGTGATCGTTCTGATTTCAGACCCATCAGTGTGGTGCTGCCTGTGATATCTAAGGTCTTTGAAAATCTTGTGCTGTCTCAGGTCAGGTGCCATCTGACTGGGTCGAGTCATCTTGTTGACCTCCAATCTGGATTCAGACCGAGACATAGCTGTGCAACTGCGCTGCTGAGAGAAACCGATGCCTGTCGGTCTCTGGTTGAGAGTGGTGGATCGGCGTTTGTGGTCCTACTGGATTTTAAGAATGCTTTTGGTTCCGTTGACTATACCTTATTGGTTTCCAAACTACACAGACTAGCGGGTTTTTCGGAATCTGCATGCAAATTGATTTACCCATATCTGGTCGTAAGGCACCAGTGGGTTGAATTAGATGGAGTGGCATCCACAGTTAGTGCATTGGGAAGAGGCGTTCCGCAGGGCGGAGTTCTATCTCATCTCTTGTTTGCTCTCTTTGATCTCCCTGAGATCCTGTTAAACTCGCAAATACCATATGTTTGCGGACGATCTTCAAATTTACATGGGTGCCACTGGAGAAAATTTGGGCCAGTCGGTCGATCAGGTCAACCGTGATATTGGGGCGGTCGCCGAGTGGTCGAGAGAGAATGGACTACAGCTCAATCCTCTCAAGACCCAAGCATTGTGGATTTCAAATAGAAGAGTGGTGGCACCTCCCCCGATTAGGGTCTGCGGATCTATGATCCCCTATTCAGATTCTGTGAGGGATCAGGGAGTCCAATTGCACGGGTGATTCACTTTGGGGGATCATGTGACCCAGATCTGCCGTAGAGTGTATGGGGCTTTGGTTCACCTGCGCCGTCTGGCGGCCTCCACCCCCGAGGAGATCCGTTGCAAGATTATTGTAGCCATCGTGCTTCCCCAGACTTCCTTTATTGCGACTCCATCTATTTTAATCTAGATAGCAGAAGCAGACAACGTCTTTCGGTTGCTTTCAATGCTTGTGCCAGGTACATTTACCAGCTTGAGCCCAGAGCAAGTGTAGTAGAGTATTCATCTAAGATCCTGTGGATGAACTTCGATGTCTTCCGAAAGTACAGATATGCTAAGTTTGTGTACGGGGTTCTCTTGGGACGTGCGCCTGACTATCTCAGTTGGACGCTGGCCTGTGGACCGTCAATACGTGCGCGCGCGCTTGTCTGTCCAGCACATAGAAGCAGAATGATGGCGGACTCCTTTGAGGTTACGGCGACCAAGGTTTGGAACGCACTGTCACTCAACGTGAGGAAGAAGATTGGGCGCCCTAAAGCATTCGAGGCAGAACTTCGCAAGCACCTAGCTTAATATTTTATTCCTATTTTCTGTTCGTATCTTATACTATGTTGTCATTATTATTTTTTACTCTCCTTCTATATATGTGACCTTCTCCGAGAAAAGGGACCTAGTGTGTGAAAATGAAGTTTTGAGAAAAACGCATTTAAAGTTTCATAACGCATTATCTTTTTGAACACACCTTCAGTTAGGAGATGCGATTTGGTATGGTTAGCTATGATTAGGTGCCGAATTTGGTGACGTCATGCCTATGTGGTGATGTATTTTTTGTAAAAATAACTATAAGAAAGGAAAACAATAAAGTGACACTTCAGTCTTGTGCCAACTGTATAACGAGTGTTATCAATATCTCAAAAGTTGTTTCTCAATTTTGGTTCTTTTGTAATTTTGTTACTAAGCTGATGTTAATTTGAAGTAATTTTTATAAAAATGGATATTTCTGACAGTTTTGATGATGATTTAAAAAGGCTAGACTCGGTTTATGGCGATGATGAGATCGATATGACGTTGAATTATGTTGCGCGCCAACCCTTGTTTGTAAGGTTTGGTGCGGGTTGAGCCTATCCGGAAGGATTAGCTCGGTAACGTGTCGAGGTATGAGTTCTTCCGCCCGCAGCTCTGGTGTCGACAGTGGTTGTGTCCTACTGAAGAAGGTCTTAGGGGTAGTTGAGAAAAGACTGTTTCGGATTTACATGTGGTTTATTGAAGGTTGGTTGTCGAGGCGTGATACCTCAAGTTACATGTGTGTGTGTGGAGAGCGACTGGCGTCCTGGACTCAACTGACGAGGTTTTGCGAGGCAAAGACTGGCGTTAAGACTGGCGCTAATACTTCAGGACTAACTGAAAATCAAAGTTTTTTGCATGATGTTTCCGAATCCAATATTATATCCGAATTGGAGGAATCCGTTGAAGATATACAAGAGTCGATGAACATCGATTTGATGTACGGAGAAAAATCCGAAGCATGTTGTTCGAAAGAATGTAATAAGATAATTCCAGAAAATCTTGCTATACAAAGCCGGCAATTTTTCCAAGGCTTAAGTAAACCAGAACAAGATTTAGTCCATTTGAGTCATTTGGAATTTCATTGACAACATTTATCGCTCGAAAACGTTTATAATACTGAAAGTCGGAAGAAGTATGGCCAAAGGGTAAAAAATAAATCCAGAGTTGATACAATGTACTTATTTCGTGGCATTCATATTTGTAGAAAGGTGTTTTGTTTTATTTACGATGTTGGTTTAAAACGTTATAAAAATTTGATTCGACATAGTGATAATGTTGGCTTTTCTGAACGAAAACATGAACTAAGTGGCAAGTCTTCAAAACGGCAATCGCGTGTGTTATCACCGGAATCACTTACTCCCATCGTTCAATTTATTCAAAATTTTGCTGAAAAATTCGCAATACCTCTTCCTGGTAGAATGCCAAAATACAAAGACTGTAAAGTAATGCTGCTATATTCTACACCCTTTTAGGTACCAGAATCCACTCTTAAGTCCAAACCCGTTTTTTGAAACACTAGGTCCCTTTTCTCGGAGAAGGTCACATGTATTGTATTTTTAGTATTTATGTTTCATCTAATTATTATGTATCATATGTTTTACTTTTTGAATTTTTCTTGCTTTTATATTGGTTTTTCCGTTTTTTTTTTGTTTTGTATTATATTAATACTTATGTAATTGAATTGGCCGAAAATTGTACATTAAAGGGGCTAGATGGCCCTACAGATACAATGTTTTAATAAATAAAATAAAATAAAATAAAAAATAAATAATTCTATTCCTCATTACAAAAAGTTAAAAATTTGAATTTGTTGCTTGGTTGCAGCTGCGGCGATTCTCCCTTCAATTGCTGCATGACAAACTGGATCTTACAATTTGGGGTTTAATGCCCTTGGATTATTCACTGTGTTTTACAGTATGTATATATAATTAATAGATGTTTAATTTATTAAATACTAACTGCAAGGCACGCCCCCTGGACCCCAACCCACGAACCCCACCCTCACACCCCACTCCCAGCCACCACACCCCCGAAACCCGGCCAGCACGCTCACCCCCAGCCCCAAACCACCACCCCGCACAACCTCACCACGCCTCTGGACCCTCACCTGAATCCCTACTCCACCCTGCACCCCCACCCCGGACCCCAGCCCTTGCCTTCCACCTCCGCGCACCAAACCCCCGCCTAGCCTCGTAGACCCCGTCCCCGCTACGCTCCCGGACTCCACCTCGCACCTCCCCCGGATCCTCATACCACCCCCGCACCCCATACCCTAACCAAACCCCCACTCCATTCCACCACACGCACCCCACCAGCGCACCATCACTCAACCCACCGCACCCAGTTTTTGCATTTCTAGCCTCATAGTGACCCACAGATTACGATGTATGTATACAAAATTTGGCTGAGTTTGGTCCAAGAGCAAGAATTTTCATATTTTGACCCTCCCCCTTTTAGGTGGTTTTTGGGGGGAAATTTTTTTAAACAAAAGTTGTCAGAAAATCACATCCCCTACAACTTTGCTCATAATAAAATTTGCCGTAGAGTTAATAGTTTAGAAGTTATTTGATAATTTTCATTCGTGCGCCCCTCAAACCCCCTTTTGGGGTCAAAATATCAAAACTTTATATAGCTAAAAACGTAAGTTAGAAGACACCTGATGCAAATATAAAATTTCATAATAATCCCTTCAGCCGTTTTTACGTGAATCGTGAGCAACTTTTCGCGGAAACCACGGAAGCATACAGACATACAGACAGGAATTTTGTTGAGGGTGTTTTCGTTCATAACTTTGCTTGAAACGTGTGTAACCAAAATTTGGCGTGATTTGGACCAATGTACAGACAAAACCTTAATTTTATATATACCTATAAATGTTAATATCTAATTATTATTATTGTTCAGTTTCATAATCAGTATTAAATTTAACAAATCAGAGGAAAAAATGAAACAATTAAACACCATGTTAAATTGTTTCCTTTTTTTCCTATGATTTGTTACATTTAATATTTAATGTTTTTATATAGAATTAGAAGCAAAGTTGTAGAGGATGTAATTTTTGACATTTTCATTTAAAATTTTTTTAAGATAAACACCCAAAATGAGGCGGAAGGTCAAAAATCAAGATTCTAGACCTTTGAACCAAACTCAACCAACACCATTAAACTCTAGTTGCCACAAAAGGTATTCAGTTAAACGCGTTTTAACTGGTAAGATCGCGATTCTTACTAAAAACCGGGTTTTTACTGCAACATATATACATATACGACCATATACCAATTAATTGGTCATAAATATCGCCCCAGTGGCCAGAACAAAGTTCTTGTACTTTTTTACATGATCGAAATGCGTGGTGGTATGATTTGTTAGATTACATTTAAGTTTTAAGTAAATTAAGCAACTTTGATTCTTAGTATGTGAATAAATTAGAAAAATGTATAAAATATTTTTCCTAGCCTATTTAAGCTAACAACGTATCTGATTGCAAGATTTGTGTACTTTATGGGTCGAGGTATCATTGGCAATCAGTAGAATTCACATTGTTACTCTGAGTGTGGTGCTGTTAAGTTTCAGGACGTGAGAAATTGTTTATTATTTATTTATTTAAGCCTTTTTATTAGCACATTTTTTATATACTCGCATATTAATACCAAGTATATTTCTCTAATAATAAATAGCTCAAGATTTAGGTTGCTAATTGAACGCGTTTTCAATTTAATGTTCATACATGGGCTTCCCTTAGAAAAATAGGAACCGGAAGTATAAGTCCAAAGATGGCTAAGAAATTTATTTAGCTGTCAACCAATAAACCAGAATTGCCAAAACCATAGCAAATTAGGGGAAAAAGTGAAATTTTCCAACTGCCAATGATCCATGGTGAACACTGAATGGTAAAATCAGAGGATTGGAATGCGACACTCGACAGCTTTCTATCCTTCCTACTTGCCCAGTACTGTCTATTCCAAAAAGGTCCAGTTCCTGTGGTCCACCCTATATAAATATTATTCTAATTTTAAGCTACAATTTATAGATAATTAATATTTAATTGATCCTTGCTAATTTTTGAGCTTTTATCTATTTTCTCTCTTTTCTTAATACTATTTCTTAATTTCCTACAGGAAAGTATTAGTAAATTTGATATTGTTTTTTAAATTCTATTTACACTTTTGTTCTAAAATTAATAGAGAAAAAAAATCTATGAACAAATTAAAATTTTACTCATTTTTTGTATTTCTAAGGTAAAAAAAACATTCGGTAAATTTTTATATAAGTCAATATTTTTAATTTATCATATTCAATTAATTTTTTTATATTTTAGCTCATCAGCGCATCATTTACCTATTTAATTATACTGATTCAAAACGGTAACAATCATCGTTAAATCTTACTCACAACTAAAATAAAGTAAGCAATTCAATTACCAGAAATAGAATTTATTTTATTTCGCATTTCCTTTCTTTCCTTATAAAAATAATTTTCAAAATTCAGCTCTCCATCTCAATTCATTGTCAAATAATGCGGCACTTTACTAGGGGCGTGGAATTTTCCCGTTTTTGTATTTAAATCACTTCATTGTATTGTATCTGGTTGAAAAGTGAATTAATTTACATGTACTCGACGCCTAACTTTCATTTAAAATCTATAAACTGCATAAAAGACTTCATTGTGAAATATGATCTAAATGATGTTATAGCACAATTATATGTATTGTTTGATCTTATGAATGTTTGTATTATCTTTTTTGATTATTTAAAGTTTTTGTATATTATTGATTTGTATCAATTCACCTTTATTTATTTTTGTGACTTTTGTAAACATTTTCAATTGTATTATTGTGTACAAGGACACTTTTGTCCGTCTATTGATTTAAAATAAAAAATAAAAAAAATTTTGATTTAATACAACTAATTTGCACTATACCTTCCACAAGTGGGCCGGTTGAACAATCATCTTCAACTAAGAAAAGGATTAAAAAAATACTCCAGATGCAATTAAAGTTAAGAAAGACATTCCGCTCAGACCATAATATTAATTAAAAAAAAAAATATTAAATTTGAAAAATATTCAAAAATTTTATGACTTTGTTATCGATGAATTTTGTAAAAAAGAGAGAAGAAGAAAATTAAATTTTGAATTGTTAGTTTTTTGAAAAGCATCCCCTGTTTGAAATGTCACCGCACGCCACTGGGATACATATGGTACATAATATATATAAAATATTAGAGTGTTTCATTTTAAAACAACATTTTTTTTTCTGTTCAAGTTGTGAAACGGATAATATTTAGAAAAAAAAATTTCCTGTTGGAAAAAATTCTAAGTCAATTAGGGACTTATCTCATCGAAAAATAATTCGATTTCCCATTTAAATAACATGATGGGAGGGAGAGGGAATCGTTTTCAAATTGATTTTTCGGTATTTAAATTTGTTTTTTTATTTTGGAAAAAATGACCATTAACCTTTTGTGAGGCATAACGTTTCCCTAGTAGCACAATGTTTCAAACTATATACATAGTAACTATATAAAGGCTACATAGATTCTCGAAATCTATAAAGGCACTATATAGTTATAATATCGTTTGAAACATTATCCTACTAGGGTTTCTACAAAAAAACTTATTAGACTCAAGTGTGTAAGACCAATAATTCTCAACTTACAGAGGAGCATTAAAAGTAAAAACTTTAATGCTAAATGGGAAATTGAATTTTTCGCTCACCTAAGCCCATAGACTTGTAAATTTTTTCCAGCGGGAATATTTTTTTTTCTATAAATTTGGGCAGAAAAAAAAATGTTGCCCTAAAATGAAACACCCTAATATATATATATATTCATTCTATATAGGGGGGTTTATTTGCATCAAGCAGAAGACACCACTTGGATTTACTTTTAAGAAAAAAATACTAAGAAATTTTCCACTTTTCATACATTTCGAATTACGAATTAATAAAAAATTAAATATTCGGCTCACAGGCGACTATGTGTTCACCAAGCGTTCTATATAATAGCGAAATGATTATTTTTACATATGTTACATATTTTTGAACGATTCATAGTTGAATCTAATTTTAATCTAAATTTTCCTGAAAATTATAAAGCCATTCATGACTAAATTACTTTAATTTTAAAATGTTAGAAAGCACAAATAATAATTTTTGAGTTAACGCTGTCTTCTTCCCAAAATGAAGTCTATTACAGTTTTATTCTTTCTTTATTTAAAGAAAGTGGTTAATAAATATAAATGGCCACAGAACTTATTCCTCTAAAAGAAACAATTAATATAGGTATTAAAATCACTTAATAATGGAAGCAAACACCAATGCTTAGAGAAGCCTGATTTATGGGAGAGCCTGTAGGGTAGGCAACCTGGTCTTGCAGCAAAAAGGAGTCCGCGCTCAAGAGGAAAGGAAGCCGGCGGCGGCGCCGACGCTCAATCAAGAGTATAGAAATATACAGTATAAAAGAAATCATATTTTTTTAAGTACAATTTATTTATTAAAACTTATATTCTTTCTTCGATCTCAACATGATGATTCGAGTATTGTATAAACCAGGGCTACCCAAATTTTTCCGAGTCGCGGCGCCTTTTTTCAATTAAAATTTTTCCATGGCGCCCTATTTATATATTATTTATTTGGCCGCGCAGGAGGGGGCTCCTCTTATAACAGATAAAAAGTTTACAAATTAAGTATACAATTGGGGGGGGGGGGGTCAGATAGGCTAGGCGGTAACGTGACAGCGAGCTAACCAGGGGACCAGGGTTCGAATCCGACTCGAGGCAATATATTCGTGTCTATTTTGAATTTTCCTGGAATAATATCTAAAACGATATTACTTCACAAAGCATTCATATGTTATTTATTTGATTTAAATAAATTATTTAAGTACTAATAAATTCTTTATTAAGTATATATTAATTAAATATAAATATCGATATAGTTGTCTTTTGTCTCCATACATTAACACTATTGATCTATTTATATTATTACTTATAGTACTAATTACTATAAGAACTTTATATCACTTTAATTATTTGAATGGTCTTTGTAAATGCGATAAATTGTCTATTAAGCACATTTTAATTGCATTTAAATAGACATATATATTTATATATATGTGTTTCTTTCATATCTTTTATAATTATTTATATAGTTATATTTTAAATCAATACACTAACGTTATTGATCGTCATATATCATTTCTTATAGTAGCAACTACTATAAAAATTTTTTATATCATTTGTAAGGCTATCACGCCAATTTAATTATAATGAGAATCCTGTAGGATTGCTCTATTATATTCTATTTCTTGTTTGATATATATATTTGTATATTTTATTTTTATTATACCAATTAATTATAATTTTATTTATAAACAGCAAATTTGGTATCATTCAAACACATTCTATCTCCCTTAATCTCGTTGTGGACAGCCTGAGAAAGAGCATAAAATTTCACGCCGGATATAATCTTAAAAGTTAAAATCGGTTCAGCTGTTTTGCACAATTGATCTTCAAAGATAGGCAATTTTTAGCAACTTGTCGGAAAAGTGGATTATGCTTATTAGGTGGTCACAAGAAACCACTCTTCGAATTTTGATGATGCCCTCTAATAGTTGCCAATTGGCTAAAAAATGAGATTGAAAAAGTTTCATCTTAATTGGACAACGATATCCAGTGCCGCAATGAGGTCGGATCATATCATTTCTTGGACAATGCTGGATATCTTCAAATCGAAAAGCTTTAACAAATAAGTTTCTCAAGTAAAACTTTAAGCCAACAAAATTTCCTAGAAAATGAGGTAAGAATCAATTTTCTAGGATGAGTGGTTTTTATTTTATGAATGAAAAACTTCAACTTCATTGCGGCACAGGTTACCGTTGTTCAATTAAGATGAAACTTTGCCAATCTAATTTTTTAGCTAATTGTCAACTATTATGGTAGCTGTCATCACCACAAATATTCGAAGTGTGGTTTCTTGTGATCACCTAATAAGCATATATAGCATTTCCGCCAAAATTGACTATATTTGATAATCGATTTTGATTAAACGGCTGAACCGATTTTAACTTTATTAGTTCTATTTTATTTATTCTTTAACGTTATTTTCTTTCATTTTGGTAAGAGTGAAATTTTCGTTAGATCGCATGGTTTTCGAGTTATAAGCAAAAATCTGAAAAAAAGTCCAAAATTTGCTACTGTAAGAAGAATAATGTAACTTAACCTCACTTTTAACACATTAACTGTCAAATTTTTATTTTTGGTATATTAGGGTTAAAAATGGAATTAGGTAATGCAATTTAGGTTAATTTACTAGAATATTTAAAAAAAAATGTTTTTTTTTAACATTTTTTTATTGATTGTCTTTCGAGATCCATTGGAGCTGCATCTTTACTGGTGCACACCTTCTTGCATTCGATTGCATTAAAAAAATGAAGTAGAGGGCAGTAATTTATAAGAAATTTAAACAATACAAAAATACTCAAATAAATCAATCAATTCGTACTTATAATAATATTTTTAATTCAAACAAATGAGGCGTATGGCTCTGGTATTATACCAGGCCAACCATTTATATAATTAAAAGCTATTAACCAGTTCCTTTTAATAGAATAATTGATTTGTTTATTTTCAATACAAAGTGATTAAGTTAATTTTAGAGATCAATAGTGGAAGGTTGTCGATTAGAAATCGCCAAAGAACAAGTTCGAAAACTACTGGCTGCTTGGCTTTTACTTGTGAGGGGTCAAAAAACAAAATGGCTGGAAGAAAATATGATATCTTTGCATTGTTTTTGCCAGCCTATTGTTTCACAATGCTGATTGGCAAATCTCATTTTGTCTATAAATGGAATGCAGTGCCAAAACGTTTTCAATTATCGATCCTATGTTATTTATATTCTTTTTTCTTGTCATCTTTAGCTTTATACGGATTCATTATCTATTCTAATGATAAATTAAAATTCCGTACAATTGATCATTCCCAAGGATTTTCAGTAAGTTTTAGTTTATGAATTTATTTATTCAAAATGTTTTGCCTTTTTAGTACAATTAACATTTATTTTGTAGTATTACAATAACAATTTATTGTTTTATTTATTATTTGATCTTAAATGAGGCAATTAAAACCGTGAGAACAGTTATAGGTTCTCGTAAGGAGAAAAAAGACTCTTAAGAAAACAAAATCTTCTATGTCCTTATCAATATTTTTTTTTTTTATTTTAAACTGGGAGACAGTTTCGGCCGACACTCTCAATCCATCATCAGTCTAAAAATTACAAACACATAAAACTTTACAATTGCAATACAATCAAGAAACAAAAATCAGTCCACTCACCCTCAGTTTTTCAATAGTACATTGGTAACATTAATTTTACATTCTCTCTGCAATTCAATAAAATTCCAACATCACTTGTTAAAGATGAGAGTAACAAACCCTTTTGGAAAAAATAATTTTCCTCCTTGCAATTCTATAAAATTGAAAAAATATAAAGACATTTTTTCTTTTTCATATTATTTAAAAATAGGTTCTTTATTTAAAATGCTCTCTCACATTGATTACCAATAACACACTTATCTCTGTTCTTATTATACCACAAAATTTTTTTTCAATACAATTGTAACATTTAATTATTTACATTCATATAATTCTCCCGTATTAAGTTTTAGGACAAAATTACAATTTTTTATTCATTGATCAACATAATTACTATCAATATAAAACTTTTCTATTTTTAATATAAAAATAGTGTATGACGTAATATCTGCTGCCAACACAATTAAATCAAATCCCCAGTCTTCAAAATTATAAAATTTACACAAAAACAAGATATACAACATTAACAATTTTCAACAAAGGCCTATAATTATACAGTTTTCATCAAACAGTAGAGAGCAAAACATCAGGAAAAGTCATCACACTACTCCACTCCTAAAAAATCACACTCAGGAACAAACAACTTATTTTTATGGACATATACAATTCAGCTTATTAGTTTGTTTATTAGGTCTCTATAGTATCGGACATTGTTCTCAGTGTCTACTTTAAAGTTGACTACTTTGTATCTATTCCTCAGAATGTGTAGGGGTTCTTTCATCTTACCTATGAAATCATCCCTCTCTCTGCACAATATAAAGATATCATTAAAATCAAATTCATGATTTGAGTCAATTGCGTGAATGGCCAATGCAGATATTAATTTGCCCTTTACTACCGATTTGTCATGTTCAATGACCCTTGTGCTTAGCATTCTCTTTGTTTCCCCTATGTTTGTTCTATCACAGTCTTTGCATTTTATCTCATATACGACATTGTTTTCATTATAAACATCCTTGACAGTTGGAACCCGATACAAAGATAACAGGGGTTTTACAGGGCGTTTAGCCAACATTACACCTGCCACCCTAAACATTCTCACTATCATATCGGTTAATATTGGTACGTATGTTAACGATCCCATGAATCTCAATGGATTTTCTTGTTTTTTTCTTTTTTTCCACTCATTAACATAGTATCTTCTTCTTAGTTTTTCCACCAACTATCTCGGATAACCATTCTGTTCACATTTAATGGTGAAATCATTCAAATTATTTTGAAGAAATGAAGAGTGAGATATTCGACATTCTATTTATTTCGCCATACATGATAGATATTTTTTGGGCTAAAGGATGATATGATTTATACTTAATCATCCTATTGGATTTGGATGGTTTTGTATATAAATCCGTAATAATTTCATGCCCTGATTTGATTAGTACGGTATCTAAGAAAGGCCGCTGACTATTATTTTCGACTTCTACATTAAACTTTATATTGCTATTATAGCTGTTGAGTAATTCCAACGTCACAGGGATTAGTTCACGTTTTATAGCTGAGACCGAATCATCCACGTATATATAGTAGAAAGGCAAATTTAGTGGGGCTATGATTTTATCAAACACATCATCCATCACCACATTTGCGATCAAGGACGACAAAATAGGTCCCATCGGGAGTCCTTTAACCTGTGTGTAGATTATGCTGTCATAAGTAAAATAATTCTCTCTCAAACACATGCCAAACCTTCCATAAACATATCCTTATCCAAATGTGTATACATTTTTATGTCTTCCCACCTGCTGTCCAAGATATTTAAAGCCAAATTAACTTCAATCGATCCAAACATGTCTTCCACGTCAAATGAGACCAACACTTCATTTCGTGTTAATTTTGTCATTTCTATCTTTGAGATTAGATCAAAAGAATTTATTATTCTATTGCTGTTCGTAGTAATGGCCTTTAAAATTCTAGAAAAAAACTTACTTAAGCCATTGATAGGAGAACCCACAGATGACACAATTATCCTCAAAGGTATTTCGGATTTGTGGGCTTTTACCAAGGCATATATTTTAGATGGTGCTGGTGTACTTGATTTCATATTGCTGTAAGCTTTCTTATCAATAATCTCTAAAGACAAGAGTTGTCCCAGATACTTATTAACTTTTTTCTGTAAAGACGCCAAAGATGTCAAACCTGCAACTTGAAACTTATCATTATTAGTTAACAACTATTTCATTTTACAATGGTACTCAGGTCTATTCATTACAACTGTTATATTTGACTTGTCTGATAGTAAGACCTGTATTTCTTCTTTATTATCATCTATGTATTTTTTGCGTAATCTATATCCCTAGACAGCTGCTGGTCTTCTATGGTTGGAGAAAAATTATATAAATAGTTGTTCAATAAATTGTTCATCCTAGATCTTGTTTGGTTTCTTTCCATTTCCGGTTGTATATTTCTCAATTGTTTCTCCATTTCACAAACCAAATTCAAAAATTGATTGTTAGGAGACTTGACTTCACTAGAAACATATGCAAATTTATTTCCATAACTTAAAATCTTTGTCACTTTTTGAGGTAACACCAACGACGAGACATTAACCACATCTGATATAATATTCTCAACATCGACAATACTCTCGTTTTGTCTAACTTCATCTATATTAAACCTTTTTAAAATCTTTATCTTGTTCTTAACTCGCTGTATATCTCCGCTATATTGTCTTTTTTAAGCTGCCTCATTTAAGATCAAATAATAAATAATAAAAACATCATAGTACTGCTATCTAATTATTGTTTTATATTATAAAATACCAAATTTGAACATTACTAGAAATAATAATGTTTTTACATACAACAAAAAAAAAATAAGAAGAACCTAGCCAAATCTGTTAATTTATTGCGCTACCTCAAGACATGCTTCAATGACTGATATTTTGTTTTCGTCTTTTCAACTACTAAAGGCAATTTTCAACGCTATTACAAATAAAAAATAAAAATATGTATTTTTCGTTAGACCCTAATTTACATATGTACATATACAGGGTGCATAGGAAAGTCCCTTTAACCTGAAAATACTTGCCAACGGAGAGTGCTACAGCCACGCAAGTGAGGTAACGGTAGAATAAAGCGACTATGCCCGACCTAATGCAAACGACACCAGCGCCCCTAGTGGCGAAATGTGGAAGTTAACGATTGCAAATCGAAAACGAAAAGAGATAGAGCAAAATTTCCAGTTAGAAAGTTTTAGAGCATCAATTAATTAGTACGAAACGATATTTGGTTTATATGGATAAGATAAATTGGTGCCTGTATACCCCATGCTTTATGCTATGAGATTATGTTGTTTGTATCAAGCGAGCGCCAACACCTTTTTAAACTAAAATTTTAAATGCATTGGAAATTAAAGTTTTCAGACATTACAGTATGCCAAAGTCACAACCGCATTTGAACACTGCTACATTTCCGAAATGTAAATATGTATAGAACAGTCGCGCATAGATTACGGACATTTTTGGATACAGGCAGTGGTTTATCCTTTCCGTGTAAACCAAATATCGTTTCTGCTACAAATTAAATGATGCTCTAAAACTTTCTAGTTGGAAATTTTGCTCTATCTCTTTTCGTTTTCGATTTGCAATGGCTAACTACACCGTTGCGTCACTATGGGCGCTGAAGTGACGTTTGCATTAGGTCGGGCATAGTCGCTTTACTTCACTGTTACCTCACTTGCGTGGCCGTAGCTTCTCCGTTCGCAAGTATTTTCAGGTTAAAGGACTTTCCTATGCACCCCGTATAACAGCTGATTTATGCACTACTCGTATGATAAAACTAAAAAAAATTTACTTTTTGTCAAAATTCATGGTGGCCTTTCCCTTCTAGGACGGATACCACATCGATGACACGGCGTTACATCTCTTTATAAACGAATGGAGATGATAGGACGGACGACACTTTGACGACCATTGCGAGGACCGGGAAATCTCTAATAATTATAGCGGATGACAGGCATAAAGGATTTAACGGTTACGGGACAGGGGCACGGAACCCCAGAACCGGCGTCTACCGGGAGTGATCAAGCGGGCTCCGGGATGTCGTTAGCAAGCGACCGCGGTGCTTCCGGGGCGGGCCACTTGGCTCCCGTTGCATATAATGCTACAAGTGAGGAGGAGGATGTGAAAAAAAAGGTCATGGACGAACTCGGAAAGAAGATTGAAAAGCTTCTCGCTTTTGTAAAACCGAAACACAATGTCCATAATGAGATTAAAAGGATGGCGAGCTCAATTCAGGCCTCTTTTGACCTACTGGGCAGTCTAGAGAAGAAATCCCGAAGGATACCTGAGCCGGTTATGCAGATGGCGGGAACGCAAACATCGCCAATAGCCACAATTCGGATCCAACACCCGGCTACTGAGGAGACGGAAGCGGTTACACATGGGGATGTAACGGGGAGGGAGGATCCTCAAAGAAAGAGGGAGGATGGGCGTGAAGGGGGTGGGAGGAGAAAACGCTCTCCTGTACCTGGGAAAACTGCTCAGGATCCCGAGTGGAAGATGGTTGCAGGGAGGAAACGTTCGAAAACACGTAAGAGGCCTCCGAGACTTGATGCTCTGGTGATTAAAAAAACTGGTGAGCTTTCTTACGCGGACATGCTTAAGAAAGTTAAAAGTGACCCTAATCTAGAAGAGCTGGGGTCAAACGTCACTCATATTCGGAGGACAGCGAATGGTGACTTGCTCCTGAGACTAAAGAACTCCGCAGATCACCAGAGTTCGCTCTTCCAAACTTCAGTGGAGCGCTTGTTGGGGGGAGATGCTCAAGTCAAAATTCTCTCGCACAAAATATGGGTGGAGATTAAGGATCTCGACGACGTCACAACCAAGGAAGAGATCTGTGCGGCCCTAAAAAATAAATTCAATGAGGCAAAAGATCTTACAGTGAACGAGGTAAAGAGCCTGCGAACAACACGTATTGGAACTCAGACTGCGGTAGTGAGCCTTCCAGCTAGTCTGGCAGAAATAGCGCTTACAGAGGGAAAGATACGAATCGGATGGGTTGTGTGCCGTATCCGCGAAAAATCCGGCCCTATAAGATGCTTTAAATGTCTAGATTTTGGACACTTAGCACGGTTCTGCAAAAATAACTGCGATCGTTCAAAGCTGTGTTTGAAATGTGGTAAAGAAGGACATATATCCAGATCATGTAATGAAGAGCCGAAGTGCATGCTTTGCCAAGGGGAAGATTTGGATAATGTTAATGTTAGTCATATCACTGGAGGCAATTTATGCCCGGTGTACCAGAGAGCATTAAAGAATAAAAATAAAAAATGGCAGGTATAAAGGTAATACAACTTAATCTGAATCACTGCAGGTCTGCTCAGGACCTATTGCGGCAAACGGTAAGGGTAATGAATATTGATGTCGCCATCATATGCGAGCAACATTCGGACCTCGAAGAAGATATATGGGCACAAGACTCACAGGGGAAGGCTGCCGTATGGGCGTGTAATAAGATCCCTTTTGAAAAAAGGATGGCCAGAGTTGGGTCGGGCTTCGTGTGGGTCGTTGTGGGTGGCGTCTACTTCTACAGCTGCTATTTTTCACCGAATAGGGACCTAGGAGAGTTCAAAAGTTTTTTGGACTGTCTAGTGGCCGATGCTCATGGTAGATCTCCGTTAGTAATCGCGGGGGATTTCAACGCATGGTCGGTTGAGTGGGGGTGCCGTGAAACGAATGCTAGAGGCAGTGCACTTTTGGATGCTTTTTCTGTTTTAAACGTGGTGCTACTAAACTCAGGTTCGGTACATACCTTTAGAAGGGATGGGACTGGATCCATAATAGATCTGACATTTGTGAGTGAGTCTCTAGTCCGAGGGGGAATGGAGTGGAGGGTTGACGAACAGTTTACATATAGTGATCACCAGCCCATTCTGTTTACTGTGAATCGATCGAGCCGGCCGACTCCTGTCTCGACTTTAAAAAGCAAAGGATGGAGAACTGCGCTGTTTGATGAACCATTGTTTTCCTTCATGATTAAGGATTCCATAGAACCTCATAGTACGGCGGACGATAAGGCGCGTGAAGTAATTAAACACATTACTAGAGCGTGTGACGCATCTATGCCAAGAAGAGAGGGTGGCCACTGTCGTTCACCAGTGTACTGGTGGAATGAAGAGATCTCTAAATTGCGGAGCAAGTGCCATAAAGCAAGAAGATTATATCAAAGATCTAGAGGTCGAGACGCCTTTTTGTCTCTGCAACAGAGCTATAGAGTTGCACGAGGACAGCTTAAGAAGGCCATTGAGGCCAGCAAGCGAAGATGCTTGGTTGAGCTCTGCGAGGAGGTAAATAAAGACCCCTGGGGGAAGCCATACAAGATAGTCATGGGGAGATTGAGGGCTTCCCGTTTTCAGTCTCCTACATGTTCGAGCCTTATGCATCGGATAGTGACTACATTGTTCCCACAACAACTGGGAACCCAATACGAAATAGAGCAGGCCCGGGCAGATGAGATAATGATGATTACAGAAGAAGAGTTACTTAGGGCATGTAGTAGATTGCGAAATAATAAGGCCCCTGGCCTTGATAACATCCCCAACATTGCACTAAAGACTGCTGTCCGGGTACGACCGGAAATATTTATAGATACCTATAACACCTGTTTGAAGGAAGGGGTGTTTCCGAAATTGTGGAAAGTACAGAGATTGGTTCTTCTTCCTAAAGGGAATAAGCCACCGGATGATCCATCATCTTACCGCCCAATTTGTATGCTGGATTCAGCTGGTAAATTGTTCGAACGTTTGATATGCAACAGGTTGGAACTGGCTCTGGAGAGTAAGGGGGTCTTTCCCGACATCAGTTTGGTTTTCGGAAAAATTGCTCTACATTGGACGCAATTAAGATAGTAGTTGACACTGCTTTGTTAGCAATAGAAGGGAAACGTTGGAAAAGGGGGTCCAAGAAGTATTGTGCAGTCGTTACGCTTGATATCAAGAACGCATTCAATTCGGCTAATTGGAGTTGCATCCACAATGCGCTTGCACGTCTTGATGTTCCCATGTATATCCGAAGAATTATAGGGGACTACCTCAGCGATAGACTATTGTTGTATGAGACGGAGGAGGGTACCAAGAATTATCTAGTCAGTGGTGGTGTTCCACAGGGGTCCGTGTTGGGGCCTCTATTATGGAATATTATGTACGACGATGTGCTTAAGTTACAACTTCCTGAGGATTCAAGAATCGTAGGGTTCGCAGATGATCTAGCATTGGTGGTGACGGCTAAATTTACTGAGGAGGCAACGAGAATTTGCAACAGGGCGGTGGCTACTGTGAGAGACTGGCTGGAATCAGTGGGTCTTCGGCTCGCTGAGCATAAGACAGAAGTCATATTGATATCAAGTAGGAAATGTAGGGAATCCATTACTATTAGAGTGGGTGAACAAAACATCACCTCACAACCAGTGATTAAGTATTTGGGCGTTCTGATCGATGACAAGCTTTCTTTTAGGCAACACATTGAATTTTCGAGCAACAAAGCAGCCAAGGTTAACTCGGCCCTTTCGAAGATCATGCCTAATGTAGGAGGTCCTAGACAAAATAGGAGAACCCTCTTAGCTAGTGTGACACCATCAATAATGCTGTATGGTGCCCCTATCTGGGCACATGCCTTGGATATCAAATCTCTGGCCCGTAAAATGGAGTCGGTATATCGGCTGAGTGGTATAAGGGTCACTAGAGCATTCCGGACAATCTCGTTGGACGCCGTTTGCGTTATTGCCGGAATGCTTCCCATCACCACCTTAGCAAAGGAGCGCTGTAGGGTATATCAAGAGAGAGAAGGTGACCGGGGGGCGATAAGATCGAGCTTCCTAAGAGAGTGGCAGGTATATTGGGACCGGTCGACCAAGGGTCGATGGACACATCGATTGATCCCAAGTATAGAACAGTGGATTGGACGCACCCATGGTGAGGTGGATTTTTATCTTACTCAGTTTTTGAGCGGCCATGGGTGTTTTCGTGCATATTTGCACAGGTTTGGCCACGAGAGTGCACCAGGATGCCCCGGTTGCGGCGAAAACGTTATCGAGGATGCGGAACACATAATTTTTTATTGCCCGCGCTTCTCACAACATAGAGACGAGCTTCGAGAGGTGATGGGTGAGGAGCTGTGTGTGGAAGGGATGGTCCCGGGCATGTTGGAATCAATTGCCAAATGGTCCGCGGTCCAAACATTTGCGTCGCAGATCATGCAGGAGCTGCGTCGCCTGGAAAGGATAAGAAACGTAGTCTAAACGAAACGGAAGCAAGAGCTACGGCTAAGGCCTCCCCGCGATGCAATACCTAGAGGTCGTCCCGCGGGGGAATTAAAAGGCCGCAGAGGAAAGGTTTAGTCGGTGCAAGTCCGACACTCGGCGGGTACTGAAAATTATTTGCCAGAAATGGCTACCAATGAAGCAATTCAGCGAAATTCGTTCGTGGCTAAAAACTCGGACCTGGAGTTAGCTGACTACAAAACGGAAGCCGTTCTAATTACAAGCTTTTAGAAAGAAGATTGCGCTATGATGACGGTAGCTTGTTGGAAATGAAACTATTAGGTCTAAGGAGTCTCATAAAGTACCTAGGGGTGATGATCGACAATAGGCTTAACTTCAAGCGACACGGTGCAAGATGCAATCTGAAAAAGCCTCCGGCAACGGTAAACGATAGCTTTCGGCACTGCTTCCGAACGTAGGCGGTCCTAAGTGCCTAAAGCGACAACTTCTATCAAAGTGTAGTAAGTTCAGCACTGCTGTACGCAGCTCCGGCTTGGTCGACGTGGTTGACCGTTCAAGAGACGAGAAGAAACTATCTGCAGTGTGCAGGCTGAGCGCCTTAAGGACGATCAGGAGTTCGCACTATCTCTGGAGAGGCAGCCTGCGTTATAGCCGGCATGCATGCCGATCGATATTTTAGCTGATGAAATGACTAGGATTTACGGACGGAGGGTAGAAATGAGTGCGGAAGCTCGGATATCCAATTCCAAACTCATAAAAAATGAAGAAAGAGCTAAATCCTTAGAAAGGTGGCAGGCACGATGGGATAACACTACAAAGGGCAGATGGACAAAAGTTGATCCCCGAGAGTCCACATATGGGGCCGGCCTAGAGGATGGGGGTTCATGCAATTAATCGATATGGACCCAGTTTCTCTCTGAGTCGCGGTGGATATCGAAGATACTTACACAGGTATTGGTCACGACAGTTCGCCCCTGTCCGGAATGTCCAGCAAGTGGAGAAGACACCGAACACGCAGTTTTTTACTGTCCCCGTTTTCTGGAAAGGTAGGAGGGAGGAGATTGACGCCGGAAACATCATACAATTTATGCTGGAGTCGGAAGAAAATTGGGAAGAAAGCTGGCGGCGAATGGTATATATCCAGCTGGAACTTCGCAAGCATGGAAAAGGCGAGGCGAGAAGCGGACGTAGCACAATCGGGAGAAGTAGCATACTGTGCTGGCTGCAGGCCTTAGCCACTGAAGTAGTACCTAACGGCAGTTCCGTAGGAGGAATGTGTATGTGCGTAGGGTGTGTTTAGTACGTAGGCATAGGTTGCGAGTTTTATGCAGAAGCACTTTGAATCGTGCATGCCGGCGTCCGGTGCAACGCGGTATCTTTCGAGCGATTTCACATCCTTTTGTATAAAACAAACACACACACACACACACACACACACACACACACACACACACACACACACACACACACACACACACACACACACACGCGTTCTGATCGATACCCCTCAGGGGCTCACATCTTGTGAGTACGTGGATGGCGACCACGGGGTTATCCGAGCTGAGCCTGACATTGCTTCCACTTACTTGTGTCAGGCTCCTTTCTTTTATCTTTCCTATCCAGCCTCTCTTGGCTAACTCTTGTTTTTTCCGACCCCGACGCTATTAGGTAACGAGGGCTAGGGTCTTTCATCTTTCACCTTCTTTGTTAGGGCGTGGTACCCCTCCCTTCTAGGACGGATCACACATCGACGACCAGGCGTGAAAAGGACTAACCCCAAACTTTCTATGGATGGACACCAATAAAGATATAACGATTACGGGACAGGGGCTCGGATCCCCAGAACCGGTCGGGAATGGTAGTGAGCGAGTGGGCTCCCCCCGACCGTCAACAAGCGACCACTCAGTGCAGGTGGTGGAGGACCAGGCCACCGCACAGAAAACTGTTACTGGAACAGAAGGGGAGGTGAAACCTCTAGGTAGGAGACTGGGTGTTGGACAAACTCCGCAGCAGCGGATAATAGAAGGGCCAAGATCTGCACATACAAACGAAGAATGTATGGCGAACATATTTCAAAGGTCTGGTAAAATCAATAGAACCCCACCGGAGCAAAGAGAAACACCGCTGGCGACCTCTGAACAAGATCAAGATCAAGATGAAGAGCCTGGTGCAACAATAACAACCGAGCTTAATGGGCGGCCAGCTTTCCGGGATCTTGGAGAGCAGATAATGTTGCTGGTAGAAATGCTGAGCGATGGTAAACGTAGATCTATACACCAGCCAATGAGAGATGCTATAGCTAGCGCAAAAGTTTTGTATGAGTTAGTGGCAATTCAGCTCAAAGACGATAAGGCTAAAGAGGTTGTAAGAAGACATAATTTCTCCCAGACCTCACCGCTTCTAAAGTGTAGCGGCCACCCAAAAAAAGGAACAATGACGGTGGAGAACTTCCTATTCCAAAGCGAAATCGAAATCCATCTGAAAACGAGGCACACTTCAGTGAGGTAGAACCGTCTAAAACAACGGCAGAAGAAGTTGCCTTTAGGGAAAATGGTGAGGAAGGTGTTTGGAACACTGTCACAAAAAAGAAAAAGACGAAAATGAAGGATAACACAGCAGCCAAAAAACCGAAGGAAATAAAAAAAAAACCTAGGCCGGATGCTATTGTTGTTAAAGCAAAGGGAAGTCTAACCTACGCGCAAATGCTCCTTAGAGTTAAAACGGACCCAAGCTTGAAGGAAGTAGGAAACGCGGTAACAAAAATAAGAAGAACTCAAAAAGGAGAATTACTATTCCAGTTCAAAGAAACAGGGTTACAAACCACGGCGTTTTCGGATAGTATCGAAGCAGCCTTAGGCGCGGAAGCAGAGGTAAAAACTTTGACCGCACGGGCAACTATTGAATGCAAGGACATCGACGAGGTTACCACCGCGGAAGATATCTTAGTGGCCCTAAAAAACCAACTAGAAGTGAGTTCTGTGCTTGCCTCGGATATTTTATTGAGAAAATCATTTGGCGGCACGCAAATCGCATCAATTAGAATGTCTGAAAGGGATGCCAAACGAATCCTGGAGAAAGAAAAAGTTAAGATTGGATGGTCCGTCTGTCGCTTTAGGGCGAAAACCACCCTAATAAAATGCTTCAAATGTTTAGAGTTTGGGCATATGGCCGGACAATGCAAAAGTGAGATCGATAGATCAAAACTATGTAGGAGATGCGGAACTGAAGGTCATATAGCCAAGAACTGTCAAAGTTCCCCGGTCTGCATGTTTTGCCTTAAAGATCGCCCGGATGATGCCAAACACGTGGCAGGTAGCAATAAATGCCCAGTTTTCCAAAGAGCTCTTTCGAAAAAAGGAAATGGCTAGAGTCATACAAATTAACCTTAATCACTGTGAAGTTTCTCATAACATCTTAGAACAAATGGCAAGAACGGAGAATACTGATGTGGTCTTAATAAGCGATCCATATAAGGCTCTAAAGAGCAACAATTGTGTTCATGATAGAGCGAAGCTTGTGTCAATCTGGGTACGGGGACAATATCCTTTACAGTCCACAAATGAAAACGAAGAAGGCTTTGTCAGGGCTGAAATCAACGGCATCAACTTCTACAGCTGTTATGCGCCACCTCGATTGACTCCAGGCGAATATCAATCTTTACTTGATAATATCGTGACGGACGCTAGAAATAGAACGCCAGTCGTAATAGGAGGTGATTTCAATGCCTGGGCAACGGAATGGGGTAGTCGATGTACCAACCATAGAGGGAACATGTTGCTGGAAACCTTTGCCCCCTTAGATATTATTCTGGCAAACAGTGGAAATACACACACATACCGGAGAGCGGGGATGGGCTCGATCATCGACATAACATTTGTCAGCAGTGGATTGATTCGGAACACTAAATGGAGTGTTAGTGAGCAGTATACAAACAGTGATCACCAAGCTGTAATGATTGAAATCATTAACAATAAGCCTAAGTGCCCACCAACATACACAGGTCCTAGATGGCAAGATAAATCGTTGGACGCTGCTGCGTTTGAAGTGATGATGGAAAGCACAACTTTAACCGATGATTCAGCGGAAGACATGTCTAGCCAGCTAACGCAAGCCATGATAAGAGCCTGCGATGCATCGATGCCCAGAAAACTGAAGGGTAAATCAAGACCACCTTGCTATTGGTGGACTGATGAAATAAGTTATTGCAGGAAAAAGTGCTTACAACACCGCCGAAAAGTACAACGTTCAAGGGGCAGAAATAATTTTGAGGAGTGTCTTTCTGCATTCAGGATAGCTAGACGAAACCTGAGTAAGGCTATAAAGGAAAGTAAGAGGCGATGTTTTAAGCTTTTGTGTGACGAAGCCGATGTTAATCCTTGGGGTACCGCATACAAAGTAGTTATGACAAGGATTAAAGGTGAGAGGACCCCACCGTTAATGTGTCCAGTGCTGTTAAAAACCATTGTTGAATCGTTGTTTCCCGTTAGAACCAACAGGGTCTTCAATTTATCAAGAGGAATGGATGCCGAAGATATACCCAGAATCACAACCGAGGAGGTGCTGGAGGCATGCAAAAAGTTTAAAGACAAAAAGGCCCCAGGTCCTGATGGAATTCCCAACAAGGCTTTCAAATTAGCAGTACAGAAAAGACCAGATATATTCGTCAAAACAATAGAGAAATGTCTACAGGATGGAGTATTTCCGAAAAAATGGAAATTACAACACTTGGTCTTATTACCCAAAGGGAAAGGAAACCACGGCGAACCATCTTCATATCGCCCAATATGCCTCTTGGACTCACCAGGAAAGGCTCTCGAGAGAGTTATTTATAACAGGCTGCTCACCCATGCAGAAGATAATGGAGCTCTGTCCGGGATGCAATTCGGCTTTAGAAAAAATCGTTCTACGGTGGACGCGATAAGGATGGTAGTTGACATTGCAACGAAGGCGATCGAAGGAAAGAGATGGCTCCATGGAACGAAGGAGTACTGTGCAGTTGTCACTCTTGATGTTAGGAATGCATTTAACACTGCGAGTTGGTTAAGTATTCAGAAGTCACTTGCTCGAATGAATACTCCTTTATACCTACAAAAAATAGTCCAAAGCTATTTTATGGACAGGAAACTCCGCTATAATACAGATGAAGGAATAAAGCTCTATTCGGTTTCAGCCGGAGTACCACAGGGCTCAGTTCTGGGTCCCCTCTTATGGAACCTAATGTACGACGGTGTTCTTAGACTCCCACTACCGCGAGAAACAAAAGTCATTGGCTTTGCAGACGATATTGCACTGGTAACGGTAGGCAAAACAATTTCGCAAGCAGAAATGGCTACCAATGAAGCAATTCAGCGAATTCGTTCGTGGCTAAAAAACTCGGACCTGGAGTTAGCTGACTACAAAACGGAAGCCGTTCTAATTACAAGCAGAAAGAAGGTGGAATTTATGACTGTAACTGTTGGAAATGAAACTATTAGGTCTAAGGAGTCTATAAAGTACCTAGGGGTGATGATCGACAATAGGCTTAACTTCAAGCGACACGTGCAATATGCAACTGAAAAAGCCTCCAGGCTGCAGTCAGCGATAGCTCGTATGCTTCCGAACGTAGGCGGTCCTAAGTACCTAAAGCGACAACTTCTATCAAGTGTAGTAAGTTCAGCACTGCTGTACGCAGCTCCGGCTTGGTCGAGTGCGTTGACCGTTCAAGAGACGAGAAGAAAACTATCTTCAGTGTACAGGCTGAGCGCCTTAAGGACGATCAGTGGTTTCCGCACTATCTCTGGAGAGGCAGCCTGCGTTATAGCTGGCATGATGCCGATCGATATTTTAGCTGATGAAATGACTAGGATTTACGGACGGAGGGTAGAAATGAGTGCGGAAGCTCGGATATCCAATTCCAAACTCATAAAAAATGAAGAAAGAGCTAAATCCTTAGAAAGGTGGCAGACACGTTGGGATAACACTACAAAGGGCAGATGGACATATAAGTTGATCCCTGAAGTCCACATATGGGTCGATAGAGGATGGGGTTCATGCAACTACCATATGACCCAGTTTCTCTCTGGTCACGGTGGATATCGAAGATACTTACACAGATTTGGTCACGACAGTTCGCCCCTCTGTCCGGAATGTCCAGCAAGTGGAGAAGACACCGAACACGCAGTTTTTTACTGTCCCCGTTTTCTGGAAGGTAGGAGGGAGGATATTGACGCCGGAAACATCATACAATTTATGCTGGAATCGGAAGAAAATTGGGAAGAAAGCGAGCGGCGAATAATATATATCCAGCTGGAACTTCGCAAGCATGAAAAGGCGAGACGAGAAACGGACGTAGCACAATCAGGAGAATAGCATAATTGCTAACCAGCCTCTACGAAGTAGTACCTAACGGCAGTTCCGTAGAGGAGAATGGTATGTGTGTAGGGTGTGTTTTAGTACGTAGGCATAGGTTGCGAGTTTATGCAACCTTTGAATCGTGCATGCCAGCGTCGGTGCAACGCGGTAGCCGGCCGACTCCTGTCTCGACTTTAAAAAGCAAAGGATGGAGAACTGCGCTGTTTGATGAACCATTGTTTTCCTTCATGATTAAGGATTCCATAGAACCTCATAGTACGGCGGACGATAAGGCGCGTGAAGTAATTAAACACATTACTAGAGCGTGTGACGCATCTATGCCAAGAAGAGAGGGTGGCCACTGTCGTTCACCAGTGTACTGGTGGAATGAAGAGATCTCTAAATTGCGGAGCAAGTGCCATAAAGCAAGAAGATTATATCAAAGATCTAGAGGTCGAGACGCCTTTTTGTCTCTGCAACAGAGCTATAGAGTTGCACGAGGACAGCTTAAGAAGGCCATTGAGGCCAGCAAGCGAAGATGCTTGGTTGAGCTCTGCGAGGAGGTAAATAAAGACCCCTGGGGGAAGCCATACAAGATAGTCATGGGGAGATTGAGGGCTTCCCGTTTTCAGTCTCCTACATGTTCGAGCCTTATGCATCGGATAGTGACTACATTGTTCCCACAACAACTGGGAACCCAATACGAAATAGAGCAGGCCCGGGCAGATGAGATAATGATGATTACAGAAGAAGAGTTACTTAGGGCATGTAGTAGATTGCGAAATAATAAGGCCCCTGGCCTTGATAACATCCCCAACATTGCACTAAAGACTGCTGTCCGGGTACGACCGGAAATATTTATAGATACCTATAACACCTGTTTGAAGGAAGGGGTGTTTCCGAAATTGTGGAAAGTACAGAGATTGGTTCTTCTTCCTAAAGGGAATAAGCCACCGGATGATCCATCATCTTACCGCCCAATTTGTATGCTGGATTCAGCTGGTAAATTGTTCGAACGTTTGATATGCAACAGGTTGGAACTGGCTCTGGAGAGTAAGGGGGTCTTTCCCGACATCAGTTTGGTTTTCGGAAAAATTGCTCTACATTGGACGCAATTAAGATAGTAGTTGACACTGCTTTGTTAGCAATAGAAGGGAAACGTTGGAAAAGGGGGTCCAAGAAGTATTGTGCAGTCGTTACGCTTGATATCAAGAACGCATTCAATTCGGCTAATTGGAGTTGCATCCACAATGCGCTTGCACGTCTTGATGTTCCCATGTATATCCGAAGAATTATAGGGGACTACCTCAGCGATAGACTATTGTTGTATGAGACGGAGGAGGGTACCAAGAATTATCTAGTCAGTGGTGGTGTTCCACAGGGGTCCGTGTTGGGGCCTCTATTATGGAATATTATGTACGACGATGTGCTTAAGTTACAACTTCCTGAGGATTCAAGAATCGTAGGGTTCGCAGATGATCTAGCATTGGTGGTGACGGCTAAATTTACTGAGGAGGCAACGAGAATTTGCAACAGGGCGGTGGCTACTGTGAGAGACTGGCTGGAATCAGTGGGTCTTCGGCTCGCTGAGCATAAGACAGAAGTCATATTGATATCAAGTAGGAAATGTAGGGAATCCATTACTATTAGAGTGGGTGAACAAAACATCACCTCACAACCAGTGATTAAGTATTTGGGCGTTCTGATCGATGACAAGCTTTCTTTTAGGCAACACATTGAATTTTCGAGCAACAAAGCAGCCAAGGTTAACTCGGCCCTTTCGAAGATCATGCCTAATGTAGGAGGTCCTAGACAAAATAGGAGAACCCTCTTAGCTAGTGTGACACCATCAATAATGCTGTATGGTGCCCCTATCTGGGCACATGCCTTGGATATCAAATCTCTGGCCCGTAAAATGGAGTCGGTATATCGGCTGAGTGGTATAAGGGTCACTAGAGCATTCCGGACAATCTCGTTGGACGCCGTTTGCGTTATTGCCGGAATGCTTCCCATCACCACCTTAGCAAAGGAGCGCTGTAGGGTATATCAAGAGAGAGAAGGTGACCGGGGGGCGATAAGATCGAGCTTCCTAAGAGAGTGGCAGGTATATTGGGACCGGTCGACCAAGGGTCGATGGACACATCGATTGATCCCAAGTATAGAACAGTGGATTGGACGCACCCATGGTGAGGTGGATTTTTATCTTACTCAGTTTTTGAGCGGCCATGGGTGTTTTCGTGCATATTTGCACAGGTTTGGCCACGAGAGTGCACCAGGATGCCCCGGTTGCGGCGAAAACGTTATCGAGGATGCGGAACACATAATTTTTTATTGCCCGCGCTTCTCACAACATAGAGACGAGCTTCGAGAGGTGATGGGTGAGGAGCTGTGTGTGGAAGGGATGGTCCCGGGCATGTTGGAATCAATTGCCAAATGGTCCGCGGTCCAAACATTTGCGTCGCAGATCATGCAGGAGCTGCGTCGCCTGGAAAGGATAAGAAACGTAGTCTAAACGAAACGGAAGCAAGAGCTACGGCTAAGGCCTCCCCGCGATGCAATACCTAGAGGTCGTCCCGCGGGGGAATTAAAAGGCCGCAGAGGAAAGGGTTTAGTCGGTGCAAGTCCGACACTCGGCGGGTACTTAACTTGTATGTCACCATGTGCCCCAAAATTCTCACTGAATAAGGACCTAGAAACATTTAGCGTACCAAATCTGCGAAGCAGCTAACCAACAGGTACTCCTTTATATAAATTATAATATAAATTATAACTTATAACGAAATCACAATTGATTTTAAAATTCTAACCTTAACGAACCCTTGACATAATTGGGCTTGCTTGAGCTTACTCGGGCAATCGCCCACCAGGGGCGCTCCAGCAGACGAAGGACATCTCAAGCGGTCCATTCAAAACCAAAACTCTCTCTTCTTCCTCTTATCCCTCTCCAAGGCCTTCCCCTTCACGAAAAGTCGTCCTGAAGGGCCTCAGTGACGCAGAAGACACCCCCCCCTCTCCTCCATTTTTCTTCACCAAGCATTATGACACTCACTGCTCAATTGTCACAGTGCTCATCTAATAATGATACAAATGGGTATGACGAACCTGCAAACCCCGAGCGAGTGGGCTCCCCCCGACCGGTAAGAAGCGACCACTCAGTGCAGGTGATGGAGGACCAGGCCACCGCACAGAAAACTGTTACTGAAACAGAAGGGGAGTAAACCCTCTAGGTAGGAGAGTAGGTGCTGTAGTAACTCCGCAGCAGCGGAAAATCGATGTGCCAAGATCTGCACATACAAAGCGGCAAGATGTATTTGAGAAGATGGGTAAAAAAATAGCTGAACTCTCTGAATACATTAAGGGAAAAAACAATGTGCATGGGGTAATTAGAAGGTTGGTAGGCGAAATTCGTTCCTCCTATGATACAATTGATTGGGAAGATGGTGTCTATAGCCCGCGGGCCTTCACACGCACTCGCAACCAGCGCATACAATACTCTCGCATCGCATGTTTACCCCGAAAGATCCGAAATACGCCGTTGAATGGCATCGATCGAGGTATGGGTGTGTACGCAGAGGTACACGTGAAATATAGCGGGCGTATATTCCACCCTCGCTAGTGTTGAAGCTATCAACAGCTGGCGAGTTAACAACAGCTATCTAGACAAAACCTTGTGCCACCACGAGACCAACCTCAGTCGAATGGAGCTAGGAACTTTCGTCCCTAGGGCTTTCTCCATTCCCCATGGCACCATTTGTTTTCAACAACCTTTGGTATGGTTGTTCGAGGTTTCTCTTGCACATGACTTTCCATGCTCCACCTCTTCAGATTCGGACTCTCTTCCCACAGTCCCAGTACGTGATCGACTGCATGTGCGGTTGGTTAACCTGATGTGATTGCAACATCACATACACCTGACAAACCGCTTGCAAATCGCCCAAGCCGGCCCACACCTGCTGCAAACAGCCAAGTACGAATGCTTCGTTTTTACATAATCAGGAGTATTGTTCGCCAAGCAAGCTCCGAAACAATGGTAGTCGAGCACTTACAAGGCGTCCAATGTGGTTCACGCCCGCTGTAAAAACAACCAGTAGGATTTGAAGATTCAGAATCTTCAGCCCAGGTCCGCGACCAATTGTCGTCTGGCAAACGACTCGCCACCCTCCATTCCAGGCGGCTTTCTGCCTATACCTCTATTTGTTATGTGTACAAAGCAAACCCACTGTGTTGCAGCTTTCAGGTGTAAGATTAAAAATCTCCAGCCTAAGTTCGTGAACCGATTGTTCGCTTGGCCAGCGGTTCGTCACCTTTTGTGCCAACCCAGGCTTGTCTTTTAAATCTGGAAGTCGACAACCTCTTCTACATGATATATAACCATGCAGCTTATCGGACTTCATGGTATCAACCATGCATGCCACAGTCAAGTGACACAGATTGGCATTCACTACGGTAAAAGGCGCCAGTCTTTCATTCTAAAGGAACCTGTAAGACACCAATTAAATGGCAGCCGCAGACTACTTTAGGTGTGTTTACCGTTTTGGCTTGCACTCAGCGTGGGCTCGCCAAGCCCAATCTGAACCACCGTCAGATGTGCCGCTGGACCATTTCAAATCAGAGGGCAAGTCATCTCCCTTGTCATGACCACGGCCATGGCAAGCGAGCGGGTACAATACACGTACGTCCCCCGCTCGCACTGATTGGCTTGCACTCAGCGTGGGCTCGCCAAGCCCAATCTGAACCACCGTCAGATGTGCCGCTGGACCATTTCAAATCAGAGGGCTAGTCAACTCCCTTGTCATGACTACGGCCATGGCATGCGAGCGGGTACAATACACGTACGTCCCCCGCTCGCACTGATTAGCAAGCATAATGCCAGAGCAACACCAATTTCGGCTTGCAGGTTTGTCACTTCCTGGATACGTGGACATCGCGGTGCTCCGAGCGTGGAAGCCGATGAGCTAGTCACGGAATCAATCATGGCCAGCTTTTGTAGCCATCACCATATACTGGTGATTTTCATCGGCCGTTATGAATTATTCATATTGATAAGCAATTTCCAGCAGCGCCCTCAACTGCTGGTTACAGTTATTACTGTTTACTGTCTTATGAAATAGTTATAATTATCATCAAAGAATGACAGCTTATTTATGCTTATCAATCTGCATGGCCACCATCAAACCATGCGCCGTGAATTATTGGCTTACTGCTGTGCCATTGATCAGCCCGGCCGCACACACCACTCAACCAGGCCAAAGCCCGCAGTGTCGGCGTATTTGGTTCAAGCCACCAACATCTCGGCATAATGAAGCATATCCAGAGCAGCGCATCTGAATATACTAAAAGGATAGAGTATTTCTTACTATATATGTCATAGACATAAAATAGCATATCCTGGCAGGATCAACCGAAATATACTAAAAAGATAGAAGAAATTCTATATATGCCGAAATGTGTAGGTCACCATTCCAATACATGCATTCTTGCATAATTGTTTATGCAACATGATATCATCATCATTTTGATAGTGATATATTCATAAATTTGTGTGTTCAATAATCGACAGAGTCGATGTAGTAGGATTTGTAGAAACAATCGTGTTTATGATATTTCTATTGTAATATCATAGCATTTTAACTCTTTTAGAATTTATTAGATAAATTCAAGAGATTTATTCACCATAGTTAGTTTTGATGCAGCAGCTGCTGCATCTGTTGCCGGCATAACATAGCACCTCTTGGCCCACTGAATATACTAAAAAGATAGCCCATTGGAGGATCATCCATGGGACTATATATGTCTAATGACATAATATAGCATATCCAGTGCATTTTCCAGATTTACTAAGGACATAGAAATATTTCTATATATGCCAATGGCAACTGCGTTCTTCAGGTTGCAGAAAACAGCAATAAATATGATGACAAGGCGTCACAGACATCCCCCAGTGTAATGTTAACACAGGCCAAATCTGCCGACATACTGCTGGATGAAAGAGACACTGAAATGGTTCAAACTGAACTAACATCTGTTGCTACTAGTGGAAAAATAAGCGAACTAGAAAATAGCCAGCCTGAAAGCGAAGGTGTTCTGGAAGAATTGCCACCACCTGCAGGAGAGTCAAAACAATGGAAGATAGTGCAACATAGGAGGAAGCAAAAGGAGCGGAATAGGCCGGTTCTCCCGGATGCTTTGGTAATTAAAAAGAAAGGGAAGCTGACCTATTCTGAAATACTGAGCAGGGTAAAAAGCGACTCAAAACTAATAGAGTTAGGAAAAAAGGTCACCTCCAAAATCCGGAGAACGGGGGCCGGTGATCTGCTTATAGTTTTGGATAGGAAAACCGAGGAGAATGAAAAAATTCAATTCCGGTCCATCATCGAGGAGGCACTAGGAAGTGAGGCCGATGTAAAGACTCGGACTCACGAGATTGAGGTTGAGATCTTAGAGTTGGATGAAGCCACGACGAAGGAGGACGTCTTAGCCGCCTTACTTCAAAAGTTCGAGGAACTGCGTGGGACTACAGTAGACTCAATCAAAAGTATGAGGAAGTCATATGGTGACACACAAACTGTGGTAATTAAGTTACCTGCACAGGTAGCTAGAAGCTTAATAGCATCTGCAAAGATTAAGATTGGGTGGGTAGTATGTCGAGTCAGAGAAAGAACAACCCTGATTCGGTGCTACAAATGTTGGCGATACAATCACTTTGCTAGGGATTGCAAAGGGGGTACTGACAGGTCAAGTCATTGCATTAAATGCGGAACTGAAGGACATCGGGCTAGTGAATGCTCGAGGGAGCCAAATTGCGTACTTTGTCTGGATGATGAGACAGGTGGTAACAAGCAGCACATAGCGGGGGGTAGTAAATGCCCGATCTACCAAAGTGCTCTTCAAGTAGCTAAAATGAAAAGAAGATGAGGGTGTTACAACTAAATCTCAATCACTGTGAAGCTGCACAAGATTTGTTATCACAATCGGTGCGTGAGATGAATATAGATGTTGCCATTTTGAGCGAGCACTATAGAGGTCGTGATGACCAGGTATGGGCTGCTGATTCTGAGGATGTGGCTGCAGTGTGGGCATGTGGCATACTCCCTATCCAGGAAAGGATGACGAGGCGTATGAATGGTTTTGTGTGGGTTAGAATAAATAATACCTATATATACAGTGTCTATGCCTCACCAAATATGCCAATAGACGAGTTTGAGCAGTTGTTGGACCAGTTGATCATGGATATCCGTGGGAAAAATCCCATCATTATTGCTGGAGACTTTAATGCCTGGGCTGTAGAGTGGGGAAGCACACTAACTAACAAACGGGGCAGGTTGGTGTTAGAGGCCTTTTCACCGATGAATCTAGTCCTGATGAACACCGGCAACACGACTACATTTCGAGGGGGAGCTGGATGCTCGATAGTTGATCTGACCTTCGTGAGCCGAGGCTTAATATCCGCGGGAGTTTCGTGGGAGGTCAGTGAGCACTATACTCAAAGCGACCATCAAGCTATCTTATGTGTGCTACAGGGGCATAAGAAGAAACAAACGCCTACAAATATGAATAGATGGAGGGCTAAGGCATTTGAGAAAGAAACTTTTATTGAGTCGCTAGATGATGATGAGGTGGTGGGCACATCAGATACGAAAGTTAATAAAATAATGAATAGAGTGGCAGTGGCTTGTGATGCGGCTATGCCTAAGAGACTAGGGAATAAATCTCGACAACCGGTTTACTGGTGGAACTCTGAGATCTCAGAGAAGCGCAAACAATGTCTTCGAGCTCGGCGACTGTGTCAGCGAGCCAGAGGCAGAAGTACGTATGAGACTCTCAGAGAGAGCTACACTGAAGCCCGAAGAGCCTTAAAGTTGACTATTAAAACCAGCAAAAGACGGTGTGCTGAAGAATTGTGTGGAGAAGTGGATCGAGACCCTTGGGGGAGACCCTATAAGTTGGTCATGGATAAACTTAAAAGTGTCTACAGGACACCTATTACTTGCCAAGATTTGTTGCGCAGGATAGTTGCCGACCTATTCCCTCTCCAGCCAGATGATGGCCTGGTTGAGATAGAGTGTGACGCGAGCTGTATACCACCGGTGACTAGAGAAGAACTATTTAGAGCATGTCGGAGATTGGGAGACAGCAAGGCGCCGGGTCCGGACGGTATTCCGAACATAGCTCTGAAGACTGCTATCCGGGCTTATCCCGAGATGTTCATGGACATGTACAACTCGTGCCTTAGAGAGGGTGTGTTTCCCAAATGTTGGAAAGAACAACGATTGGTGCTCATTCCTAAAGGGGGGAGGCCACCTAATGAGTCATCGTCATATCGTCCGCTGTGTATGTTAGACTCAGCGGGGAAAATATTCGAACGAATCATTTGCGATAGATTGGATGAAGCAGTAGAACAGGCTGGAGGACTGGCGGAACACCAGTATGGTTTTAGAAGGGGACGCTCAACGATTGATGCTGCCTCCTTGGTGATTGATGCAGCCCGGGAAGCAATCGCAGGCAAGAGATGGAAGGGGGGTCTAAAAGATATTGCTTAATTGTTACACTAGACATTAAAAATGCTTTTAACTCAGCTGGGTGGCGATTTATTAGGGAATCATTAGTGAGATTGAGTGTTCCAGCATATATCAGAAAGATCGTGAATTCGTACCTCAACAGCAGAATACTTAAATATGCTACTGAGGATGGACCTAGAATATATGAGGTGACTGGAGGGGTTCCACAGGGTTCTGTGTTGGGTCCTATTTTGTGGAATATAATGTATGATGGCGTCCTCAGATTAAATATACCTGAGAATGTCCAAGTGATAGGTTTCGCTGATGACATCGCGGTGGTTGTGGTGGCAAAGTATACTGAAGAGATCGTACAAGCCTGCAATGAGACTATAGACATCATTCAGCGGTGGCTTGTGAGTGTCAACCTACATTTGGCCGAACACAAGACAGAAGCAGTACTAGTGACGAGCAGAAAGAAAAAAGAAAAAGTTACTATAAGAGTAGGAAGTTGTGAAGTCGAATCAGGAGATGTCGTCAAATATCTAGGCATCTTGATAGATTCAAGACTCACCTTTAAAGAACATCTGTCGTATGCCAGTAACAAAGCGGCAAGAATAAATTTGGCTCTTTCTAGAATAATGCCAAACTGGGGAGAATCGAGGTCCAGTCGGAGATTTCTGTTGGCTGGAGTGATAAAATCCGTGATGCTGTATGGGGCGCCAATCTGGGCTGAAGCGCTCAATATCAACAGTTATAGGCGGATGCTGGCTTCGGTTTATCGCTTGAGTGCTTTGAGGGTAATTTCTGCGTACCGTACGGTGTCCGATGATGCGGCTTGCGTGATAGCAGGAATGATGCCGGTAGACATTGTAGCTAGGGAACGCCAGAAGCTGTACCGCTGTGATATAGGACAGGCCACAAATGTGAAAGCCGACTCTATGCTAGAGTGGCAACTGCGTTGGGACCAGTCAGAGAAGGGAAGATGGACATACCGGGTCATCCGTGACATTGTGAGGTGGATGGGAAGAAATCATGGAGACGTTGATTACTTCCTCACACAGTTTTTGTCTGGGCACGGGTGCTTTAGGTCATATCTCCACCGCTTTAAGCTGATAGATTCACCTGTTTGCCCGACTTGTGATTTGGAGGAGGAAAACGTCGAACACGTTTTCTTCCAGTGTCCTCGCTTTTCTAGCGAACGCGAAGAGCTGCGTCAACAGTTTGATGAAGTCCCGACGCCGGAAACGATAGTAGGGCTTATGCTAGAATCTCAAGATAACTGGAAATTAGTTGCTAGCATCACAGCTAAGATTATGAAGGAACTGAGGAGGATAGAGTCCCAAACTCGACCATTGGAGTAGGAGCTGGTTATAACAGCTAAGGCCTCTCCCCACGATGTAATGCCTGACGGCGGTCCCGTGGGGAGCAAACAAGGCTGAAGAGGGTGGTAGGGTTTAGTGCGGTAAGAGTCCCACACTGCCCTGTAGTACGGGCTACAGGTGCGTGTTAAAATTTCCGATTCAATTTTTTTTTTTCAAGAAAACAAAATTTCGATTGAATGTTATAGAAATAGAAGTTCAATTTGTACCGTAATAGAAATAAAATAGAAGAATAGAAGATCAAATTTAAACAATTTTTATTTTCAGAACTTGGGATATTTTGAATTGAAATACATACAGATTGCACTCTGCTTGACTCATATTTTGTATTTATTCATTAGTCCAAGTGTTGTTCGTATTTTCAACGAATTGGCTGTATATGGACTTGAAGTAAATCTCAAAAAGATTCTCATCCACCTTTCGATTCAGGTATATTATTTATCTTTTATAATTTATATGATTGTATTAACGAGAAAAAATACTTTCTAACTAATAAGAGAGGAGTTCATTTAAAAGGGTATTATTTTGAATTATTTCTTATGACTTAATATCATTAAAATCATAATTAAGGGTTCCTATATAAAATATTTCTTCAAAAACTATACATGCACTCCTAAGAGGAAATTAATGAGGGTTTTCAATAGATCAGTATTGCGTGGAAATTCTACCTGGCTATTCAGCTTAGAAAGAAGAAAAAAATTTCAATTTTTTTTTATATATCCACGCGATACTGATCTAATGAAAAATAATATTTGTAATTAAACATACTGATGATGAGGGCCAAGCCTTTGAAACTATAGTCTCAAACAAATAAATAATAATATACCGATATATAATTTCGATATATATGTGTGTATGTTTATTTGCATCAAGCAGAGAGGACAACCTCTTTGTTTCTCTTTGTGAATCAACAACTCTGCTACTCTCGGCAAAACAAAAACTTTTCAAATAACCAGTATTAATTATCAGCTGATTTGAATAAATCAAACTAACTTTTATATTTAACTAGCTGCAAGGCCTCGCCTTCGGCGGCCTTCTTGCTAGACAGGGAGCACGCCTCCTGGACCCCCACCCCACGAACCCAACCCTCATACCCCACGTCCCCCGAACTCCACCCAGCGCCTCCTACCCATGCAGCCGTGCCCAACCAACGCCCCCACCCCTACACCGAACTCCAGCCCCCGCACCACCTCACTACGCCTCTGGACTCTCACCTGAACCCTCACTCCTCACTGCACCACCCCACCCCACCCCCGTGCCCTCCACCCCGACCCACACAACCACACCGCACCATCCCACTACGCCCCTGGACCCTCACCTGAGCCTCCCCATTACGCCTCTGGACGCTCATCTAAACCCTCCACTCCACCCCCGCACCCAGTTTTTTTTCATTTCTAGCCTTCTAGTGAACCACTGATTATGTATTCAAAATTTGGTTGTTTTTGGGGGAATTTTTTTAAACAGAAGCTATCAGAAATTACATCCCCTACAACTTTGCTAATATTAAAATTTGCAATAGAGTTAACAGTTTAGGAGTTATTTGATGATTTTCATTCGTGCGCCCTCCGAAACCCCCTTCTGGGGTCAAAATATCAAATCGTTATATGGCTAAAAACGTAAGGTACAAGACATCTGATGTAAATATGAAATTTCATAATAATGTGAGCAACTTTTTGGAAACGTCGGAAACATACAGACAGACAGGAATTTTGTTGAGGGTGTTTTCGTTCATAACTTTTCTTTAAACATGGGCAACCAAAATTTTGCGTGATTTGGAGCAATGTACAGACAAAACCTTAATTTTATTATATACCTAGATTATTTTTTTTTATAATTGTTTTTCTTTCAAACATTTACGGTTTTTATACTATTTATCTTTTAATTCTATTATTTTTCATTTGTAGTTTAACTTATTTTATTAAATATTAGATATTACACTTTTTTGACTTACTGGAGCGAAAGAACCTCCTTAATTTCTTCCAACTTTCTGATTTAATAATTGAATATGTGTCTATAGAAACAAACCTGTATGAAAATTCAAAAATTTCATTCTTTATATAATAGTAATAATTATTATAATATATAGTGTATGTTTTGATTTCATAAGATTCAGGTTACATACACGAATTTTAATGAATATTTCACTATTTATAGATGCTCTTGTTCCTATTTTTATTGGTTAATCTCTTCCTGACTCAAGAAATATTTTTTGATAAAAATACGATGTTATTTTCGATTGAAAACATAACAAGAACGTATTTTTTTATCCATTTTGCGGAATCGTTGTACATCTTGTGTTTTCTATATACGTTACTAGAAATGCATTTCACAAAATTGAATGTCCAACTGAAGGAGTTATTCTTCACATTCAATAATTGGAAAAAGGTAATTGCTAGAAAAAACTTTGTTTTAGTATTAAAAATTGAAATTCTCTGGGGAATAAAACTTTGAGCGGCGAAAACTCGGCTTCTTCACTAACACTAATAAACCATGATAAAAGAATAATACAACAAAATACATAATGGCCTTTTTTGCTCTGGCGGACAATTTTGGAGGGTTTAAGAGTAAACTCCCAAACACCTATGCCTTGGCTCTAGCTATGTAAGTAAAGGAGAGCCAGTTCGGATAGGTACCTTCCCTCTAGTTCGAACCGTCGGGCTCCAGAGAGTAGGGGAACAACACGTCTGGAGTCAGCCAGAATGCAGAAGGTGTAGCAGGTAGGTCAAGTTTGACCCTCAAGCGCCTAAAGGGGCTTTACTCCTAATTTGTTTAGGGGTTTTTCATTTAGACAGGTAGCCGAACAAGCCTGAAGAGTCGCATCCACCCTTTTCTTATCTGTCGATTCTTATGAAATACAGGGTTTATTCTACCCCCATAACTACTATCTAAATGGGCTATGTGTCCGAAGGTAATCAAAAAAATCAATTCACCACATGACTTTCACATTTTCATTTATTCTATGTTATCGCAACACTACTAATTTACACCCCCTTCCTTTATTTCGTTTTATTTGATTTTCTCAAAAATGGCTCTAACGATTTTTTAAAAAATTATTCTATTTACCAAGTGTCAGGAGTTAATACATAAGGCGCGCCGCGACATTCCTACTTTACACCCTCTTTCTTTATTTCAATCGGATTAAAAATTTGACATAAATAATACCTCACGATACTTGATGAGTACACTAATTTTTAAAAAAACCGTTAGAGCCGTTTTTGAGAAAATAAAAAAAAACGAAAAATCTTTCAAGTAAATCTCCACTTCAGGTTTTTTAATTTCAATGACTGATTTATTTCGCCACGCAGAGGGGGGCAGCCCTTTACAGAAAGAATACAGATTTGTTTATAAACTAGATCAAAACCCTCATCGGCCGTCCAAAAATTACGGCAGATGTCATGGCTATTAGTGAAAAGAACATGTAGGACTCCAGAACCGAGTCCAGAGTGTTGGGAGCGCCAAAAGCGCCCAAGAATGCAATGCGATCAAGAAAAGAAAAAAAGTTTGCTGTAGTCCTTCTAGCCTATATCGAGCTTAAGTTTCGAATTTCGTAGCTCTGAGAGCTTTCGGTGCGAAACGCAAGGGGGGTACATACGTACGTACGTACATACGCTCTGACCAATGGATTTTTGGTCCTTTTTTGGCCTCTGGGGACCAATTTCCGGTTTTATGTCATAAATCCGATTTTCAGCTTTTAAGGGCATCGATTTCTTCCACTTGAAATTTACAAAATTAAATGAACTTTTTTCATCTCTGAGATACAAGCTCTCAAAGAGTCACGATCCAGACTGGCCATCGTAATACCTCTCTTTATATTAAATTGAAAGTTTTTGCCGAGAGTAGCAGAATTTTTATATATTGAAGGAGACAATAAAAGAGTCTGTCTTCTGCTGGAATTATAAATTTTATTTATTTATAACGATATAAATAAATATAATTTATAATTCCAGCAGAAGACACACTATTTTATTGTCTCCTTCAGTAATACCTCTCCATTATATTTTTGAATATAAATGTGAAAGTAATAAATAAAAGTAAATTAATTTTTGCCTAGGCATCCTTTCGACTAGGGAGTGATTTCTTCCCAGGAATTCTCAGAATTTTTTGTTTTCTAGTTCCTGTTCACCCCCTCCCAAAAAAAAATCCGCTGAAAAATTTTAATCGTCTGAAGCTTCAAGGCTTCCAAAACCCTCGTCCCCAGATGCTTTCAACTTCGACAACAATCCATCAAATTTCTTATTCTTTTCACGATATATCTGTTATCTATTTTATTTGTTCCCTCTCGTAGGAGGAAATACTCGATATATAGATTCGTTTGAAAGTACATAGTTCATTTACTTTCAAAGAAATACTATTATTTAGCTTGGTAATTTTCAGTACAAAACTCCTAAATTTTTTATTGATTTTTACTTTAATATACAGGGTATGGTCAAGTATTATAATCTTCTTCTTCATCATCTTATTCTTGTTTTTAAACCTATAGATTTGTTTCTTACAGATCGTCATACCATCTCTTCTTGGGAAGATCTCTATTCTTATTCCGACCGACTTGTTCGTCATCACTTTCTTTGCCAGTCGGTCTTCTGGCATTCTTCCCACATGACCGTACAATTCTGTTCTTCTTCTCTTGATCCATTCTCCCAACTTTTGCATTCCACATTTTCTCTAATATCTTCACTCTTCATTCTATCTAGCTTGATTACGTTCATTATCCTTCGAAATGTGTTCATTTCAGTTGTGTCCAATAATTGAAGTATTAAGTGTCGGATCTTGTCTCAGCTGCCAATGTTAATATTGGGCTTACCACGGTTTTGTAGACTCGTACCGTGACCTCCCCTCTTAAATATTGGTTTGACCAGATTTCACTGTTAAGGCAACCCGATATTTTTGAAGCCGTTATTGCCTGATGATTTACCTCTGTTTCTAGTATTCGATGAGAGGTAACTTGGATTCCAAGGTACGGGAAGGAAATGACTTGTTCGACAATCGTATCGTATAGTTTGATTTTACATCAGAGTGGTGATTTATAGATTGTGAGAATTTTGGTCTTCTTGGTTGACAGGGTGAGACCGAATTTATGTGGAACACAGCTGAATTTATACAGGAGGCGCTGGATGGAATCTTCATCTTCTGCAACGACTGCTGCATCTTCTGCATGGCATATTAAATTCTCGTTCCTTAAGAAATATCCTTTTATGTTTTTGATTTCATCCATTACTATATTAAAAAGCAGAAGACTAAGAGAGTCTCCCTTCTAATACCCTGATTTACTGAAATGATTTCGGACCGCCTTCCTTCGGTTTTTATTCTGGCATTGTTGTTGGAATAGATATCTTGTATTGAGTTTATGAGATTGACTTGTAATTTAAACTTTTCCAAGATTTTTATGATGTGATTAAGTTGTACTTAACGAACGCTTTTTCCATTTCGATAAATCAGAAAAACGCAGCCTTGTTAAATTCATAGGCCTTTTCGTAGAGCTCTCTGATGGCGAATACTATAGCGTCGACACAAGATCGACCTTTCCTGAATCCTTGTTGCTCGTCATGTAAGTTTATTATTTTTGACAATTTATTACTTATTATTTTTGTAGTAAGCTTAAGGTGGGTGTTTAGGAGATTAATTCCACGGTAGTTGTTGGGGTTGGGTTTTTCGCCCTTCTTGAATATTGGTATTACTACATTTAATTTCAACTCATCGGGGATTGTCGATATTCTGAATACTTGATCAATTAGTTCATATATTTGCACCCGAAGGTGTGGTCCTCTGTATTTTAACATTTCAATAGTAATCGTGTCTTCCCCAGCAGATTTCTTGTTTTTTATCGACTTTAACGTGTTATCAATCTCCATTTTTGTTACAGCTAAACACGAGTTTCCCAGATCTCTTCTGTCAGATTCCTCTGGTGTTCCTGGGTACAGATTCTCAAAATATTTCATTCATTTTTTTCATCTATGTTATGTGGGATTACTTACTCTAAAAATCTCTTTTTTTGGTTTTGTATCATTCGCCATATTTTTTTTGCTGCCCATAGAAATCTCTTTCCAGGTTTTTTTGTATATGCTTACCAGAAGTTTCTATTAATTTGCCTAATTTCTTAATTAATTTCGTTCCTAATTAATATATAGATTTTATATAACGTAGTTGTTCCCGATTATTTAAATTCTAAGAATGCTTTCTTTTTCTTTCGCACAACTGTTTAATTTCTTCGCAAAACCATGGGGGTGTCTTCCTTATTCCCGGGGTTTTCACCGTTCTCATACCGAGTGCTTCTTTAGCAGATGTCAATATATTGGATTTTCACAGTTTTCGTTAATTTGTTTCTCTCAGGCTATTAATAGAGATCTGTTCATTTAGATGTCTTTGATATAAGAATCTAATCCTCTCTTCTTCACGTAGCTCCACATTCAACATTTCTTGAATGACTATTTTTTACTTTTTATTTTTTTGGACTTGAAGCCGCAGTTTCTATAGGACCAAGCTATGATCACTTCCGAAGTCTGCTGAGTTTAAGGATCTAACATCTAATATTTGGGTTAGGTGTAGGTTTCTATTTGACACAATAAAATCTATGGTGGATGTCTATTTCGCTTGTTTTGCCAGATAATTCTATGTTGAATTTTGTGCTTAAAAATGTGTTATTTATTCGAAGTTCGTGGTCAGCACAAAATTGGCAAACATAAGGCCATTGTCATTACAGGACTCTTGATAGGAAATTGATAATGGCCCAAAAGAGGAAGGGTGGAGTACATAAATGTTTCAAACATAAATCGAAGAAAGCTGATATTAATAATACAATAGTTATCATAATTAAAAGGAAATATTTTTAATTGGGTACACAATTAAGAAGAGGGGCTAAATAATTAGATATTATTTTATTAAATATTAAATAGAAGAGAGGGGCCAGGTGTTTGGTAAAGTCATGCGGAGGGACACATCAGCTTATTAAAACTTTTTTTGTTCTACTATGTTTTTAGGTGGATATAATCGTGAACGAAATTCGTTCCGTTGCACGAAAGCACGCCCATTTCAGTAGTTTAACGAGATTAGTGACCGTAGCACACGGCCCTGTTTTGATTATTCATTTTCTAACTACGTTTCTTTTATTTACTATGTCGATTTTCTTCATTACCTTTTACAACCTCAACTGGAGATTGAACAACACCTGGACAGATATTATGTTTGATTCAATGAATTATCGATTAACGATGTACATAACCATGGTGAACGGAATCGTTTTTACTTGTTTCTTGATAAATATTTCCAATTCTCCCGTCAAAAGTGTAAGTTGAACTTTTTTAACAATTTATCTAATTACTTAATAATCATTCGACTATATTAATCATTTTTTAAATGTTTAAAAGAATATTTACTAAATGTGCGTATACATTTTCGAGTCAAACCGTTCGCGAGCCGCTCATAAATTCTTCGTTTAAATTATATTCCAACGATCCATGCAGTTCACAAGCAGTTCGCTCGGCACCCCAATCCCCGTATCAATTATGAGAACGGTGGCTCGCGAACGGTTAGGTTCACAAAAGTATACGCATCTTAATATAATTTAATTAATTTTGTTGATTTCAGGCAAAAAAAACTTCATCATTAATCAGTGATATTATGATGCTTGGAACAAGGGAAGAAATTAATATACAGGTATTTAATTTAATATACCTACGTATAATTGAAATTAATAGTTTAAAAATTTTAATATCCGGTTGCATATTTCCAAACCCATGTGCAATACAGAGCAGACGTTCCGAACGATGCTCTGAATCACTCGGATTCGTTTAGGAGGCATTTTCCATAAATTCATTTGCATAAAGATTGGATAGTTAGAGCTAGCAAATAGAAATAAGCTATTACAAAATAGTCAACTTTAACAGAAAAAAATCGCCAAATCATATTAAATTATAATCTTTAAAGAATTAGGTGTCGGTTCTAGGTGAAACATTTTTACTTATTACATATTAAATTAATTGAAATTAAAAGTGTTTCAAAAAATAGTTTCCTTATGGGAACAGTGATTCCAAATAGATTAAACTACTGCATATTACTTCCGATAAACACAACTTATTTTTCCTCTGAATACATACAGAAGATCATCTATGAAATAAAAATTTAAATTAGAACAATTATACTTACATTATTCCAAGGGTTATTCCATTTTCCATAAAACTAAATTTTCTACAAGATGTATCAGCGTCAAAATTTCAAAGAATTAATGGTTGCTCTGTATCAGACTGGTATTTGTCCGGAGCAACGCATGCGTAAACTATACACAAACCCCCGAGTGATTCAGAGCGCCTAGCGACCTCATGCTCCTGTACTATACAGGGGCTTGGATGGACGCCACGGAGCGAAACGATATCCAAACCCCAGAGTAATTCAGAGCATCGTTTGGAACGTCTGCTCTGTACTGCACCGGGGTTTGGAAATACGCTATCTGGTACACTCGCACTGGTGAAAATTTTGTGTTGAGTTAGAAAACTCAACTTTGCACAAATGACAGCTATTTTGTTAACTTTCATCTTAATAACTTAGTTTACCTGTACCATACTTGTTCTGAGCGTTGGGGATTTCTATAAAGTGGATCCTCGATAAAGCATAGGGCCCGGCCATAAATTACTTCACACAGTAAGGGTGGAGGGTGCATCTCAGAATTGTGACAAAATGTGACCGGGGGATCTTAAAAATTGTGATGTCACAAAAGTCAAATTAAAAAATTTTCAAAATTTTTAAATATATTTTTTAGATTTCATATTATATAGTAATAGAGCAAATATCTTAAATGATATGAATAAAAATAAAGTTAAACTTAAACATATTAACGATGTAACATATATGGCGATCAGGAGATTTCTCCTTAATTTTTACACGTTTAGCAGAAGAACATATCTGTCCAAAAACATAAATGTGAAAAAGGGGCCAAGTTCGGTACAAACGGCTTCGCCGACAAAAGAGTTGAGATCTAAACGAGTAACAAGTTCCATAGCAGTTGCTTAAATCATAGCTATATGAAAGTCCAGCGTTCTTCAATTGATTTAAAAGAAAATTTGTTACGTTCTTTGATATTAAATTTATAGCTTAGCAAGTTATAATAGTCAATAACTTACGTATATCCTGATGATATTTAATATAAGCTTAAAATTTAGTTTTGCTAATTGTTCTATTTTATACTAGAAACAATTTAGTTGAATATAAAACTTGCCAAGTTTTAAATTTAATATCAAAGAATGTAACAAATTTTCTTTAAAATCAATTGAAGAGCGTTGTACATTCATTTAGCTATGATTTAAGTTGCTATGGAACTTGGTACCCGTTTAGATCTCATCTCTTTTGTGAGCGAAGCCGTATATACCGAACTTGGCCCTTTTTTCAAATGTATGTTTCCGGACAGATATCATTAATTTTTGAAAAGTTTTTTTCATTTAATTTATCTAAATAATTACAGTTGGTCAAGAAACTTGAGAGAAGTGGGAAAAAATAGAAAAATAAAAAGTGAAAATTAAAATATATTCAGACTCGAAAATATTCACAATTAGTCGAATCAATTAAATTAATGTATGAAAAGTACTAAAGATATTAAATAAAAATAATAAAGGAATTATCGAAATGACAATTATTTTAGAAAGCCAGACGTTACAAAATATCATAATGAATTTTTTCATGTTTCAGAGGTTTTTAAACCTAAATTAACAAACTATATTAGAATGAGCGAGTGATTTTTGAATATGATGAAAAAAAATCATATTAGATTATATTAAAAATTTAATTCTATTCCTCATTACAGAAAGTTGAAAATTTGAATTTGTTGGTTGGTTACAGCTGCAGCGATTCTCCCTTCAATTGCTGCATGATAAACTGGATCTTACAATTTGTGGTTTAATGCCCTTCGATTATTCATTGTGTTTTACAGTATGTATATATAATTTATAGATGTTTAATTTATTAAATATGTTAATATCTAATTATTATTATTGTTCAGTTCCATAATCCATATTAAATGTAACAAATCAGCGAAAAAAAGGAAACATAAAACACCGTGTTGAATTGTTTCTTTTTTCCTCTGATTTGTTACATTTAATATCTAATGTTTATATACGTATATATACGAGTATATACCAATTAATTAGTCATCAATATCGCCCCACTGGCCAGAACAAAGTTCCTGTACTTTTTTACATGATCGGAATGTGTACTGGTATAATTTGTAGTTACATTTAAAATTAAGGATTTGAACATCTTTTTGAAAATAATATAGTTGGAATATTTTTCAAAAAATCAGTTCGGGTTCAGATTAACCAAGATGTATTTTAAAAGAGAAACAATTCAATCTTTAGGACAAATTCTAAGATATTAGTAGAAATATTATTAAATTGCGACATCACAGATAATATTTCTACTAAAATCTTAGCATTTGTTCTAAAGATTGTAAGATTACATTTAAGTTTTAAGTAAATTAAGAAACTTTGATTCTTAGTATGTGAATAAATTAGAAAAATGTTGAAAATATTTTTTCTATATTATTTAAACTAACAACGTATCTGATTGCAAGTTTTGTGTACTTTATGGGTCGAGGTAACATTGGCAATCAGTAAGTAATATTTTTACTCTGGGGGTCAGAAATTGTAGAAAGTGTTCATTATTTATTTATTTGTTTATTTACTTAAGCCTTTTTATTAGTACATTTTTTATATGCTTGCATATTAATACCAAGTCCGAATTTAAAAATAATTCCTTGTAGTTCATCAGAATGCGAGCGTGGTTTTAATTATATTACTGTAACAATAAATGGCTCAAGATTTGTTGTTGAGTTTTTAATTGAACACGTTTTTAATTTAATGTTCATACATGGGCCTCCCTTAGAAAAATAGGAACCGGAAATATAGGTCGAAAAATGGCTAAGAAATCTTGGTTTAGCTATCAACCAACAAAGCAGAATTGCCAAATCCAGAGCAAATTGGAGGAAAAAGTAAAAAATTTTCAAGACTCGGTATGCTGTTTGTCATTTTCGTGAATTAATAAAGATCAAAATTTGATAATGATTTCGATTTAATATTTTCTTACCTAGAGTCAAAAAAGATCGTTCCTAGAATAATAGAAATTAAGAAATTAATCTTTAATATTATGAATCAGGACTGAACTTGTATTTCGCATGCTTAGTTCTCAAGGAAAAGAGATTGTTATATCGACGCCCATTTCTGTTTTTCCTCGATTACATTCTAATCATTGAATCGCTCACCCGGACATTTATTAAATAACAAAAAGTGAAAAAATATTTAAGTTAGAGACGCCCTTTAATTAATAAATCTTGTGGTAAATATAAATTGTTCATTTATCACATTAAAATCTTAATAAAATCATTCAAAAAAATGATCTTGTCTGCATTTTTAATACAGAAGCTATAAGAACTAAAATGGCACTATATGACTGAAACTTGTGTTGTTTACCAAAAAAAATTTAGTCTTTTTGATTTTAAGTCGATTCTTCCATGTTTTCAGTAGAGGTTTCCATTCATAGTCAAAATATCAAAAATGGAATGCAATAAGAATATCCCTCTAGTATTAGATAAGAATCGATCGTTACTTTTGATTATTTATAAGTCGATCTTCTATGTCTTCAGCAATGGTTACCAACAATCAAAAATCCAATGTAAAATGACTATTTTTAAATTTAAGTCAACATGAACTGCAAATAGCCAGTGATTTTTGATTAATAATAAAAGAATAAACATAATAATATTTCAAATAACTTTGGATAAGGTTTAGCAACGATGTGTTGCAGTTTATTTCTAAATATCATTGAAATCATGAAGTTAGCTTTCTTTATTAGTATAGGGTGGGCCACGGGAACCGGATGGTTTTGCAATAGAAAGTACTCGGCAAGTAGCGGGGATAGAAAGCTGGTGAGGTTTGGAATCAAATCCTCTGATTTTACACTTCAGTGTCCACCATGGATCATTTTGATCATCACCTTTGATGGAGCACCGCGTTTTGCTTATGAAAGTTTTTTGCGTAATGGAGAATCAGTTGTAGTGGCCCAGAGGGAGTTATGGCGGCATGGCACCATACCTAATTGCAACACAATCTTGAGGTGGGTGAATAATACGAGAACGAAGGGGACTTTACATAAGGTTAAAGCACCTGCCCCTGCGCGATCTTCTCGGACTCCGGAAAACGTAAAGAGAGTGAGGCCCTCTGGGCCGCTTCACCTGATTCTCCATTAGGCTCATAACTTTCATAACCAAAAACGCGGTGCTCCAACTGCCAATGATCCATGGTGAACACTGAATGGTAAAATCAGAGGATTGGAATGCGACACTCAACAGCTTTCTATCCCCCTACTTGCCGAGTACTGTCTCTTCCAAAAACGTCCAGTTACCGTGGCCCAACCTACATAATATTATTCTAATTTTAAGCTATAAGTCATAGATAATTAATATATGATCGATTCTTTCTAATTTTTGAGCTTTTTATCTCTTTTCTCTCTTTTCTTAATATTCTTAATTTCCTACAGGAACGTATTAGTAAATTTGATACTGTTTTTTAAATTCTGTGTTACAGTTTTGTTCTAAAATTAATAGAGAAAAAAATCTATGAACAAATTAAAATTTTACTCATTTTTTGTATTTTTATGGTAAAAAAAAAGCATTCTGTAAATTTTTATATAAGTCTATTTTTTTAATTTATCATATTCAATTAATTTTTTTATATTTTAGCTCATCAGCGCATCATTTACCTATTTAATTATACTGATTCAAAACGGTAACAATCATCGTTAAATCTTACTCACAAATAAAATAATGTAAGCAATTCAATTACCACAAATAAAATTTATTTTATTTCGCTGTCCATTTCCTTTCTTTCCTTATAAAAACAATTTTCAAAATTCAGCTCCCATCTCAATTCATTGTCAAATAATGCGGCACTTTACTAGGGGCGTTGAATTTTCCCGTTTTTGTATTTAAATCACTTCAGCTATCTTATGAGAAATACTTTGATTTATCCAGTTGAAAAGTGAATTAATTTACATGTACTCGACGCCTAACTTTCATTTAAAATCTATAAACTGCATAAAAGACTTCATTGAGAAATATGATCTAAATGATGTTGTAGCACAATTATTTGATTTATTACAACTAATTTGCACTATTCCTTCCACAAGTGGGTCGGTTGAACAATCATCTTCAACTAAGAACAGGATTAAAAAATACTCCAGATGCAATCAAAGTGAAGAAAGACATTCCACTCAGGCCATAATATTAATAAAAAAAAATGTTAAATTTGAAAAGTATTCAAAAATTGTATGACGTTGTTATCGATGAATTTTGTAAAAAAGAGAGAAGAAGAAAATTTAATTTTGAATTGTTCCTTTTTTGGACAGCATCCCCTGGTTGAAATGTCACCACACGCCACTGTGATACATATGGTACATAATATATATAAAATATTAGAGTGTTTCATTTTAGGGCCACATTTTATTTCTGTTCAAGTTGTGAAACTGATAATATTTAGAAAAAAAAATTTCCTGTTGGAAAAAATTCTAAGTCAATTAGGGACTTAGCTCATCAAAAAATAATTCGATTTCCCAATTAAATAACATGATGGGAGGGAGAGGGAATCGTTTTCAAATTGATTTTTCGGTATTTAAATTTTGTTTTTGTTTTGGAAAAAATGAGCATTAACCTTTTGTGAGGCATAAGGTTTCCCTAGTAGCACAATGTTTCATAGTAACATATACATAGTAACTATATAAAGGCTACATAGATTCTCGAAATCTATAAAGGCACTATATAGTTACTATATCGTTTGAAACATTATGCTACTAGGGTTTCTACAAAAAACTTATTAGACTCAAGTGTGTAAGACCAATAATTCTCAACTTACAGAGAAACGTTAAAAGTAAAAACTTTAATGCTGAATGGGAAATTGAATTTTTCGCTCACCTAAGCTCTTAGACTTGTAAATTTTTTCCAGCGGGAATATTTTTTTTTCTATAAATTTGGGCAGAAAAAAAAATGTTGCCCTAAAATGAAACACCCTAATATATATATATTCATTCTATATAGAGGGGTTTATTTGCATCAAGCAGAAGACACCACTTGGATTTACTTTTAAGAAAAAAATACTAAGAAATTTTCCACTTTTCATACATTTCTAATTACGAATTAAGAAAAAATTAAATATTTTGCTCACAGGCGACTATGTGTTCGCCAAGCGTTCTATAGGTTCCGCCAAATAACTTTTTTTTAAATGCTATAAAAAAACTACTGAATATTTTCTCAAATTTATTTTTTTATTTGAAAGTACAATCCTTCCGGTTAATAATGGAAAATAATTCCATTCAAATGGCTGCCTCGGCTGGTCATGCAGTAGCCTACACGATCGGTCCAATTTTTAAGCACATTATCGATTGTGTGCAGCTGTATTTCACCAATGGCTTCACGAATATTGTCCTTTAAAGCGTCAATTGTCTCTGGCTTGTCGGCATAACACTTATCTTTGACGGCACCCCACAAATAATAGTCCAACGTTGTCAAATTGCAGCTCCGAGGTGGCCAAACGACATCAGCTCTGCGGCTGATAAAAACTGCGATCTTCAAAAACAGGGCGCAAAACATCGAGTGTAGCTTTGGCTGTGAGGCACGTAGCGCCGTCCTGTTGAAACCAAATGTTGCCAATATCCTCCTCTTCAATTTTTGTGAACAAAAATTCGTTCACCATGGCCCGATAACGATCGCCATTGACTGTAACGGCCACTTCTTGCTCATTTTCGACGAAAAATGGCCCAATTATGCCTCTGGACCAAAATTCGCACCAAACAGTGACTCGTTTTGGGTGCGTCGGCTTATCAATGTATGCGTGCGGGTTTTTTGTGCTTCAAATGCGACAATTTTGCTTGTTTACATACCCGCCAAGATCAAAATGAGCTTCATCTGAAAAGATGATTTTTTTGGCAAAATCGGCATCTTCTGTAAGTCGATCGCAGGCCCAATTAGCGAAGCAAAAACGCATTGGATGGTCACCATATTCGTTCAGCGGAAGGATAAAACTAATTATCTGTCAAATCAAACATGAGCTAAGTGTTACCATTCACGAAATAAGCATTAGTTGAAAAAAAACGTTAGATGGCGGACCCTATAATAGCGAAATGATTATTTTTACATATGTTACATATTTTTGAACGATTCATATTTGAATCTAATTTTAATCTAAATTTTCCTGAAAATTATAAAGCCATTCATGACTAAATTACTTTAATTTTAAAATGTTAGAAAGCAAAAATAATGATTTTTGAGTTAACACTGTCTTCTTCCCAAAATAAAGTCTATTACAGTTTTATTCTTTCTTTATTTAAAGAAAGTGGTTAATAAATATAAATGGCCACAGAACTTATTCCTCTAAAAGAAACAATTAATATAGGTATTAAAATCACTTAATAATGGAAGCAAACACCAATGCTTAGAGAAGCCTGATTTATGGGAGAGCCTGTAAGGTAGGCAACCTGGTCTTGCAGCAAAAAGGAGTCCGCGCTCAAGAGGAAAGGAAGCCGGCTGCGGCGCCGACGCTCAATCAAGGGTACAGAAATATACAGTATAAAAGAAATCATATTTTTATTAAGTACAATTTATTTATTAAAACTTATATTCTTTCTTCGATCTCAACATGATGATTCGAGTATCGTGTAAACCAGGGCTACCCAAATTTTTCCGAGTCTCGTCGCCTTTTTTCAAATAAAATTTTTGCATGGCGCCCTATTTATATATTATTTATTTGGCCGCGCAGAAGGGGGCCTCCTATTATAACAGATAAAAAGTTTACAAATTAAGTCTATAAAAATTGGTAGTAATATTTACATTTTCTCTCTCTCCCTCTCTATTTACAGTAGTCGCCTTCTTAAAATTTTATACATATCTATGTCAAATAAATAGAAACTAATAAAAACAAAAATGAAAAAGATGAATCACTAGCCTCCTATTTTGCAAATAACTCTACTTTAGATGACAAAGGGCTTAACCCGCCCACTTATACCCCCCAAACCAACCTCATGGGCAAAATAATTTTCAGGCCCCAAATAATCATAAAAGCCATTAATAAATTAAATTCCAAATCCGCCGCTGGCCCAGATAACATCCCACCAATTCTCATTAAAAAATGCGCCCCTGAACTTCCCCCTATCTTATCCAAGCTATTCCAACTCTCTTACGAATCGGGCATATTCTCCAAAAGCTGGAAAATAGCCAGAGTCACACCTATCCCTTAAAAAGGAGACTCTTCACAAATCTCTAATTACAGACCTATCTCGATCACCTCTGTTCTTTCCAAAATAATGGAATTGGTCATAAACCAACACGTCCTTCATCACTTAGAAAACAATAAATTAATTCGCGATAGGCAATATGGATTCAGACAAAAGACCTTCAAAACCGGAGTGCATAGACACCTACGTCTACACCCTCTCACTTAATCAACTTTCTTCTCTTCGGTAATGCAAGGGTCTTTCGAGATCCATAGGGGCTGCATCTTTACTGGTGCACCCCTTCTTGCATTCGATTGCATAAAAAAAACACCTGCATACCTACACAAAATAGGCCAGAGAAATAATCCATACTGCTCTTGTGATTCCATTTCTATTGGCGATATTAACCACGTACTTCTGGGCTGTGTGACACACAGTCAAAAAATTGATCGTTTATACCTGAATATAAAAGGAAGAAATGATTTACCCACATGTGCAGAGATCCTATTGGCATCTCTAGACCAAGGAGGGCCAACTGCAGACTCCTTTGTTAAACATTTAGTTTCCATTGGTTTCCAACTATAATCCAACGACTTTAGTTATTTGTTTTGTTAGTTTATTTTGTTTTATTTAGTTTTATTTTATTTGTTTATACACCTATTCGATGTGAATCTGTGAGGACTGGCTAAATGGGCATCAAGTTCCCGAGGCAAAGGGGTAGAAAAAAAAACATTGGTTATAACCCGTTCTATACGTTCTTTTATTTAAACTGTAAAATTATTAAGAGAGAGCCCCTTTTCGTCCTATTGTCTCCGTGCATGGTCCATGGTGGGGATAATAAAATCGATCGAGGCGGTAATAAAAGTAAAGAATCCGGAAATATTACACAACATTAATAGATAATTATTTTTAAAAATAGGTCATACTTCGTGTTGTGTAGTTAACTGCAAAAATAATGATCTAAATAGCAAATGTAGCTAAATTATATATCTTTCCAAAAGCAAAATATAAAACAATTAATGGATTCACGGGCGGATCCAGGGGGCGGAGGGGGCGATCGCCCCCCCCCCGCCCATAGTTAGACTTCCAAATCGCCCCGGTCATATAAAAAAATTGCCACAAATACTTGCAACATTTGCAGCCAGGAGGCAGACGTATCGTCTGACCACTAATCAGAGAGCGATATGAATTTTAGTTCATTTATCAATTTCGAGGGCCTAAAAACCACGAAAATTCTGGACTTTTTCCAGATTTTCGCTTTAAAATAAAAAACCATGCGTCTTACAGAAAGTTGCATTCTTATCAAAATGGAAGCGAATAAAATTTCACGCCGGATATAAACTTGAAAGTTAAAATCGGTTCAGCCGTTTTGCCACAATTGATCTTCAAAGATAGGCAATTTTTCGCAACTTGTCGGAAAAGTGGATTATGCTTATTAGGTGGTCACAAGAAACCACTCTTCGAATTTTGATGATGCCCTCTAATAGTTGCCAATTGGCTAAAAAATGAGATTGAAAAAGTTTCATCTTAATTGGACAACGATATCCCGTACTGCAATGAGGTCGGATCATATCATTTCTTGGAAAATGCTGGATATCTTCAAATCTAAAAGCTTTAACAAATAAGTTGCTCAAGTAAAACTTTAAGCCAACAAAATTTCCTAGAAAATGAGACAAGAATCAAGTTTCTAGGATGAGTGGTTTTTATTTTATTAATGAAAAACTGCAATTTATTGCAGTTTTTCAAAAACTTCAACTTCATTGCGGCACGGGTTACCGTTGTTCAATTAAGATAAAACTTTGCCAATCTAATTTTTTAGCTAATTGTCAACTATTATGGTAGCTGTCATCACCACAAATATTCGAAGTGTGGTTTCTTGGGATCACCTAATAAGCATATTTAGAATTTCCGCCAAAATTGACTATATTTGACAATCGATTTTGATTAAACGGCTGAACCGATTTTACCTTTATTCGTTTTATTTTATTTATTCTTTAATGTTATTTTCTTTCATTTTGGTAAGAGTGAAATTTTCGTTAGATCGCATGGTTTTCGAGTTATAAGTAAAAATCTGAAAAAAAAGTTCAAAATTTTCGTGATTTTTAGGCCCTCAAAAATTTACCACCAGCCAGAAACCATCGCAAACTCATATAACTCTTATTTGGGATTCCTAACGTCGATTAAAATTATTTCCAACTTGTGCTTATTTATTAGCCAGGGTGGTCTTTTTTCGGTCTAATTTGCCTATAGCCCAGTAAATAGAGGATCCAAAAAGGGGTTCAGCTTACCTTTATTGAATGGGAAAATATTTTTTTTCTACGATCGTTTGGTATGGTGGGTATGCCAAATCTAAGTTTACGACCTCGAAACTGTGGGGGACAACTTTTGGTTGGCGACAAACTTCGAAATTTTTGGACATTTTCCAGTTTTTTGCTTATAACTCGAAAACGTCCATATTTTGTAAATAACCGTCCTATTGTAAATTAAAAAGGACAAAATTTTGCGTCGATTAAAAAAAATAGAAAATTTGTCCAGTAGTTCGATTTTTTATGCGAATCCTAAAAACAGGCCCCGGATTACTTTTGAATACCTATCCCAAAAAACTCGCACATTTTTCGATTTTTTCCCATTTTGACCATGAAGGAGCACGTTTTCGACAAAGAACACTCTGACGTTTTTGGGGATTCGGATCAAATCCTGTCCGGAAAATGCAGGATATCTATAAATCTAAGAGTTTTATCAAAAAAGCAGTCCAAGTAAACGTTCAAGGTAACAAAACTTCCTAAAGAATGAGATAGAAATTAAGTTTCTAGAATGATTGGTTTTCATTTTATGAAAGAAAAACTGCGATCATTTTGAAAAAATGGATCATTTCTTGTCATAGAAAATGCTGGCTATCTATAAAAAATGCAAGAGTTTTAACAAAAAAGTACTCCAAGTATTCAATCAAATAGACAAAATTTCCTACAGAATGAGATAGGAATCAAGTTTCTACGATGTTTTAGTTTTCATTTTATGAAGGAAAAACTGCGATTTTTTGCAAAAAATTGCATTTTTTCAAAATATCAACTTCATTGCGGAACGGGTAACCATTATCCAATTAAGATGAAACTATGTTTTAATTGTAGCAAATTTAATCTAGTTTAAAAATGTCTAGTGTCATCTTTGACAAAACCAGTGCTCCTTCATGGTCAAAATAGGAAAAAATCGGAAAAAGTGCGAGTTTTTGGGATATTCAAAGGTGATCCGGGGGCTGTTTTTAGATCTCCATATAAAATCCAACTACTGGGTCAATTTTCTATTTTTTTTACCCGACGCGAAATTTTGTCCTCTTTAATTTACTATAGAACGATTATTAACAAAATATAAATTGTTTTCGAGTTATAAGCGAAAAACTGGAAAAAGTGCGAATATTTCGAGGTTTTTCGGCTACCAAAAGTTGTCCCACCAGGCCCCACATTTTCGAGGTTGAAAACTTAGATTTGTCATACCCACACCATACCAAGAAGAAAAAAATATTTTCCCGCAATTAATGCAAGCTGAAAGCCACCTATATACTGGGCTACTGTGGTATTAGTATTACTTTTGTTCAAAATATGAATTTACTGTTATCTTCGATGGCTGCTGGGCTATTATGATTTTTTTTAATTCAAAAGTTTTTATTTACAATATATATTAGAATTTTCATAAGTACATTATAGAATAAAATAGTTGCATTCATTTTAGAAGAAGCTGAAACTAAGATTTTTTTAATTTTAAAATATCTATTTTACATTATAGTCCTGGAAAATTACGATTTTAACAAGAAATAATTCCAAGTAAAGATTATATTCCTTGAATACCTTTATTGGTACTCCAATATTACTACCCTAGGTTTTCCCCCAAATCTGTGTTGTGGAAATTTTCCCACACGCCTCAAAATGAAAAAATTTCTGAATCTTTTCAGTTTTTCTTGAATAACTCTAAAACGACTTATCAAATCAAAAAGATATCTATTAGATAAATTAAAGCTTTTTAAAATATGTACGCGTAAAATAATTTATTTAGATTCAGTAGAACCGGTACTAGCGCCTATAAAATGCTGGATATCTATAGATCTAAGAATTTTAACAAAAAAGTGTTCCAAATAAACGTTCAAGTCAATAAAATTTCCTAGACAATGAGATAAGAATCACTTTTCTAGGATGAGTGGTTTTCATTTTATGGAGGGGAAAACGGCGTTTTTCTGTAAAAAACTGCAAATTTCAACCTCATTGAGGTGCGGGTTACCATTACCCAATTAAGATGAAACTTTATTTAAATTGTAGCAAATTTAATCTAGTTTATAAATTTATAGAGTATTCTTTGTGGAAAACGTGCTCATTCATTGCAAAAATGGGGAAAATTCGAAAAAATTACGAGTTTTAGGGATAGTCAAAAGTGATCATGGGGGCTGTTTTTTGACAGGCGCTAGTACCGGTTGTACTTAACATAAATAGATGAAATTGTTATCATTTTACGTGTAATTTAAAGAGCTTTAATTTATCTAACAGATATCTTTTTGATTTAATAAGCTGTTTTAGAGTTATTCAAGAAAAACTGAAAAAACTCCGAAATTTTCTAATTTTGAGGCACGTAGAAAATTTTTCACAACACAGATTTGGGCGAAATCTTAGGCTAGTAATATTGGAGTACAATAAAGGTATTCCTGCAATAAAATCTTTACCGGGAATTATTTCCTGTTTATGCCATTTTTTCACGTATTTGCCTGGACTATTAGTAGTCTCAACCAATTTATTAACCACACCATGCAAACAATCATTTTATTCGAATATATATATGAGCAATTTCATTATAATCTTAGTATATAAATATGAAGAACTCAATTAGCGAACTATAAGCCAAGTATAGTATAATATACACATTTAAATGTAACCCTGTATATTTTCCCCTCTTCATGCGCCCTATTTGTATGTTTTTAATTTTACAGAGGGTCAAAATTGACTCTAAAAACTCCTTTTGAAGTCCGAAATTCTAAAATTTTCCCGGGGGGGAGGGGTGCCGGTACATGATCGTCTCAAAATGAAAGTCTGGCAGCGCCTCTGGTATAAGTGTATTATTTCTTTAGAATGTAAGAGCATTTTTTTTTTTTTAATGCAATCGAATGCAAGCCTTCTTGCACCAGTTAAGATGCAGCTCTAATGGATCTCGAAAGACCCTTGCATTACTGAAGAGAAGGGAAAGTTGAGTAAGTGAGAGGGTGTCTATGCACCCCGGTTTTGAATGTTTGAAGATTATAGTTGCTGGGAAAGAAGGAGGCTGGGAGAGAGTTCCAGTTCCTTGAAGTCATGGGGATATACGTATTGGCGAATGAAGTGGTCCGGCACTTTTCTAATTTGACCGCGAAAGAGTGTTGGGAGTCGGCAAAACGCGTGCTACCTGCAAAGCATGCTTTGGGGAATTATTGATTTTATCTCATCAGAGCACCTGCCGTGATAGTATCTATAGAAAAGGAAAAGAGCAGAGACATTTCTTCGATGAGCCAGCTAGTCGAGGGAGTCGGTGAGGGTAGAATCGTCAATTAGCTTGACGGCTCGTTTCTGAATTGCATCCATGGATAGCAAAAAAATATTTAGAGGCTCCTCTCCATAGATGAGAGCCGTATTCGAGACAGGGGCGGATTTGGGCCTTGTAGATGGTGAGAAGTTGTGGGGGTTTGTAAAATCGCTTGGACCTGAATAAGAAGCCAATCTTCCTTGCTGCAGATTTCTCCACAGAGGAGATGTGTTCATTCCAAGACAGGTCAGATGCGACAGAGACGCCCAACATGGATAGGCTGTCACACATTTTGAGGTTATTCAAATCGAAGTGAATATTAGGGAAATCTTTATTTTCGCGTCTAGAAATTAGACAACATTGAGTCTTGTTTATATTAAAGTTAACTAAATTTTGAGAGCCCCATTTATTCAATTTGACTAGGTCGAGAGTAATTGAGGAGGTATCATTGATTCGATTATTCGGGAGTGAGGGTTTGCCGTGCAGAGTGCTATCGTCGGCGTAACAATGAGTGGGGTATTTCTTGTTAATTGAATTTCCTACTAAAATAAAATTATTGTTATTTTCTTATATATTTTTTTTAATATCGCCCCCCCCCCCCATAAAAAATTATTGGATCTGCCCTTGGATTGATTGCTACTTTAAGAAGAATAATGTAACTTAACCTCACTTTTAACCCATTAACTGTCAAATTTTTATTTTTGGTATTTTTGGTATATTAGTGTTGAAAATGGAATTTGGTAACGAAATTTACGTTACTTTACTGGAATATTTAAAAAAATGTTTTTTTTAACATTTTTTTATTGATCCCCGATTGGGCCTCATGGAATTTCCAGGTACAAAAATTTTGAAAAAAAAAAGTCTTTAATAATTTGTAGGTATCTTGAAATAAAAATGAAGTAGAAGGCAGTAATTTATAAGAAATTTAAACAATCCAAAAATACTCAAATAAATGAATCAATTCGTACTTATAATAATATTTTTAATTCAAACAAATGAGGCGTATGGCGCTGGTATTATACTAGGCCAACCATTATATAATTAAAAGCTATTAACCCGTTCATTTTAATAGAATAATCGATTTGTTTATTTTCAATACAAAGTGATTAAGTTAATTTTAGAGATCAATAGTGGAAGGTTGTCGATTAGGAATCGCCAAAGAACAATTTCGAAAACTACTGGCTGCTTGGCTTTTACTTGTGAGGGGTCAAAAACAAAATGGCTGGAAGAAAATACGATATCTTTGCATTGTTTTTGCCAGCCTATTGTTTCACAATGCTGATTGGCAAATCTCATTTTGTCTATAAATGGAATGCAGTACCAAAACGTTTTCAATTATCGATTATATGTTATTTATATTCGTTTATCTTGACATGTTTCGCTTTATACGGATTAATTATCTATTCAAATGATAAATTAAAATACAGTACAATTGATAATTCACAAGTACTTTCAGTAAGTTTTATTTTATTAATTTATTTATTTATGCCTATCCTGATTTGAAACGTCTGAAAGATGAAATAAAGTCGTTTTTATTTGTAAGAAACTCATGATTTTGGAATGCTCAAAGGCCCTTCGCTATCAAATGGATGAGAATCGAAATAAAGCATTCGCCAATACATTTATCCCTATGAGCTCGAATGAGGTTGAATTCTCCTTGATGCAAATAAAGATATCACTACCATATATCTCATGTATATAGGTTATATGTATATAGCATTCTTTATAAAAACAATCACAAAACGTGTATTGATAACCCAAAAATTCTCCCTTTATCAAGAGAAATTGAGAAAAATATTTGATATAAAAAAGAAAATATAAATCATAACTATTATAATGTAATAATAAAGTAACATAATAACTATTAATAGTTGCTTTATATTTCCATTTTTTAAAGCAGCTATTTTTCCAAATTTACATTAATAAAGTGAGAATTTCTCCGGAAACTTTTGGAATTTGTTCTCAAATTTTTGAGACAGTCATTATAGCCGCTATTGGTCATGAGGTGGCGCAAAGAGCTTTAATATTGTTAAAAATTTGAAAATTTTGAAATGTTTTTAATATCATTTTCTTCTGCGTGTATTTGTACAAAATGTAGTTGTAAGAAATGAAAAATATAATAAAAATTATTTATATTATAAAATACAAAATTAGTACATTATTAGAAATAATAGTAAAAAATTGAACTTTTATCAAATTGTTCTTGCGGCACCTCATGATATACTATAATCACTGTCTCCAAAATTGTTATGCCTTTTTTACTTCAATTAACATTTATTTCGTTGTATTACAATAACAATTTATTGTTTTTACATAACAACAAAAAATAAGACCTAGCCAAATCTGTTAATTAATTGCGGTACCTCAAAACATGCTCCAATGACTTTGATATTTTGTTTTCGTCTTTTTAACTACTAAAGGCAACTTTTCCATGCTATTACAAATAAAAAATAAAAATATGTATTTTTCGTTAGACCATAATTTACATATGTACAGTACATATATCGATAATTTTACTTATTTACCACCATGGATAAACTAAAAAAAAAACTTACTTTTTGTCAAAATTCATGACGAATCCATAATTATCAGTTTAACAGTCAAGCCGAAAAATTCAATTACAAACACACACACACACACACACACACACTTTGAAACTTAAAAGATATGTTAAAATTTCAGATTCAATTTTTTTTCAAGAAAATAAAATTTCCATTGAATGTTATAGAAATAGCAGTTTCAATTTGTACCGTAATAGAAATAAAATAGAAGAATAGAATAGTACTTTCAAACAATTTTTATTTTCAGAATTTGGCATATTTTGGAATGAAATACATCCAAATTGTAGTATCCTTGATTCATATTTTGATTTTTTTCATCAGTCCAAGTGTTGTTCGTATTTTCAACGAATTGGCTGTATATGGACTTGAAGTAAATCTCAAAAAGATTCTCATCCAAATTTCGATTCAGGTATATTATGTATCTTTTATAATTTATATGATTGTATTAACGAGAAAAAATACTTTCTAATTAATAAGAGAGGAGTTCATTTAAAAGGGTATTATTTTTAATTATTTCTTATGACTTAATATCATTAAAATCATAAATAAGGGTTCCTTTGTAAAATATTTCTTCAAAAACTATACATGCACTCCTAAGAGGAAATTAATGAGAGTTTTCATTAGAACAGTATTGCGTGGAGATTCTACCTGGCTATTCAGCTTAGAAAGAAGAAAAAGATTTCAAATTTTTTTTCAATATCCATGCGATACTGATCTAATGAAAAATAATATTTATAATTAAACAAATTAATGATGAGGGCCAAGCCATCGAAACTATAGTCTCAAACAAATAAATAATATATATTCAGATATATAATTTCTATATATATGTGTGTATGTTTATTTGCATCAAGAAGAGGACAACCTCTTGGTTTCTCTTTGTGTATCAACAACATTGTTACTCTCGGCAAAAAAAACTTTCAAATAATCAGTATTAATTATCAGCTGATTTGAATAAACCAAATTAACTTTTATATTTAACTAGTTCCAAGGCCCGCCTTCGGCGGCCCTCTTGCTAACGGAGACGCGCCCCCTGGACCTCCAGCAGACGATCCCCACCCTCATACCAGACTCCCACCCACCACAACCTCCAAACCCCACCCAGCACCTCCCTACCCCCGCGCCCGTGACCAACCAACGCCCTCACCACTCACCACAGCCCCTGCACAACCTCACTACGCCTCTAGGCCCTCACTACACCACCCCACCCCCGTGCCCTTAACCCCGCAACACACCACCACCCCGCACCAACCTGCCCCGGACCCCACCCCGCACCACACCACTACGACCTTGGACTATAACATGAGCCCCCCCCCCCCATTAAGCCTCTGGACCCTCACCTAAACCCTCCACTCCACCCCCGGACCCCGCACTTTTCCCTCAACCCCCCTTGACCCATCCCTGCACCAGATTTGCCGTAGAGTTAATAATTTAGTAGTTATTTGATAATTTTCTTTCGTGTGCCCCACCAAACCTCCTTCTGGGGTAAAAATATCAAAACGTTATATGGCTAAAAACGTAAGTTAGAAGACATCTGATGTAAATATGAAATTTCATAATTATCCCTTTAGCCGTTTTTACGTGAATCGTGAGCAACTTTTCGAAAACGACGGAATCATACAGACAGACATGAATTTTGTTGAGGGTATTTTCGTTCATAACATTTCTTGAAACATGTGCAACCAAAATTTGGCGTGATTTGGAGCAATGTACAGACAAAACCTTAATTTTATATATATAGAATAGATTTTTTTTTATAATTGTTTTAATTTCAAACATTTACGGTTTTCATACTATTTATATTTTAATCCTATTATTTTTCATTTGTAGTTTAACTTATTTTATTAAATATTAGATATCACACTTCTTTTGACTTATTGGAGCGAAAGAACCTCCTTAATTTCTTCCAACTTACTGATTTAAATAATTGAATATGTGTCCATAGAAACATACCTGTATGAAAATTCAAAAATTTCATTCTTTATATAATAGTAATACTAAAAATATATAGTGTATGTTTTCATTTCAAAAGTCAGGTTACATACATGAAAATTAATGAATATTTCACTGTTTATAGATGCTCTTGTTCCTATTTTTATTGTTAAATCTCTTCCTGTCTCAAGAAGTATTTTTTGATAGAAATACGATGTTATTTTCGATTGAGAACATAACAAGATCGTATGTGTGTATCCATTTTGCGGAATCCATGTACATCATGTGTTTTCTATATACGGTTTTAGAAATGCATTTCACAAATTTGAATGTCCAACTGAAGGAGTTATTCTTCACATTCAATAATTGGAAAAAGGTAATTGCTAAAAAAATATTTGTTTTAGTATTAAAAATTGAAATCTCAAGGGAATAAAACTTTGAGCGGCGAAAACTCGCCTTCTTCAACACCAATAAAGCATGATAAAAGAATCATACAACAAACTACATAATGGGATTTTTTGCCCTGGCGGACAATTTTGGAGGGTTTAAGAGTAAACTCCCAAACACCTATGCCTTGGCTCAATCTATGTAAGTAAAGGATAGCCAGTTCCGATAGGTACCTCCCTCTAATTCGAGCTGACGGGGTCTAGAGAGAAGGTGAAGAACACGTCTCGAGTCAGCCAGAATGCAGAAGCTGTAGCAGCTGGGTCAAGTTTGACCCCCAAGCGCCTAAAAAGGCTTCACTCCTAATTCGTACATACGCTCTGACCAATAGATTTTTGGCACTTTTTTGGCCTCTGGGGACCAATTTCAGGTTTTATGTCATAAATCCGATTTTAAACTTTTAAGGGCATCGATTCGTTCCACCTAGAATTTACAAAATTAAATGAACTTTTTTCATATCTGAGATACAAGCTCTCAAAAAGTCATGACCCAGACTGGCCATCGTAATACATCTAAATTATATTCTTGAATATAAATGTGAATGTAATAAATAAAAGTAAATTAATTTTTGCCTAGGCATCCTTTCGACTAGGGAGTGAATTCTTCCCAGGAATTCTCAGAATTTTTTGTTTTCTAGTTCCTGTTCACCCCCTCCCAAAAAAAATCCGCTGAAAAATTTTAATCGTCTGAAGCTTCAAGGCTTTCCAAAACCCTCGTCCCCAGATGCTTTCAACTTCGACAACAATCCATCAAATTTCTTATTCTTTTCACGATATATCGTTATCTATTTTATTTGTTCCCTCTCGTAGGAGAAAATACTCGATATATAGATTCGTTTGAAAATACATAGTTCATTTACTTTCAAAGAAATACTATTATGTTAGCTTGGCTAATTTTCAGTACAAAACTCCTAAATTTTTTATTGATTTTTACTTTAATATACAGGGTATGGTCAAGTATTATAATCTTCTTCTTCATCATCTTATTCTTGTTTTTAAACCTATAGATTTGTTTCTTACAGATCGTCATACCATCTCTTCTTGGGAAGATCTCTATTACTTATTCCGACCGACTTGTTCGTCATCACTTTCTTTACCAGTCGGTCTTCTGGCATTCTTCCCACATGACCGTACAATTCTGTTCTTCTTCTCTTGATCCATTCTCCCAACTTTTGCATTCCACATTTTCTCTAATATCTTCACTCTTCATTCTATCTAGCTTGATTACGTTCATTATCCTTCGAAATGTGTTCATTTCAGTTGTGTCCAATAATTGAAGTATTAAGTGTCGGATCTTGTCTCAGCTGCCAATGTTAATATTGGGCTTACCACGGTTTTGTAGACTCGTACCGTGACCTCCGCTCTTAAATATTGGTTTGACCAGATTTCACTGTTAAGGCAACCCGATATTTTTGAAGCCGTTATTGCCTGATGATTTACCTCTGTTTCTAGTATTCGATGAGAGGTAACTTGGATTCCAAGGTACGGGAAGGAAATGACTTGTTCGACAATCGTATCGTATAGTTTGATTTTACATCAGAGTGGTGATTTATAGATTGTGAGAATTTTGGTCTTCTTGGTTGACAGGGTGAGACCGAATTTATGTGGAACACAGCTGAATTTATACAGGAGGCGCTGGATGGAATCTTCATCTTCTGCAACGACTGCTGCATCTTCTGCATGGCATATTAAATTCTCGTTCCTTAAGAAATATCCTTTTATGTTTTTGATTTCATCCATTACTATATTAAAAAGCAGAAGACTAAGAGAGTCTCCCTTCTAATACCCTGATTTACTGAAATGATTTCGGACCGCCTTCCTTCGGTTTTTATTCTGGCATTGTTGTTGGAATAGATATCTTGTATTGAGTTTATGAGATTGACTTGTAATTTAAACTTTTCCAAGATTTTTATGATGTGATTAAGTTGTACTTAACGAACGCTTTTTCCATTTCGATAAATCAGAAAAACGCAGCCTTGTTAAATTCATAGGCCTTTTCGTAGAGCTCTCTGATGGCGAATACTATAGCGTCGACACAAGATCGACCTTTCCTGAATCCTTGTTGCTCGTCATGTAAGTTTATTATTTTTGACAATTTATTACTTATTATTTTTGTAGTAAGCTTAAGGTGGGTGTTTAGGAGATTAATTCCACGGTAGTTGTTGGGGTTGGGTTTTTCGCCCTTCTTGAATATTGGTATTACTACATTTAATTTCAACTCATCGGGGATTGTCGATATTCTGAATACTTGATCAATTAGTTCATATATTTGCACCCGAAGGTGTGGTCCTCTGTATTTTAACATTTCAATAGTAATCGTGTCTTCCCCAGCAGATTTCTTGTTTTTTATCGACTTTAACGTGTTATCAATCTCCATTTTTGTTACAGCTAAACACGAGTTTCCCAGATCTCTTCTGTCAGATTCCTCTGGTGTTCCTGGGTACAGATTCTCAAAATATTTCATTCATTTTTTTCATCTATGTTATGTGGGATTACTTACTCTAAAAATCTCTTTTTTTGGTTTTGTATCATTCGCCATATTTTTTTTGCTGCCCATAGAAATCTCTTTCCAGGTTTTTTTGTATATGCTTACCAGAAGTTTCTATTAATTTGCCTAATTTCTTAATTAATTTCGTTCCTAATTAATATATAGATTTTATATAACGTAGTTGTTCCCGATTATTTAAATTCTAAGAATGCTTTCTTTTTCTTTCGCACAACTGTTTAATTTCTTCGCAAAACCATGGGGGTGTCTTCCTTATTCCCGGGGTTTTCACCGTTCTCATACCGAGTGCTTCTTTAGCAGATGTCAATATATTGGATTTTCAGTTTTCGTTAATTTGTTTCTCTCAGGCTATTAATAGAGATCTGTTCATTTAGATGTCTTTGATATAAGAATCTAATCCTCTCTTCTTCACGTAGCTCCACATTCAACATTTCTTGAATGACTATTTTTTACTTTTTATTTTTTGGACTTGAAGCCGCAGTTTCTATAGGACCAAGCTATGATCACTTCCGAAGTCTGCTGAGTTTAAGGATCTAACATCTAATATTTGGGTTAGGTGTAGGTTTCTATTTGACACAATAAAATCTATGGTGGATGTCTATTTCGCTTGTTTTGCCAGATAATTCTATGTTGAATTTTGTGCTTAAAAATGTGTTATTTATTCGAAGTTCGTGGTCAGCACAAAATTGGCAAACATAAGGCCATTGTCATTACAGGACTCTTGATAGGAAATTGATAATGGCCCAAAAGAGGAAGGGTGGAGTACATAAATGTTTCAAACATAAATCGAAGAAAGCTGATATTAATAATACAATAGTTATCATAATTAAAAGGAAATATTTTTAATTGGGTACACAATTAAGAAGAGGGGCTAAATAATTAGATATTATTTTATTAAATATTAAATAGAAGAGAGGGGCCAGGTGTTTGGTAAAGTCATGCGGAGGGACACATCAGCTTATTAAAACTTTTTTTGTTTCTACTATGTTTTTAGGTGGATATAATCGTGACACGAAATTCGTTCCGTTGCACGAAAGCACGCCCATTTCAGTAGTTTAACGAGATTAGTGACCGTAGCATACGGCCCTGTTCTGATTATTCATTTTCTAACTACGTTTCTTTTATTTACTATGTCGATTTTCTTCGATTACCTTTTACAACCTCAACTGGAGATTGAACAACACCTGGACAGATATTATGTTTGATTCAATGAATTATCGATTAACGATGTACATAACCATGGTGAACGGAATCGTTTTTACTTGTTTCTTGATAAATATTTCCAATTCTCCCGTCAAAAGTGTAAGTTGAACTTTTTTAACAATTTATCTAATTACTTAATAATCATTCGACTATATTAATCATTTTTTAAATGTTTAAAAGAATATTTACTAAATGTGCGTATACATTTTCGAGTCAAACCGTTCGCGAGCCGCTCATAAACTCTTCGTTTAAATTATATTCCAACGATCCATGCAGTTCACAAGCAGTTCGCTCGGCATTCCAATCCCCGTATCAATTATGAGAACGGTGGCTCGCGAACGGTTAGGTTCACAAAAGTATACGCATCTTAATATAATTTAATTAATTTTGTTGATTTCAGGCAAAAAAAACTTCATCATTAATCAGTGATATTATGATGCTTGGAACAAGGGAAGAAATTAATATACAGGTATTTAATTTAATATACCTACGTATAATTGAAATTAATAGTTTAAAAATTTTAATATCCGGTTGCATATTTCCAAACCCATGTGCAATACAGAGCAGACGTTCCGAACGATGCTCTGAATCACTCGGATTCGTTTAGGAGGCATTTTCCATAAATTCATTTGCATAAAGATTGGATAGTTAGAGCTAGCAAATAGAAATAAGCTATTACAAAATAGTCAACTTTAACAGAAAAAAATCGCCAAATCATATTAAATTATAATCTTTAAAGAATTAGGTGTCGGTTCTAGGTGAAACATTTTTACTTATTACATATTAAATTAATTGAAATTAAAAGTGTTTCAAAAAATAGTTTCCTTATGGGAACAGTGAATCCAAATAGATTAAACTACTGCATATTACTTCCGATAAACACAACTTATTTTTCCTCTGAATACATACAGAAGATCATCTATGAAATAAAAATTTAAATTAGAACAATTATACTTACATTATTCCAAGGGTTATTCCATTTTCCATAAAACTAAATTTTCTACAAGATGTATCAGCGTCAAAATTTCAAAGAATTAATGGTTGCTCTGTATCAGACTGGTATTTGTCCGGAGCAACGCAGCGTAAACATACACAAACCCCCGAGTGATTCAGAGCGCCTAGTGACCTCATGCTCTGTACTATACAGGGGCTTGGATGGACGCCACGGAGCGAAACGATATCCAAACCCCAGAGTAATTCAGAGCATCGTTTGGAACGTCTGCTCTGTACTGCACCGGGGTTTGGAAATACGCTATCTGGTACACTCGCACTGGTGAAAATTTTGTGTTGAGTTAGAAAACTCAACTTTGCACAAATGACAGCTATTTTGTTAACTTTCATCTTAATAACTTAGTTTACCTGTACCATACTTGTTCTGAGCGTTGGGGATTTCTATAAAGTGGATCCTCGATAAAGCATAGGGCCCGGCCATAAATTACTTCACACAGTAAGGGTGGAGGGTGCATCTCAGAATTGTGACAAAATGTGACCGGGGGATCTTAAAAATTGTGATGTCACAAAAGTCAAATTAAAAAATTTTCAAAATTTTTAAATATATTTTTTAGATTTCATATTATATAGTAATAGAGCAAATATCTTAAATGATATGAATAAAAATAAAGTTAAACTTAAACATATTAACGATGTAACATATATGGCGATCAGGAGATTTCTCCTTAATTTTTACACGTTTAGCAGAAGAACATATCTGTCCAAAAACATAAATGTGAAAAAGGGGCCAAGTTCGTTACAAACGGCTTCGCCGACAAAAGAGTTGAGATCTAAACGAGTAACAAGTTCCATAGCAGTTGCTTAAATCATAGCTAAATGAAAGCCCAGCGTTCTTCAATTGATTTAAAAGAAAATTTGTTACGTTCTTTGATATTAAATTTATATCTTAGCAAGTTATAATAGTCAATAACTTACGTATATCCTGATGATATTTAATATAAGCTTAAAATTTAGTTTTGCTAATTGTTCTATTTTATACTAGAAACAATTTAGTTGAATATAAAACTTGCCAAGTTTTAAATTTAATATCAAAGAATGTAACAAATTTTCTTTAAAATCAATTGAAGAGCGTTGTACATTCATTTAGCTATGATTTAAGTTGCTATGGAACTTGGTACCCGTTTAGATCTCATCTCTTTTGTGAGCGAAGCCGTATATACCGAACTTGGCCCTTTCTTCAAATGTATGTTTCCGGACAGATATCATTAATTTTTGAAAAGTTTTTTTCATTTAATTTATCTAAATAATTACAGTTGGTCAAGAAACTTGAGAGAAGTGGGAAAAAATAGAAAAATAAAAAGTGAAAATTAAAATATATTCAGACTCGAAAATATTCACAATTAGTCGAATCAATTAAATTAATGTATGAAAAGTACTAAAGATATTAAATAAAAATAATAAAGGAATTATCGAAATGACAATTATTTTAGAAAGCCAGACGTTACAAAATATCATAATGAATTTTTTCATGTTTCAGAGGTTTTTAAACCTAAATTAACAAACTATATTAGAATGAGCGAGTGATTTTTGAATATGATGAAAAAAAATCATATTAGATTATATTAAAAATTTAATTCTATTCCTCATTACAAAAAGTTGAAAATTTGAATTTGTTGGTTGGTTACAGCTGCAGCGATTCTCCCTTCAATTGCTGCATGATAAACTGGATCTTACAATTTGTGGTTTAATGCCCTTCGATTATTCATTGTGTTTTACAGTATGTATATATAATTTATAGATGTTTAATTTATTAAATATGTTAATATCTAATTATTATTATTGTTCAGTTCCATAATCCATATTAAATGTAACAAATCAGCGAAAAAAAGGAAACATAAAACACCGTGTTGAATTGTTTCTTTTTTCCTCTGATTTGTTACATTTAATATCTAATGTTTATATACGTATATATACGAGTATATACCAATTAATTAGTCATCAATATCGCCCCACTGGCCAGAACAAAGTTCCTGTACTTTTTTACATGATCGGAATGTGTACTGGTATAATTTGTAGTTACATTTAAAATTAAGGATTTGAACATCTTTTTGAAAATAATATAGTTGGAATATTTTTCAAAAAATCAGTTCGGGTTCAGATTAACCAAGATGTATTTTAAAAGAGAAACAATTCAATCTTTAGGACAAATTCTAAGATATTAGTAGAAATATTATTAAATTGCGACATCACAGATAATATTTCTACTAAAATCTTAGCATTTGTTCTAAAGATTGTAAGATTACATTTAAGTTTTAAGTAAATTAAGAAACTTTGATTCTTAGTATGTGAATAAATTAGAAAAATGTTGAAAATATTTTTTCTATATTATTTAAACTAACAACGTATCTGATTGCAAGTTTTGTGTACTTTATGGGTCGAGGTAACATGGCAATCAGTAAGTAATATTTTTACTCTGGGGGTCAGAAATTGTAGAAAGTGTTCATTATTTATTTATTTGTTTATTTACTTAAGCCTTTTTATTAGTACATTTTTTATATGCTTGCATATTAATACCAAGTCCGAATTTAAAAATAATTCCTTGTAGTTCATCAGAATGCGAGCGTGGTTTTAATTATATTACTGTAACAATAAATGGCTCAAGATTTGTTGTTGAGTTTTTAATTGAACACGTTTTTAATTTAATGTTCATACATGGGCCTCCCTTAGAAAAATAGGAACCGGAAATATAGGTCGAAAAATGGCTAAGAAATCTTGGTTTAGCTATCAACCAACAAAGCAGAATTGCCAAATCCAGAGCAAATTGGAGGAAAAAGTAAAAAATTTTCAAGACTCGGTATGCTGTTTGTCATTTTCGTGAATTAATAAAGATCAAAATTTGATAATGATTTCGATTTAATATTTTCTTACCTAGAGTCAAAAAAGATCGTTCCTAGAATAATAGAAATTAAGAAATTAATCTTTAATATTATGAATCAGGACTGAACTTGTATTTCGCATGCTTAGTTCTCAAGGAAAAGAGATTGTTATATCGACGCCCATTTCTGTTTTTCCTCGATTACATTCTAATCATTGAATCGCTCACCCGGACATTTATTAAATAACAAAAAGTGAAAAAATATTTAAGTTAGAGACGCCCTTTAATTAATAAATCTTGTGGTAAATATAAATTGTTCATTTATCACATTAAAATCTTAATAAAATCATTCAAAAAAATGATCTTGTCTGCATTTTTAATACAGAAGCTATAAGAACTAAAATGGCACTATATGACTGAAACTTGTGTTGTTTACCAAAAAAAATTTAGTCTTTTTGATTTTAAGTCGATTCTTCCATGTTTTCAGTAGAGGTTTCCATTCATAGTCAAAATATCAAAAATGGAATGCAATAAGAATATCCCTCTAGTATTAGATAAGAATCGATCGTTACTTTTGATTATTTATAAGTCGATCTTCTATGTCTTCAGCAATGGTTACCAACAATCAAAAATCCAATGTAAAATGACTATTTTTAAATTTAAGTCAACATGAACTGCAAATAGCCAGTGATTTTTGATTAATAATAAAAGAATAAACATAATAATATTTCAAATAACTTTGGATAAGGTTTAGCAACGATGTGTTGCAGTTTATTTCTAAATATCATTGAAATCATGAAGTTAGCTTTCTTTATTAGTATAGGGTGGGCCACGGGAACCGGATGGTTTTGCAATAGAAAGTACTCGGCAAGTAGCGGGGATAGAAAGCTGGTGAGGTTTGGAATCAAATCCTCTGATTTTACACTTCAGTGTCCACCATGGATCATTTTGATCATCACCTTTGATGGAGCACCGCGTTTTGCTTATGAAAGTTTTTTGCGTAATGGAGAATCAGTTGTAGTGGCCCAGAGGGAGTTATGGCGGCATGGCACCATACCTAATTGCAACACAATCTTGAGGTGGGTGAATAATACGAGAACGAAGGGCCTTTACATAAGGTTAAAGCAACCTGCCCCTGCGCGATCTTCTTGTATTCCGGAAAACGTAGAGAGAATGAGGCCCTCTGGGCCGCTACAACTGATTCTCCATTACGAACAAAACTTTCATAACCAAAAACGAGGTGCTCCAACTGCCAATGATCCATGGTGAAAACTGAATGGTAAAATCAGAGGATTGGAATGCGACCCTCACCGGCTTTCTATCCCCCCCCCCTTCCCTACTTTCCGAGTACTGTCTCTTCGAAAAAGTCCAGTTCCCGTGGCCCATCCTTTATAATATTATTATAATTTTAAGCTACAAGTTATAGATAATTAATATATGATTGATTCTTTCTAATTTTTGAGCTTTTATCTCTTTTCTCTCAATTCATAATATTCTTAATTTCCTAAAGGAAAGTATTAGTAAATTTGATACTGTTATTTTAAATTCTGTTTACAGTTTTGTTCTAAAATTAATAGAGAAAAAAATCTATGAACAAATTAAAATTTTACTCATTTTTTGTATTTCTATAGTAAAAAAAAAAACATTCGGTAAATTTTTATATAAGTCAATTTTTTTAATTTATCATATTCAATTAATTTTTTTATATTTTAGCTCATCAGCGCATCATTTACCTATTTAATTATACTGATTCAAAACGGTAACAATCATCGTTAAATCTTACTCACAAATAAAATAATGTAAGCAATTCAATTACCACAAATAAAATTTATTTTATTTCGCTGACCATTTCCTTTCTTTCCTTATAAAATGTTTTTCAAAATTCAGCTCCCCATCTCAATTCATTGTCAAATAATGCGGCACTTTACTAGGGGCGTTGAATTTTCCCGTTTTCTGTATTTAAATCACTTCAGCTATCTTATGGAAAATACTTTGATTGTATCTGGTTGAAAAGTGAATTAATTTACATGTACTCGACGCCTAACTTTCATTTAAAATCTATAAACTGCATAAAAGACTTCATTGTGAAATATGATCTAAATGATGTTGTAGCACAATTATTTGATTTATTACAACTAATTTGCACTATACCATCCACAAGTGGGTCGGTTGAACAATCATCTTCATCTATGAAAAGGATTAAAAAATACTCCAGATGCAATCAAAGTGAAGAAAGACATTCCGCTCAGACCATAATATTAATTAAAAAAAAAATGTTAAATTTGATTAAAGTTCAAAAATTTTATGACGTTGTTATGGATGAATTTTGTAAAAAAGAGAGAAGAAGAAAATTAAATTTTGAATTGTTAGTTTTTTTGAACAGCATCCCCTGTTTGAAATGTCACCGCACGCCACTGTGATACATATGGTACATAATATATAGTACCTGGATGCACCGAGCGATGCTCGGTAACCCTGACCCCCTCCCGAAACCATACACCTAGCACCCAACACTGCACCCCACCCGCCCCTCCCATCCCCGGACCCCCCACAATCTTTGCACCCCTCCATCCATCCCACCCCGACCCAGTTTTTGCATTTCTATCTTTATAATGGTCCACATATTATGTGTATATTTGTTTACTCGTAGACCAATTTGCCCACATTCGTTCATATTGATAAACATTATAAAAAATACATAAGAAAATAATAATAAAAAAAATAATCGTATAGGATCTGAAATAAAAACATAAAATTAAAAAAAATCTGTGCGTCTCGGGACGTGCGACAGAAGTGATAACTTTCACCAACCAAGTATTTTTTTAGGAAGACAATTGCAAGGATAATTGCCAGGAGAAAAGAGAATTGAATATTTAATTTTAATTAGAAGAGTGGGGGGGGGGCAAAGGAATAATTATTAATATATTTAATGTTTCTGGATTAAAAATTAATTGTCTTTCAGCTTAATTCAATTATACATATTTCAAATTTGCCTCGCCGCAATTATCTAATAAATTCTATTTATTAAATACATAGCTATATATAATATATTCAATTATTTCCACACTTATAATAAAGTCTAATTCAAAAATATTCATTTTAGTAAAAGTAAAAAGCAAGGTTTTTTTAAAATAGTTCTTTGGTCCAGTTGTAGAGTGCTTGCCTCAAATGCAAGAGGTCTCAGGTTCTAATACGACATCCGCCGAATCATTTTTTTTATTGAGATTTTCATCTATCAATAATTACTTTAATTAAGAAAAAATCAATTAAGATGAATTTTGATGAGGTCCAGACCTAGCCAGATCGTTTTTTCATCCTCAAAACTTGTTAATAGATTTTGTTTCATCAAAATCGGTAGGGCCGTTTTCAAAATAGAACCAAGATACAAA
>JALMQS010000578.1:0-52984 GCA_024734495.1 Forficula auricularia
TGGCTTTTTAAACAAATATACAACACGATAAATGACAGCTTGCGAGGGTGTATTCCTACTAGGGAAACCGCTCGCAATTCATTTTCAATGGCAGCCCCATAACACAATCTCCATAAATTAAAACCATTTCAATTCTGCCTTCAAAAATAAATACCACATATTTATTACAGTATAAGATACCGGATACTGCATTTACAAAAGAAATAAACTTTTTAAGCTCAAGTATGATTTTAAATAGTTCTATGAGTAGAAAAATTATCACTTAAACTCTATGTAGGTATAATAAGGTTTTAAGATAATTATTCTTTTTTTTTTTTAATGTATTATGCAGGCAATCAGAAATTGGCATATTTACAGGATTTCGGCGAGCTCACTTTTCTATGTGAAATATTTTACAATAGTTACAAGGTAGTCTCCTATGAGACTAGACAAGATAATAAAGAAAGAAAAAAAAATTATAATTTTTTTTTTTTCTACCTCTTGGCCTCGGGAACTTGATGCCCATTTAGCCAGTCGTCACAGATTCACGTCGAATAGGTGTATAAACGAATAAATGTAAACTAAATAAAACAAAATCAATTAAAACAAAATAAACTAACAAAACAAATAACTAAAGTCATTGGATTATAGTTAAACCAATGGAAACTAAATGTTTAATAAAGGAGCTCGTAGCTAGCCTCTTGGTTCAGAGATGCTATTAGGATCTCTGCGCATGTGGGTAAATCATTTCTTCCTTTCATATTCAGGTATAAACGATCAATTTTTTGACCATGTGTCACACAGCCCAGAAGTGCAGCGTGTTGACATCGCCAATAGAAATAACCTACAAGAGCGGTATGGATTATTTTCGCCGATTTGTGTAGGTGGCAGGTGTTATTGCATGTCCTAGCTCTAAGTCGTATAATGTGAACTTTCAGTTTTCGATGAAGATCGAAGTTTTCTAAACCACGCGACGAACCGTGGATTCTCGGACATACATTAAAGAGAAGACGACCTTTACCATCAGCACTTGATGACGACCACATATTCTGCCAACACCAGTAAATTCTCTTCTTGATTATTGAACGGATATCATTGGGCGTTAGATCAATTGAGTGTGGAATACCATCGGTTAGACAGGCCAGCCTATCAACCTCCTCATTTCCACGTAATGCCAGTGACTAGGTATCCATAGAATTTCAATTTCTTTCCCGTCAACCCTGAGTTTATTTAATTCTCTATAATATCTAAAATAATATAGGAAGGGTTTTTGTTTTTGAAACCATTAATTGCCTTTAAAATCCCCAACGAGTCAGTACAGACCAGAAATTTGTTATAATCATGAACATTTCTAATATATTGAACGGCCTCAGAATGGCGAAGCCTTCGGCTGAATAGATGGAGGTTTCGAGTGGAAGTTTAAATATTTCCGAAACTTTTATTTGACACCACAGAGCCGCGCCTACATGGGAAGCATTCTGGACCCGTCTGTATAGATGAAAAGGTGATTCTTTGAATTTAGATTGAGTAAAATCCAAAAAACCGAATTCACATTAGGATTACCTCTGCGGCAAGGGAGAGTGTGGGTTTTTATTTTATGGATTTGGTTTACATAATCATAAGAGAATATCGGAGAATTTGGAAAACGTTTTCAATTTATAAGAGCCATTTTCGAGTTGGGAGAATCTTTGCAAAAAGGGTAAGTATCTTCAGGGAGTTCGGGGAAATGAATTTAGGACCTTTGATCGCCCATGTATATTTTTTATGAGATAATTAAAAGATAAAATTCCCTTCTTAAATTAAGGGGTATCCTTTTGCTTCGACAAGAAGAGGTTACAGATTGGGTAAGACATTAATGCCTCCACAACATACTCTAATGCATCTTAGTTGAGTTTGTTTAAAATATCTGTTATAGATTTAGATGCATTATCTAGTAGTGGAGAACCATAGTCGAAGTGGGGTCTGATGGTACGATCTATAAACCATTAAACAAGTTGTAATGTCAGAACCCCAGCTCATGGCAGCTATGGCTTTAAGAATACTTTATTTATAATATTTATTTATTTATATTTTTTATAAATTTGTTAATATTCAGGATTGTGGAGATCCTGGGGCCATCTTCTTTTCAGACGTCTTCCTTGCGGGGATCCTGGACAAATGAGTGGAGGGTCTGATTAGGTGTGATGCCAATTTTCCAACGTGGATGTTGGCTCTTTTTCTAACGACTTCTTCCACATAGGGCACTCGAGATCTTCGTGGATTATCTTATTTGAAATAAAACCACGGTGCATCAGTACTTATTCTAAGGAATTTTGACTGGAATTTTTGTATTATATTTATATTGGACTCATACATGAGCAGCTCCATAGCTCAATTCCGTATGTCCAAATAGGCTTTTATAATCACTTTATAAATTAAAAGTTTATTTTCCAGTGAGGTAGGAGATTTTCTGCCAATGAGCCAGTGCATTTGCCTAACTTTAAGGTCCATTTCTTTTCTTTTCTTTTTTAATGTGTTCCCTCCAAGTAAGCTTTGAGTCTAGGTGAAGTCCTAGATACTTAATGCAGGAACTTTGAGGAACGGTTTTATTGTTGATCTTGATCGGGGAAGATAATTATAAACACTTATTTTCATTGTTATAACTTTTCAATTTAATAATTATTTATTTAATAATTAATTATGTAATTATTATTATTTGATAATTAATTTGGAATAATTGTTAAAAATTATTATTAAGATTTTTTTTTTGAGATCTAATTGATTTATGTATTTTGTTTATTTGATGTCATATAAAAAATAGTTCTTATGAAAGTTGTTCAGTTTTTTTTTGTAGAATAAGATGACTTAAAGAAAAATATAGGGTTTAAAAATCAGAACTTGACCTTGAAATATCCTTGAAAGCTTGTTCTACGTCGACAAACAATATCATAGTTTAGTTTCCCCCACGAAATAAATAATCTTTTATTTGAAACTTTTTTTCATATAATGCTACTGTTTTTGAGTTATAAGACTGTCTCAAGATAAAAAAAACTCACTCGGTTATAATAACAAGTTCCTAGAGCGATGTTCGGTAACTTTTTGCTTAAGTTAAAAGCTATATATTAATATTATTTTTAATTGAAAATGCTGATAAAATGGTCGAGTTGATTGTATTGTCTTTAGGGAAGATACGAGGCATTTTGTGTTTAAGGTCCCGAAATAAAAAAATTCCTCATTAGGGTTCAAGGGTCAAATTCTTAATAAAATGAAAAAACAATTTCGAGATATTTAATCAATTAACTTATGTTCCAAAATTAAATGGTAAAACTTTAAAAACCGAGGAGCATCTTCCCGAAGCCAATTAAATAATAATAATAAAAAATATATAATTTTTTTTTTTTTTTTAATTTTATTGAACCAATTATTTTACATGAATTAATGTATACATTGTATTTGAGCTTCGACTCCGAGATTACTCTCAATATCCACTGTCCTTGATCATCTCAGTTTAGTCCTTGTTTTTAATAAGAGGAAAAACTAATTAAATAAAAAAACTTCTTTTCCGATAATTATTCCAATTCCATATTTTCAGTCAATCGTCGATCAAATAATAAACAAAAAATTATTAAAATTTCCTAATATAATATATTAATATTTGCTATAACCTATTAGTGGGTTTTAAAATTAAAAAACCAATTAATAAATAAAAAATAATTGAAAAAAATGTAAACAAACTTTTTTATTGATATTTTCATCTATAAATAATTACTTTAATTAAGAAAAGATCAATTAAAATAAATTTTTATGAGGTCCAGACCTAGCCAGATCGTTTTCTCATCCTCAAAACTTGTTAATAGAATTTGTTTCATCAAAATCGGTAGAGCCGTTTTCAAAATTGAACTAAGATACAAATATATAAACAAATAAATATATTATATACAATTTTTGCTCTTTTAATAAGAGTAGATTTATTTTTTTATTTATTCTTAATTGAACTTAAACGAGCCTTTTAGGAAGAAAAATTAAATAATTATTATAATTTAGACAAATAATAATAATAATTTTTTTGTGAGAACGCCTGGGATTAGTGTAAAGGTCAACTGATGTTCCCATTTGGTTGTATAACCTCAAGGAGTTCTCGCTTATTCTCAGTTTAATCAAAAAGTGTGGTTTTCATTATCCTTGGAGCTACATTTTCATCAATTTAGCAATGGGTTCTACCACTCTGCCTTCAATAGAAAATACCTGTCATTAATTAAATTTCTTAATTTTCATAAACAGCGAGTCCCAAAACTTAACCATATCCCGTGAAGAGGGGATAATAAATATCCAAATTATAGAAATTTTAGTATATTTGGGATCAGGGGTCCTAGAGAATTGAAAAAAAAATTATTTTCTTTGTAATATCTCGAAAAAAAAAATTGTCGAAAAACGAAAAAATGGCAAGGCTTGTGAAATTTCTGTTTTTCACGAAAAAATTGAAATATCCAAATCATATAAATCATTAACTACCCTTCCAAGAAACGCTTAAAAAAGTTATATTTTTGGAGATATTCTATACGAAAATATTCTCTTTTAACTCTGTATTAAATGCGTTTAGTTTTTTGAAAATTAATATTTTATAACAAATTCAAATTTAGGGAACGAAGAAAAGATTCTTTTTATTACAGACAAAAGGATCAGCCGGGGCTCGAACCTGGATCTTTGCATATGTACTGCAATGCTTTGTCATAAGAGGTTTACCTCCTATATCCACTAAGCTACTGATCCCCGAACTCAAACTAATACCTTTTGTCTATATGAATTATGGAATTTCTTTTTTAATCCTCTCCTCGTTCATTTTTCGCAGCGTAGGCCTTGATTCATTAATTAAACAATTAATTATTCCAGCGCCTGAAATTCCATAATTCATATAGACAAAAGGTATTAGTTTGGGTTCGGGGATCAGTAGCTTAGTGGATATAGGAGGTAAACCTCTTATGACAAAGCGTTGCAGTACATATGCAAAGATCCCGGTTTCGAGCCCCGGATGATCCTTTTGTCTGTAATAAAAATAATCTTTTCTTCGTTCCCTAAATTTGAATTTGTTATTAATTGTCTTTACACGGCCTCGTTGTGGTCGCGCCCCGGGTGAAGAGAAAATTATTTTCGATCTTTGGGGTCTGCGATCGATTGGGAGGCGCTGGAATAATTAATTGTTTAATTAATATTTTTTTTTAAATTCTCAAGCAAGTTGATAAGGGTCCCCCCTTATCATCAACTAGCCTTCCAAGATGGGGTTAATATTTTTCGAGATATTCAAACGAAAATATACTCTTTTAACTCTAGAATTAAAATTAAAGTTACATGGGGTCTCGTCGAGAGGCCAAAAAGTGCGATTTTTTCATTTAGTGCGTGCGGATGTACGATATATTATCGTTTTTTCGTCCACGATTTTTTCCACACCGTTGCACCGATTGAAATAAAATTGAAAACCTACCATTAGCTTAACAAAATGAAGCGCTGATTAGTTTTTGGTACATATCGGCCAACAAACATTAGTACTTTATTTTAGTACTTTTTTATTATTTTCTAAATATCTTGAAAATGACTTAACCAATTTTGATGAAATTTAATATCCTAATTAAGTACCTTGAGGACTTTTACGAAGGATATATAAACTTTTTAGTAAAATTATATTTTAAAGTACTTTATTCTGGAGTAAGATAATATTTTTTTTAAATTCTTTATTATCTTATCTTATCTTATTAAAAGAGCAAATCTTGTATATATTAATATATATACAATCGGTTTCTGGAAAACGGCTCTAACGATTTCGCTAAAAATTGGTGTTCTTATCAAGTGTCACGAGTTATTAGTTGTGTCATATTATTAATCCGATTGAAATAAACGAAGGGGGTGTAAATTAGTCATGTCGTAAAATAAATATTCTAATCGTTCATATCTTGTCTTCGGTAAGTCGCAGAGGCTTGAAATTTGAAACTTAAGCAATCTAGAGCCTACAAGAAGTATAACAAGATTTTGGTTAAAATAGAAGTACCGGAAGTTGATATTTACGTACTTAAAAATGTACCCCCTTCGTTTAGCAACCATAAATCTCAGAGCTACGAAATTCAAAACTTAAGCTTGATATAGGCTAGAAATGATACAGCAAGCTTTTGGTTGGAATCGGAACAGAGTAAGTGAACATTTACATGAAAGATTTTTCGTTTTTTTTCTCAAAAACGGCAGTAATGGTTTTTTTAAAAATTAGTACATTTATCAAATGTCATGAGTTATTAGTTGTATCAAATTTTTAATCCGATTTAAAAAGAGGAAGGGGTTGTAAAATTAGTCATGTCGTAAAATAAATATTTTAATCGTTCATATCTTCGATAAATCGCAAAACCTTGAAATTTGAAACTTAAACTATTTAGAAGCAAAAAGTTACCGAGCATCGTTCGGTGCTTCAGGGACTTTATTTTAAACTTGGACTGCAAATAACTAGGGATATCTGATTAATAATACAGGAATGAACATATTAAATTATTTCAAATGACTTTGGATAAAGTTTAGCAACGATCCGTTGCAATTTATTTAATTTATGGATGGTTAGTCATGTCGTAAAATAAATATTTTAATCGTTCATATATCTTCGATAAATCGCAAAACCTTGAAATTTGAAACTTAAACTATTTAGAAGCAAAGTGTCGAGCATCGTTCGGTGCTTCAGGGACTTTATTTTAAACTTGACTGCAAATAACTAGGATATCTGATTAATAATACAGGAATGAACATATTAAATTATTTCAAATGACTTTGATAAAGTTTAGCAACGATCCGTTGCAATTTATTTAATTTATGGATGGTCATACATAAACTGGTCTATTCTCAGTCGCGATTTATCGTTGAGTTATTATTGTTTAGTTATTAACCGACTTCAAAAAAGGAGGAGGTTCTCAATTGGACTGAATTTTTTTGTGTCTATGTTACCTGATATCTTCGCCAATTGTGAACCGATTTTGATGATTTTCTTCTGCATTGGATTCAGTCTAGTTTCCGATTGGTACCAATGTAAATTTCATTTGCATTGGACCTTTTTTAGTTATGTTCATGCATAACTTCTTTGTTTATGAACCGATTTTAATGATTCTTTCTGCGTTTGGATCAGTATAGTTCCAAGATAGTCAAGATACCTAACCATTTATTTTATGTATGTTCAGCGAGAACTTTTTGCCACGTGGACCAATTTCGATGATTCTTTTTTTATTGGAAAGAGAGTACCTTAGGGGTGGTCCTATAATAATTTGGTCAAGTTCTGATGATATGATCTATGACCGAATTAACGTATATCTCTAATTCTTATGAGCAAATAATCGAATTATAATAAATAAAATCTTTTAGAAAAAAATTCTTAAAACTATTCATTTAAAACCCGCTAACATTTCGAGAGGAATTTCTATATTTATTAATTGAATTTTATTATCATTTTCTGATTCATTCGCCCGACGCTTTCTCTTACAAGATGCATGGAAGTTATTATATTAAGTCACTATTAATAACATCATTAAAAAGAAAAAGAAAAATAATTTTTATAAAAAATAAATAAATAAAACCGACTTCGAAAAAACTAAATGCAACAAATAAAATAATAAGAACTCAAAATCAAATAAAATGCAATAAAAGGTATAAAATAATTATTATCTTATTTAGTTACAACTAACCGACGAAATATTAACATGAAATTACTTTTGAAGTCGGTGCCAAACAAACTATACCTATAAGCGAGCATACCCGCCAAACGTACTAAGTAGAATCCGTCGAGTTCGATCATAAAAATGTATATGTTTGGCACCGACTTCAAAAAGTAATTTCATGTTAATATTTCGTCGTTTAGCTGTAACTAAATTAGATAATAATTATTTTATACCTTTTGGTGGATTTTATTTGTTGAATTTAGTTTTTTTAAAGTCGGTTTTTTTTCTTTATAAAAATTATTATTGTAAATAAGTATGATACCGTGCGGTGGAGCGTGCCTGTCTCCTGAGCCTGGCCATTTCTGCGTTGGGCTGAAGACTTCTTGTTCTGGGTTGTGGAGGACCCAAGGAGGAGGTTCCGTGGACGCTGCGGGCCGGAAGAACGCTGACGCTGCGCCGGGGCGCGTGCTGTTGCCAGCCGAGCATCAAAGAGAAGAGTGCACCAAACCAACTAACTTAGGTAAGGGTGCTATTAAAGACAACCCCTGAGAGAGACGTCTGCGTCGGCGCCACCCTTACCACCACCCCCGCCCCCGCCCCGCTAACACACAAACCTTCCTGTATCACCCTCCACTCTTCACTAATCAAAAAATCGAACACCAAACATTCTAAAATTATTAAAAAAAAAAATTATTTTTAGAAAAAATAACCGACTTCAAAAAAATTAAATGCAACAAATATATATATATATATATAGGGGATGTGATTTCTGACAATTTTTGTTTAAAAAAATTCCCCCCAAAAACCATTCAAAAAAAGGGGGGGGGGGGCAGGGTCAAAATATGAAAATTCTTGCTCTTTGATTAAACTCAACGAAATTTTTTATACCTACATAATCTGTGGGTTACTAGAAGGCTAGAAATGAAAAGATTGGGTGCGGGGGTAGACTGATGGTGAGGGTGGGTGGGGCGCTGGTTGGTGGTGCGGGGGTGGGGTCCGTGGGATGGTAGGGTGGTGCAGAGTGGAGTAGGGGGTTCAGGTGGACTGGGGTGGTGCATGGTGTGTGGTGGGTGAGAGTGGGGTATGAGGGTGGGGGGCTCGTGGGTAGGGGCTTGCCCTCTGGCTTGTAAGAGGTCCGCCGAAGGCGGGCCTTGCACCTAGTATAAAATATAATTCATAATTTTTATAAAAATAAAAATAAAACCGACTTCAAGGGGGGAGGGGAGCGTAAGCAGCTAGGAGACCCGGGTTCGAATCCGACTCGAGGCATCCAGCTAAAATCTGACCCCCGGGGGTAGAGACAAATTTTAAAAATATAACTAGTATCGTAATTAGGCTTATGGCTAGAAGGGCCGAGAAAAGCCAAAAAAAACCGACTTTAAAATTATATAAACAAATAAATAAACAGGTTCATAAACAAAGAAGTTATGGGTGAACATACATAACAAAAAAGATCCAATACCAATGAAACTTAGTTTTGTACCAATCGGAAACTATACTAAACACAACATCATCATTGAGTATACAGTCCTAAGACTGGTTTGATGCAACAATCCGTCTCCACTCGACTCTGTCCCCCGCCAGCTGTTTGACCTCTCTAAATGTCTGGCATCCCATATCCCCAATTATTTGGTTGAAATATTCTAATCTGGGTCTTCCCCTTTTTTTCCTTCTTGTCTCCTTTTTCAGTCCCTTTCGTTATTAGGGAATCAACTTTTTATTTATTCTTAGACTGTCTTCCATTTATAATCCATAACATTGATTTAGGATTTGAATTAAGCAGTTAGCAATTCCTGTGATTTTTTTTTTGAAGATATGAATCAATTTAATAAAATGCAATAATAATAATTATAATAATAAATTAATAAATGTTTGTATCTTGCGTGATTGATTTGTTTTATGAGGGTGCGGGTGTGGCGGGGGTGGTGGGCGTATAAAGCTGTGCCGGGACACGAACCCCCGCCCCAACGACCCCCCACCCCCCGCCCCTGTTTAGATAAAACTGGATTATTTGTGTCTGGGATACAAACAAGAGATGTGCTCAAGTCACGCGACCTTCCTTCCACCCCCCCCCCCCCCCCACACACACACACAAATAAATAAAAAATAATCTAATCTGTTCGAAATTAAAGAAAAGTAAAATATTTGTCAATTATCAAAAAAGGACGAGTCTTATTTTCTACTAACTGCGAAGCCCGCCTTTGAATGCGGCGTTTGTTTATGAGCGTTTTTAACCGACTTCAAAAAAGGAGGAGGTTCTCTATTCGACCGAATTTTTACTTTATCCAATGCGTAGCATGGGTAAAGTATTGTAATCGCTCTCGCGCCAAGCGGGACTTCAAAGAGTCCTCAGGTAAAGACTACGGAACCCATGGACTCAATTAAGGTCACAAATTGTAGTATTCAATTAGGTTGAATTTTAGCACGTGACGATTTTGCCAAAAATTACATGGGGTCTCGTCGAGAGGCCAAAAAGTGCCATTTTTTTTGGAAGTGCGTGGGGATGGATGGATGGATGGATGTATGTTATCGTTTTTTTCGTCCACGATTTTTTCCACACCTTTGCGCCGATTGAAATGAAATTGAAAACCTAGCATTCTTTTAACAAAATGAAGCGCTGATTAGTTTTTGGTACATATCGGCCCACAAACATTAGTACTTTATTTCAGTACTTTTTTACTTTTTTCTAAATATCTTGAAAATGACTTAACCAATTTTGATGAAATTTAATATCCTAATTAAGTACCTTGGGGACCACAAAAAAGGTTAAATAAAGTTTTTAGTAAAATTATATTTTAAAGTACTTTACTCTAGAGTAAGATGGTACTTTTTTTAATTTTTTAAATTCTTTAAAATTTATTCATTTGAACCTTTTAACCAACTCAAGCTTGAGTTGTTTACCAAAAAATAATTTAGTCTTTTTGATTTTAAGTCGATTCTTCCACGTTATCAGTAGAGGTTTCCATTAATAGTCAAAACATTAAAAATGGAATGCAATAAGGTTATTCCTCTAGTATTGGATAAGAATCGATCGTTATTTTTGATTTTAAGTCGATTCCTCCATGTCCTCAGCAATGGTTACCAATAATAATCGAAGCGTCAAAAATCTAATGTAGAATTGTTATTCCTCAAGTATTGGATAAGAATCGATCGTTATTTTTGATTTTAAGTCGATTCCTCCATGTCCTCAGCAATGGTTACCAATAATAATCGAAGCGTCAAAAATCTAATGTAGAATTGTTATTCCTCAAGTATTGGATAAGAATCGATCGCTATTTTTGATTTTAAGTCGATTCCTCCATGTCCTCAGCAATGGTTACCAATAATAACCGAAACGTCAAAAATCTAATGTAGAATTGTTATTCCTCGACTATTAAATGAGAATCGAACATTATTTTTTACTTAAAGTCAACATGAACTGCAAATAGCAGGTGATATCTGATTAATAATAAAGGAATAAATATATTAATATTTCAAATGAATTTGGATAAAGTTTAGCAACGATCCGTTGCAGTTTATTTTTTGTGTCTATGTTACCTGATATTATTTTATTTTCTCTCTCTCTTTTTTTTTGGCTTTTCGGCCTTTCTAGCCATAAGCCAATTCACGATACTAATTTTTTTTTTAAATTTGTCTTTGCCCCCTTCTCCCGAGGGGGGGGTCAGGTTTTAGGCTTGCCACGAGACCGATTACAATATTTTACCCCTGCTTCGCATTGGATAAAGTAAAAAATGAAGTAATTACAAATACAATTTCAAAGTTACAAAATCCATGCAATTTTAATTATTTGTCACAAACGTTTGCGGCACTTTTGAGAATCTCTCTCAGTACACAGGTTGAGAAACACTGGCTTAGAGAGCCCAGAATATAAACAGTTTTCCGTATTGAAAATACAAAAATTTTTGCTTCAGAACAATCTTTCTAAGACGATTTCTTTTTAATGAATCTAATTTTTCTATTGAACAATAAAAATGAATAAAAAGTAAAACTTTTTCACGGCCTAGTACGTTTACAAGTTAAAACAAGTATTTTTTCAAAGAGCTAAGGAGGAACAGCTAGGCTAGAAAAGCAGGAGTGGGGGTGTCTTCAGTCAGGACAGGCATTTCCCCTCCAACCGCCAGTCGCAAGATGGCGGCTGGAGTGGCTGGTGACGTCATGTGGAGACACTTTCTCGAGTTAGCCTTCCCTCCCTACCTCCCTGATTTTTTCACATTATTATCTCAATTTTATTGAAGTTCAATTAAATATTTGCTCTCCATATAACGAGTATAATTTTGATCCAAGAACAAAAGGCCATTCCTAGAATAATAGAAATTAAAAATTGAATCCTTAATAGTCTGAACAGGTCTTGACTTGTAATTGGCATCCTTGTATTTCCTTCGCTATAAAGGATGAAGCTAGATAATTCTATCCACACCCATTTTAGACATTTACCTAGATCGGATTCTAATGAATGAATGAATCGCCCCTCGCACATTTATTAATTAAGAAAAAAAGTGGAAAATTTTTCCAAGACTCGGGTCTCTAGATATCGCGTAGTTATCTATATATATAAAATTAAGGTTTTGTCTGTACATTGCTCCAAATTACGCCAAATTTTGGTTGCACACGTTTCAAGCAACGTTATGAACGAAAACACCCTCAACAAAATTCCTGTCTGTCTGTCTGTCTGTTTCAGTGGTTTCCGCGAAAAGTTGCTCACGATTCACGTAAAACCGGCTGAAGGGATTATTATGAAATTTCATATTTACATCAGATGTCTTTTAACTTACGTTTTTAGCTATAAAACGTTTTGATATTTTGACCCCAGAAGGGGGTTTAGGTGGGCGCACGAAGAAAATTATCCAATAACTCCTAAACTATTAACTCTACGAAAAATTTTATAATCAACAAAGTTGTAGGGGATGTGATTTCTGACAACTTTTGTTTAAAAAATTTCCCCAGAAAACCACCCAAAAATGAGGGGAGGGTGAAAAAATGTAAATTCTTGCCCTTGTAGCAAAGACAACCAAATTTTGTATACATAATGTCTGGGCTTCTAGAGAACTAGAAATGCAAAAACTAACCACCCAAAATGGCGGGGGGGGGGAGGGTCAAAAAATGAAAATTCTTTATCTTGGGCCAAACTCAACCAAATTTTGTATACATAATCTGTGGGTCACTAGAAGGCTAGAAATGCAAAAACTGGGTGCGGAGGTAGGGCGCGGGGGTGGAATGGGGGCGGGGTGAGGAGTGAGGCGGAGTAGGGGGGTGCAGGGGTGGAATCCAGGGGGCATAGCAGGGGGGGTGCACAGGGTTGGAGGGCACGGGGTGGTGTCCGGGGTGGATGAGGTGCGGGGTCTGAGGTGGGTGGGGTGTGGGTAGTGATGTGGGGGCGGGGATTGGGAACGGGTGCAGGGTGCGGGGGTGGGGTGAGGGGGTTAGTGGGTTAGGGTGCGGAATGGAGTGTTGGGGTGGTGGTGTGGGGGCGGGGGTTGGGAACAGGTGCATGGTGCGGGGGTGGGGTGAGGGGGGTTAGTGTGTTAGGGTGCGGAATGGAGTGTTGGGGTGGTGGTGTGGGGGCGGGGGTTGGGAACAGGTGCATGGTGCGGGGGTGGGGTGAGGGGGTTAGTGGGTTAAGGTGCGGAATGGAGAGTTGGGGTGGTGGTGTGGGGGCGGGGGTTGGGAACAGGTGCATGGTGCGGGGGTGGGGTGAGGGGTTAGTGGGTTAGGGTGCGGAATGGAGTGTTGGGGTGGTGGTGTGGGGGCGGGGGTTGGGCATGTTACGGGGGTAGGGGGGTGTTTGGGGGTCCAGGAGGCGTGCCCCCTGACTAGCAAGTGGGCCGCCGAAGGCGGGCCTTGCAGCTAGTTAATAATAAACTTAAATATAAATTGTTTAATATATAACTATACTTCTTGAGGATACAAATTCTCATTTAAATAGGTGTTATATTTAGTTATACATTAAAATAAAAAATTCTGAAAAACTAATCAAGAAATAAATTGTTTATTTATGCCTAGATTATGACTTCTCAATAAAATTTTTACAAAACCGATGCAATTTTAATTATTTGTCAAAAAGCGTCACGGCACATTTGTTAATCTCTCGCGGCACAGAGGTTGAGAAACACTGCTCTAGAGCATTCCACCAACGACTGAACTCGCCTAGCTCCTACGCAGCTTTCTTTCTTCTGCGTGCAATTTGTTGCCTAAATTCAGGCGCTCCAACGTCATTAATAAAGTACAAATTAACACTAACTGTTGAGGAATTTAAAAATAGTACAGTTATTGTAGAGGATATTGTTTGAGTTTTTATGGAAATAGATTATGAAATTTACAAAAACATAAATTGATGTGGCCATCCACTTGACTTTACCATACACCCTCTCTTATATCTACTCTTATTAGACGAGCAAAAATTGTTTCTATATATATTTGTTTGTATATTTGTATCTTAGTTCTATTTTGAAAACGGTTTTACCGATTTTGATGAAACAAATTCTATTAACAAGTTTTGAGGATGAGAAAGCGATCTGGCTAGGTCTGGACCTCGACAAATTTCATCTTAATTGATCTTTTCTTAATTAAAGTAATTATTGATAGATGAATATCTCAATAAAAAAAGTTTGTTTACATTTTTTCAATTATCTTTTATTTATTAATTGTTTTTTTAATTTTAAAACCCACTAATAGGTTATAGCAAATATTAATATATTATATTAAAATTAGGAATTTTTTGTTTGTTTTTAATTAACAGGTGTCTAAATCATAACAAAACAGGTGTGTTTACAAATAAAGTTGTTGAAGTGGCGTTTTTTTATATAACTTGGAAACAAATCCTTTTTAATTTTATGTTTTTATTTCAGATCCTATACGATTATTTTTTTTTATTATTTTTTTCCTATTTATTTTTTTATAATATTTATCAATATGAACGAATGTGGGCAAAATTGGTGTACGAATGAACAAATATACACATACTATGTTAGAAAGCTAGAAATGCAAAAACTAGGGGTGGGGTGGATGTGGGAGGTGCAGGAGGTGGGGTGCAGTTGTGGGAAATCTGGGGGTGGGATGCGCGGGTGGGGTGGGGCGGAGTGGGGGGTGCAGTGGTGGGGGCGAGGTGTGTGGTTTCGGGAGGGGGGGTCAGGGGTTACCGTGCATCGCTCGGTGGCTCCAGGTACTATTTAATATTTAACATAATAAAATAATTTATTAAAATAATTAACCCGAATGTTTGAGTATCTTTTTTTGAAAAATAAGATGTAATGTGAGCTGTATTTTTGAAAAAACTCCATCTTATTTTTTTAAAAAAGATACTCAAACATTCGGGTTAATTACTAGAACCGTTTAACTCGAATGGGAAAAGCAAAATTTCGACTCCCCCGAAAAAAGTTTTCCGACAATGACCAACTTATGACCTTTTTTATATTTAATATTTAATAAAATTATTTATATTCATGTAGGGAGGGGTTAGTTTTTGCATTTTTAGATTACTGGGGACTCTCTGATTATGTATACAAAATTTGGTTGAGTTTGCTCAAATGGTTTAGATTTTTGTTTTTTAACCCCCCCTCCTAATTTTAAAAAATATTTTCGTTATTATAGGTTCATTTTATAGTATATTTCATTTTTTTTTTGGCTGGGGCCCCCTTCGCCCCCCCCCTGACTACGCCAATGTCACGAGTTATAACCTTCAGGTGTTTAAGACCCGCATCCAGAGATACCTTTGACTTCTAAACAGTCCATAAAATCCCCTCTTCTTCTTTTCACGATGTAGGGGCCAAGCCAGGCCTTAAGGGGATACACCCCTTTGGTGTATATAAGGGGCGAGAAGATAAGGACAGAAGGAAGGGGAATCATGGTGGGGAGATAGGGACAGAAGGAGGGGAATCTAGGCGGGAAGATAGGGACAGGGGTGGGGGAAATAAGGGAGGGGAGATAGGGACAATGGGAAAAAAGGTATAAAAGAGGCGGAGTGATAGGGAGAATAGGCAGTGTACCTCAAGAAGTGACGGATGAAACATCAAATGGGAATATTACAATGTGGCCTCTCCACCATCAGCCACCCTCTCAATTAACTCTACCTCTCACTAATAAACAACCCTAACTCTCTAAACAACCCTTCATTCCTTGAATGTGTGTGTATTGTGAAAGTGATTATATTTTCTAGTTCTGATAACTCAATTATTTTAACGACATATGTATGTGTTCTAAATATACTATCCCTAATACAAACCAAATTTAATCCGTGTGTTCCCAAATCCTTATTCTTACACATCGAAATGTTTGACGACTATATTAGACAGCATTCCAGGTCCAGACACGAGAGGTTGACTGTTAAGGTAAGATATCTTTATAACACCCTATTCTTAAAATTAAATATATAAGAAATACTCTAAATTTTGCAAGTAATTTTTTCGAGTTGTTCAAAAAAAAAACATCAAATAAAATAACTAATATATTAAATATAATATTAAAGCGAATATTTGAATAAAAAAATACTATATATTCATTATATTATTTTTGTAATAATATTTTTTTTATTTTTTCAGGTAAGTGCTCGCCCTACTAATACTAACATTTAGATTAAGTATTTGATTTTCTTATTTCCTGGAAAATTAAATCCTTTTATCTTTTCCATCTTGTGCCCAGTATACCTTTAATTTCCTACACTCTCCATCTCGAATCGAATCGGGAGTATATTTTTACTAGTGCGGTAGTTGAGTGTGTTCCTGAGGGGTCACAATATTCCAGGTTCAGGCGCGAGACGTTGGCTGTTAAGGTAAGATATCTATTTAATTCTGGATGCTTATAATGAAATAATTAAGAAATAATCTACATTTTTTATATTAATTTATTAAAAATTTTCTAAAAAAATCAAATAAAATAGATAATATTTTAAATAATATAATTTTATTTCTTAAATTTATATAAAAAATAATTTTTTAAATTCACTATATAATTTTACTAATATCGTGTTTTTTCTTTTTCACGTAGGTGCTCGCCCTACTAATACTAACATTTAAATTAAGTATTTGATTTTCTTATTTCCTGGAAAGTCATATCCGTTTATTTTTTCCATTTTGTGTCCATTCTACCTTTAATTTCAAACTCTTTCCATCTCGAATCGAATCGCGAGTATATTTTGTTGACTATGGTCATTTGTGAACGTCGTCCCATTAACCAGTACAGTTTGTGTAGTTTTAGTCGATGCTTTTAATTATGAGACTATTTTATTAGGAAAATCACTTTTCTTTAATTATTTTTTTGAAAATATTTTTGCCATCTCCCCCCCCCCCCCCCCGCTATTTCTCATGATGTTGGTCAATTTCATAAGGTCGTATATAGGGTGCATGTGCGGATTTTGCCTTGCATTAAAGGGTCTAATGCTTATATTGATAGTTCTATTTTTGAACAGCCGAATTTTGGCCCCCGAAAAAATAATAACTATACTTTGTACTATATTTCATTTTTCTTGTTTTATTTTTTATTTTTTCTAGTTTGAAAATTTTATGATTTCAATTTTAACACCCCCCCCCCTCCCCTCCCCAAACTCCTTAATGCTGAATTGATAGAAAGGCTGGTCAAAGATAAAGAAAACCACTAATTCAGAATAAAGTGAATTGCATTTTTAACGTTTCGATTATTATTGGTAACCAGTGCTGAAGACATGGAAATGGACTTTTGGGAAAAAAAAAATATTTTGATAGTTTTTTAATCAAACTAATTATTAACAGGTGGTTGAATAAAAAATAAAAAAATGGTTGATTAATTAAAAAAACAAACCTATTACCGAGCGAAGATCACTCCTTCAGGTACTTATTTAAAAATGACGCAAAATCTACACAAATCTACCGAGAAAAATTTGTCCTGTTCAAACAAGACGTATTCCCAATTGGAAGTATTACAAAGCAGACGTACTATACCAAGGTACCACTGTAATAGAAATCTTCTAAAAATCCACTATTTTACAATACAAAGGAAAAGAAATAAAATAGATTTATAGTGTTCGATTTTATTATTATTATTATTTAATAGTATATATACACATGATTTCATTATTATTTATAATTATTATTATTCTAGAATAGTTTATTTATTAATTTTATTTTCATTTTATATCACATTCTATATATAATATATATATATAGAAGAATTTGAATTTTGATAAATATTTTAAATCTCAAAATTATATTCACTATTGATTTTCTAAATACTTTTTATTTTACATATTTTCATAACAACAGTAATTAAAAGGTACTTTAGATATTATTATTATTATTTATTTATTTGTTATTTTGTTATTTTCTCAATTATTGTGAAGGCATTGTTTTTTTTTCTCAATAATAATTCTTAAAATATCTGACTCTATTTTTGTTTATTTAATTTGTAACAATTAAAAATGTTTGATTGTTGTTGTTATTTATTTCCAACAATGATTAAATACATATATATTTTTTTTTATTATAAGACACTACATTTCTTTGATTTCAATCCATTTATGAATAAGGATTTTGTTTTTGTTTTTTGTAGAAGTTACCAGTAAGTATTCGTAGTTATTTTTGTTTGTGAGGCCTCTCAATAAATATTTTCATCAGAATTCTTAGCAAGAGATTTTAGAAAGAGTTTTATAATTTGATGATTCTCATAGATTTATTCGATTTTTCATAATAATTTAGTCTTTTGAGGAATATTTACGGAAAACATCGAAAATGGCAATTTTTAATTATTTTTGAGGCGCCATAAATTTAGAACAGAAATAATTTTATTCAAAATATTTTATTTCCAAGACAATTTAATTCATACACTAAAAGTCCCATAAGCAACGGTGTTTTTGTCACTATGACAGCGAAAAAAGTTTACCCTAACTTTTCCAGCGACAAAACTGAACCTAGCTTTATTTTTTCAATTATGTTTTATTTATTAATTGGTTTTTTAATTTTAAAACCCACTAATAGGTTAAAGCAAATATTATTATATTATATTAAAATTAGAAATTTTTTGTTTGTTTTTAATTAACAGGTGTGGGGGTCGGTAGGCTAGGCGGTAGCGTGACAGCGAGCTAACCAGGGGACCCGGGTTCGAATCCGACTCGAGGCAGGCAGCTAAAATCTGACCCCCGGGGGTAAAGACAAATTTTAAAAAAATAATAACTAGTATCGTAATTGGGCTTATGGCTAGAAAGGCCGAAAAGCCAAAAAAAAAAAAAAAAAAAAATTAACAGGTGTCTAAATCATAACAAAACAGGTGTGTTTACAAATAAAGTGGTTCAAGTGGCTTTTTTTTATATAGCTTGGAAACAAATCTTCGGGGGGGTCGGGTAGGCTAGCCGGTAGCATGTCAGCCAGCTAACCAAGAGGACCCGAGTTCGAATCCCGCTCGAGGCATCCGGCTAAAATCTGACCCCCGAGGTAGAGACAAATTTAAAAATAAAAATAAATAGTATCGTAAATGGCTTATGGCTACCATGGCCGAAAAGCCAAAAAAAAAACAAAAACAAAACAAAACAAAAACAAATCTTATTTAATTTTATGTTTTTATTTCAGATCCTATACGATTATTTTTTTTTATTTTTATTTTTCCTATTTATTTTTTTATCAAGTTGTTTATAAGAATTGTATTTTTAACAATTGTACTTTTCCTCTAAATTAAATAAACTAATTTATGTCTTAATTTTGTTAATTTTGTGATTTACGTATTGATTCATTAAATTGTCTTACCGAATTACACTCAAGCTTTTTTTTTTGGGTCGAAGTAAACTTGATATTTTATAATTCGAGTTTTGTTGCCTTTGGGCAATTTAACTCAAAAAACTACCAGAAAAAAATACTCATCCTACGGACTCGTAATTTTTTCACAGGTAGTTTTTTTCGTTTAGTTGCCAGGCAACAAAATTCTCATTAAAATGTCAAGTTTACTTCGGCAAAAAAAAAGCTCTCGTGTAATTATAAGTGAAAAAAAGAGGCAATATCATAACTAGATATAGAGACCAAAACAAATTTGCAGGTGTTATCAGGGTAGTAATAAATCGTTTGTGCAAAGTTTCATCAAAATGTGAGGCGCTGGGTGGGTGTCATGACCTGGTGAACCGACATGGAATGACCCTACAATCACCTTGATCAAATTTCTTCTAAACATAATATTTAGTATCTTTTCCTTCAGTTAAAAGCTTTATTTTAATATTATTACTTTACCATACAGGGTATGGTCAAGTATTGTAATCATGCATGAAAAAAGTGGGTTTTTTTCCTTCTTTTTGTCGAAATATCTCAAAAACGGCTGAAACTATTTTGATTAAAAAAATTGAGCAAAACCATGGCATTTCGCTCTACAAAAAAGCTCTAATAAGTGAACATCGAAAAAATTATATTTTTCGAGATAATAATTGTTTTGTCAAAATATCTGTTAGTTAGTTAGTTAGTCCGTGCGTTACCATTTTTGTGGACGAGCTAGCTCAAAAACTAGTGGGATTATCGAAACCAAATTTCACACTTGGTTTTCGTCCATTGAGATTAAGAGCTGATTAGATTTGGTGCATATCGACCCAAAATTATGGGGGGTGGAGGGGGGGTTAAAAATTAAAAATCTAGGCCGTTTGAGCAAACTCAACCAAATTTGGTATACATAATCACTGGACCCCCAGAAGTCTAAAAATGCAAAAACTAACCTCCTATAATGGGGGGGAGGGCGAAGGGTCAAAAAATGAAAATCTTGGCCATATACCAAACTCAACCAAATTTTGTATACATAATCAGTGGACCCCATGAAGTATAAAAATACAAAAACTAACCGTCCAAAATGGAGGGGGGGGGGCAAAAATAATTAAAATCTTGGCCATTTACCAAACTCAACCAAATTTTGTATACATAATCAGCGGGACACCAGAAGTATAAAAATGCAAAAACTAACCCCCCCCCTACATGATTATAAATAATTTTAGGGGACAGGTTGTAAGGTAAAGTCAGTCAAGTGGATGGCCACATCAGAACACGTCAGCTTATTTTTAATTTAAAATTCTGATAAAAAGGTCGATTTTTATTTGAGAGCCGTTTTCAAATTAAAAAAAATACAAATATACTAATAGTATTCACCCACTGTACCAGACCTGGTTATGCGAAAGATATTTTTAAATAAATTCTTGATTATTTTTTATTCTATTTAATAAATAATAAGGTTCTTTATAAAAACAATTATAAAACGTGTATTAATAATTCTAACGTTTAGGTAGAACAAATATGTTAAAAACCACAATCACAATAGTTCTTCAAGGCCTTTGAGAACAATGAATTAACCCAACCCATTGTCTGTCAGGGTACAAATGTAAAAGGGAAACATTTTTTAAAACCCTATGATTGGGATTTGTCTACCTGATAATAATTAATTTGATTACGAAAAAACCTATCAAAAACAATTTTGTCGAAGATGAGACCGTGACAGATCGAATAGTCACCCGAAAAACTCCCTAACCCGTGAATTTCATCAAAATCGTTAGAGCCGTTTTCAAAATAGAACAAAGATACAAACAAATATATAATCAAACAATTTTTGCTCGTTTAATAAGAGTAGATTTAGAGTAGCGATTGTACAGTGGGTGGCCAAATTATTATACTCATATATGGGGTGTAATGTAACTCGCCTCCTCGCGGTGCACCCTGGTTAATGCAAAATGAGTTACACCTCTACGCCTCCAACTGTGCAACAAGAAGAGCCATATGCCCGTCATTATACTCATATTTGAAAAATCATATCTTTGCAAGAATGGACAAAAAATGTGGATCAATGGGACTACAAATTGACGAGTCGTACCTCTACACACTATTATTTGCGGATGACCAAGTTGTTATTGCAGCAGATATAGATGACGTAAGCTACATGACCCGTAAACTGGAAGAGGAATATAATAGATGGGGACTGGAAATAAACTTTGAAAAAACAGAATACCTGACGGTTGGGACAGAGGGGAAAAATCTGGATATCAATGGAAAAATGATAAAAAACTCTAAGGAATTTAGATATTTGGGATCTGTCTTTAGCGAGGAGCCAAACTGTGAGAGGGATATTAAAAATAAAATCTGTCAAGGTCGAAGAGCTATTGGGCAACTGAATGGGGTCTGGTGGAGCAAAGGGATCCAACAGGACACAAAAATATATATATATCGGTCCATAGTGGAAGGCATAGTCCTATACAATTCAGAAACATGGGACATGAATAAGAAAAACGAAAAGAAATTACAAGCGCTCGAAATAGATGCGATGAGAAGGAGTTGCAGAGTGTCGAGATTGGAGCATATCCCAAATACAACTATAAGGGACAAAATGAAAATGGAAAACGACATAATAGATAGAATAGAAAGGAAGAGATTAATATGGTATGGACACCTCAAAAGAATGCCGGAAGATAGGTGGCCTCATAAAATATGGACCTGGATTCCCACGGAAAGACGGAGGAGAAGAGGAAGACCGAGACCAACGTGGAAGCAGGGAGTAGATGAGGCAATGACCAGTAGGCAATGGTACATGAACAAGACATTCTGGATAGAGAGAATTGGCGTGTTGGATGCGGAAAACGGCGCATGCTGTAGAACAAACCGCTTTATTATTAATATCTTTCATACGTTTTTAAGAGTTTAGCTTACTATTAAACTCATAATATCGTTTCAATTGTTATCTTTATAGGTTTATTACCTCAGGACAATACAAATTCAATAATACAAATACAATTTCAATATTTAGTGAATCCTCCCTTTAGAGCAATCCCATTTTGTATCCGCAGCGGCAATGCTGGCTGGCAATGCCTGTTTTGGCTATTTCTTCAAGTACAGGTGTATTGTACCATGCTTTAATAATATTTTAACTTTGCAAATTTCTTTTTTTAGGGCCGCCCATACATTTGAGTAAGATACATTTACTTGATAAAAATCATTTGAGTATAATACATTGGCAACCCACTGTAACTTCATAAACTCACTGCACTCTCTAAATCAGTTTTCCGCAAACTTTTTCTCTTCAAGGTACACCTACCAAATCAAGAAATTTTAAAGGTGCACCAAAGTAAAAAGCAATGTTAATTTAATATTTATTTATTATTAAAATCAATATAATATGAAAAGATGTATAATGGGAAATGTGATCGTGCTTAATTGAGCACAGGCGATCAAAATTTAGAGCAATCGTTGATAAGGCTGCTCGTATAACTATCCGCTATGTGTAGGTGCATTATCTTCATAAAACGTTACATTTTTCCGCAGCACACCTGCGTACCGCAGCACCCACTTTGCGGAACACTGCTCTAAATCATTTTAAATCAGTTGAGAGCGAGTGCAGTAATTGAGTCGCTACTCTAAATATTTAAATATTGTGTTTAAAAGAAATTTGATCAAGGTGATTGTATATATAACATGATTGGGTTTATTTACAATGCCTTAAATTGGGGTTCGGGGAGTCGGGTAGCTCATTCAGCTAACGCACTAGCCTCGCTTCGGCATCGATCGATTATGACGATGTTGAGGTGGAGGTCCGGGGTTCGATCCTAGCTGGCAAATAAAAATTTATACCGGCTGAAAACTCGGCTCCCTCACTAACCCTACTAACACTCTACTTATGTGCTGTCTAAATGGGCTTTGTTCCCGGTGACATTAAATAAAATAAAAAAAAAAAAATTGGGGTTCGGTTTTTTAAAAGTCTGGTGAATAGAGAATTACATCCCTTCTAAAAATCGGCTGAGATGATTTTATTTTGGATTTGAATAAGGGAGCAACTCAAGAGCTGTCCGATCTCCTTCGAATTCGGATGCAAGTTCCCCCCTTTTTCAAACCAAACTCTGAAATATACCCGTGTAAGTATAAACAAATTAAGTGGTCAGAGGTGCTGCCGAGAGAGAATTTTTCAGGATCTTAAATAAAGCCGGGGAGAAGTAAAAAAAATAATGAAGTTCAACTACATTGAAGTGGAAAAAAATCGACCGACCAATAAAATTTTTATTAAATAGCAAATTATTTTTAATTTTTTTACAAGTAACCATACATTAAGTGGATATTGATGAGGCAGTCCAAAAAAAGAAGAAGATAATTTACACTATCTTTCCATTCATAAACCGACGTTTCGGAGGCTATTCCCTCCTTCTTCATTATTACATTATAATTCTGCTGATAATGAAATACAATATATTATTGTTACTGCCACTGAAAGAGGAGACAGAGGGGAATGCCGCATTGGATTTCCTTCACTGACTTTTCAAAACCCTGAAGAAGGAGGGAATAGCCTCCGAAACGTCGGTTTATGAATAAAAAGATAGTGTAAATTATCTTCTTCTTTTTTGGACTGCCTCATCAATATCCACTTAATTCACTTATCAGTCCGTCTCCAAAAATTACTCCAACCATACATTATTGAAATTATTGCTTATTGCAAGTGTACTTGCCACTTGATGTTGATTTAGCTCTTGATTAATTAGGCACAAAATTTGAACTGCTTGAACTTCAGAAATATCCATTTTGTATATTTTATTTTTCTATCAATGATGCTTAATTCAAAATTATTCATCTTAATGATATTTCAAATGGAATTTGATCTTTTATTAAAACTTTATTTATTGTAAAGTGATATTGTGAAAGAGTATGATAATTTGTAATTGTATCTTTTAATTTAATTTTACTTATTTTTTTTTTATAAAATTCAAAAATTATGAACAATATTTATTGAATATGTTAGTTTAAGAGTTAATGGAACAAATTATATGGTTATTTTTAAAAAATTTTAAAATAATTTGCTATTTAAGTAATAAAGTTTTTATTGGTGGCTCGATTTTTTTGTACCGTAGTGTAGATTGAATCGAAATTGGGAAAGCGAGCTCTTTTTCCTTAGGGCACTAGACCCTTATAAATTTAAGATTTATAGAGCCTGAAGAAGCTGAAAAAACAGCGAAACGTCGCTGCTGATCGTTTAATATAACACTTAGTATTATTGTTCATTTTCCTCTGACAAATTGATATATTTATAAAGATACGTTCCAAATTTACTCTGTGAAAAATCTAATTTTAAATCTGAACTAAATAATTACAAATTGAAAAGATTTTCTAGCAGAATAGGGGACATTCATGAAATTTTTATATCATTAAAATATTTATTTTTTTATTTAGAGTAATATTATTTGTTTCGTATCGTAATAACTAAACTTGATTTTTGGTACCATTTTAATGAGAAATTAATTATTAAAAATTAAAAATTTTAACAAGACCCGACCACTGCCCGAAAATTGCCGACTTTAGCCGAAGATCATATGACGTCATTGCCTCCAATCACGCTCTCACGTTCCGCTCTGACTGATCCGAAAACACATATTCCCAAAGCGATAATTTGCCAAAATATAGATGCATTTATGATTATGGAATTTATGAAAAACAACGACTGTTACACTGCTGAAGAAATTCGTGGAATTAAAGCACAGTAGTAAGTATTAATTATTGTTTGTAAACAATACAAATATATTTTTATTAAGGGTTGCATAAAGAGACATGCAGCATTTGTTATTGCAATCAGATGGTTCTGCTATTGCGTTTAGAGCGATCCTCAGAACAAAAATAAATAAAATATAATACAAGAATGGAACTAATTTTATTATAATAAATAAATAAATAAATCAAGTCATTCTTCTGCTTGATTGCGCGATATTTCAGCCCCCGACAAAACATCCTTCAGACAAAATATCTCATGACAAAATAACCCTTCCCCTCGTGAATCTTATGAGTAATGCAAATCGACTCCGGTTCGGTTAATATATATTAACCGAACCTCCGAAAGTTTAGTCCGGGCGGGGTGTGTTTCAGGCTCCCATTTTTTTTCCTAATCAAACATACATTGAAAACCGAACCAGCCAATCGTCGGGCGGGGTGTGTTTGGGGCGCTATATTTTCGCCCAATATTATAATAATAGTTAATAACGATAATGATTAATAACACTTTTAACAAACAATCAACAATTGTGTAATGTAAACATAGACGATAAATAAGTAAATATAGATGATAAATACTATATTATAGATAGTAAAAATAATAAATTGTTAGCTAGAAAATCTAACGACAGACAGCAGCACTTTCAAACGGCTAATTAGCCGCCAAAATATGAAAGTCTGTTTATATTATTCAAAACTATGATTATAAGCTTCTCACTTAATCTCTTTTGTATTCTCCCTTATACTGGGGAATATTTTGTCAGAAGATATTATGTCGGGGGATGTTTTGTCGGGGGTTGAAATGTCGCGGTACCCTTCTGCTTATTATAGGATTATTATTAAATTCGTTAATTTAGTCTCTTGAATAAAAATTTTTAAATAACAAAAGACAATAATTTTATTTCTTATCATGAAATTAGTCCCATAGAAATAAGAAATGTTAGTAGTGGGAAATTTTTGTATATAAAAAAATGAAATATAAAAAAAAAAACGTCTCATAGCTTTTAACCATAATTTTCTTCTTTTTAACTGTTTAGGGATGGTAATAAATATTTTTAACTGATTTTACTTGGCCCTGGATTATCCATTATATGACATGTAAGCTCACTGAATACACTGAATATATTCAATAGCAGGCATTGACGTCACGGGGCATGGAAGCCCAATTTCGCTCGTTTGAGCGCGTTATTTGAAACTATCATTTTAAATAATTTTTTTTTATACCTTTGGGGCCATCAAATGAATTTTTAAATATTTGAAAATCAAGAATGTCCCCTATTGTTGATTTATAAGAGGAATCGATCTCCTCTTAAGAAACAATTACACATTCAATGATATTTACCTACTCGCGCCTAAATTTAAGATTTTTAAAATACTATAGAGCAGCGAAAATAAAAATTAGTAATGATCGGTTCATGCAAAAAGGGCTTCAGTCCAAATTTTAGAAAAATTAGTTTAATGTCATTTCATATGAGTTTTCTGTATTTACATCGATTTATGATATAAAGGACTTGAGTCCAATGAGTCTGTGTCCGGTCCAGTCCTAGCGCTCACCGCTAGATGGCACTGCGCCCTCATACATAGTAGTTTGTTCAAATAAACAATACTTTAATATTAGTAATAATACTTTAAGTAAACAACAGTCAAATTGTCAAACACACTGTACACTACATAAATCAATCTATTTATAATGAAATAATAAATCAATGAATTATTGAGAGACGAGTTGGCGCGTGTAATCCCGTGAGCGACAATATTCGTTGAATGTTATATATGCGCCAACTCGAATCGAAGTAATCCAGCTACCACAAATCATGGTTTGCTCACATACTTTTTGTCACACACTTCCAAAACCTTGCTTTCCCTCGTGGTTGGAACCAGCAGTTGGGGTTAAGGGGCATTCCCCTTACCATCCAACAACCAACCCCTATCACATCACAATAGCGCCAACCCCCCACCACTAACACTGGTGACCCCGACTTCCAACAACCAACCCCTATCACATCACAATAGCGCCAACCCCCCACCACTAACAGTCTGTATATGAAATAATATGGTGTGTAAGCAATCAATTCATGGATAAAGGTCTTCAGTCCAGGACTGGTGGCCTTTATGCATGAATCTTTGATGGTTGGCACCTTTCTGCAAGGATTGATTGAACTTTTTGCTGTCCAGAATAGAAGATCTAGAAGTGATGAAACCATGCACCGCATCCACAGCATCCATGGACCGCAGGCCACTCATATATACCGGGTGAGTTTTTTATCTTGAGACAGTCCTACAACTCAAAAACAATACATTATATGAAAACAAGTTTCAAATAAAAGTTTATTTATATCAGGGGGGAAACTAAACTAAGCCATTGTTTGTCGTCCCAGAACAAGCTTTCAAGGGTATTTTAAGGTCAAGATCTGTTTTTTAAATGGAAACCTATATTTTTGTTTACGTCTACGTAATCTACAAAAAAAAAACTGAACAACTTTGATAAGAACCACTTTTTTACCCGACATCAAATATTAAATCAACGAGCTTTTTGTGCGTGCCTTCGGAGCTCGGCCCTCCGGGCTGGTGCCCTGGCGGGCAGCGTCTCGGTCCAAAAATGTTATTCCTCTTAAAAAACCACACTCCAAATGTATACCCGTAAACTACCGAAAATACATCGTCTCTTAAAAGTTTCGCCTCTTTAATTTTTGAGTGGCAAGGGGGGGGGGGAGGAACAATTATCAATATATTTAATGTTTATTAATTTAAAATGAATTGGAGTCTTTCATTTCAAAATTCGAGTCCAAATAAGAATTATATTTCAAATTTGCCTCGTTAATTAATATATATTTAATGTTTCTTAATTTAAAATCTATTGGTGTTTTTTCATTTATATTCGAGTTCAAATGAATACAATATTATCTCGACACAGAGTCTAAATCAAAAATATATAGTTTTAGTAACAGAAATCAAGGTATAAATATTAATGTTACATTGGTCTAATGGCTAGAGCTCATGCCCTTAGTTCAAGAGTTCGTCGGTTCGATTATAGGCAAGAGGGTAATTTTTTTAGAGAAATTTCTCTAAGCGTTGTTACAAATTAATCTAGACAAATATATATAGTATTACTAGATCTAAAAAAAAATCCTAATAATTATTTTTAACAATCATTCAACTCAATTATCAAATAATAATGATCAAATAATTAATTATTAAATCGAAAAGTCACAACAATGAAAATAAGTGTTTATAATGATTTTAAAACTTCATTATACACAGAGTTAAGAGATATTTTCTACTTAATTGAACTACTTAAACTTTTTGAGTTTAAAAAAGTTTCTTTCTCAATCCAGTATATAGTTATATTTTATTACCATAATAAAAATGGAGCATTTTTTGTTGAAGACAGAATTGAAATGGTCTTAATTTATACGGTGAATGTGGAACAAGTGTGCCATAGGCTGCCATTGAAATGGATGCCGAGCGTTTTCCTGACAGGGATACACCCTCCAGAGCTTAATTCATTTTATCTTGTTGTAAATCTGTTTTAAAAACAGGAAATGTAAAGTCTACAAACTGAAACAGACCAAAAAACGAAATTGTAACTGGAATTCATCCAGAAAACTTGAGATAGCACTTTGGAATGTCACAGAACATTGTCGGAAAATTATTAAAATATTAATTATTTTTAAATTATTTATTTAATAATTAAATATTTGGTCATTATTATTTGATAATTAAGTTGAATGATTGTTAAGAATAATTATTATTTGGATTTTTTTTTTGAGATCTAATTGATTTAATATTTTTTTTTGTTTAAAGTCGTATAAAAAAATGGTTCTAATGAAAGTTGTTCAGTTTTTTTTTCTAGATTAAGAATATGTACAGAAACATATAGGTTTCCATTTAAAAAACAGAACATGAGCACGAAATAGCCTTGAAAAATTGGTCTAGGTCGAGAAACAATAGCGTAGGTTAGTTTCCCCCTGATCATGCGCGGATCCAGGAGGGGGGCGATGGGGGCGACCGCCCCCCCCCCCCCAAACATTGAAGATCAACAATTTTATATGTTTATTTAATTTTTTTTTTTTATAACATTAAATTTTAAAATTGAAGAAAATAAAGTTCTATGTGGGGGGCCGGCGTCTTTGACCCCCCCCCCCGCTTGTACAATTCGATCGCGACACACTTCCGAGATCAAAAGTAGATCTTATATACCGGCGACCGCCCCCCCCCCCCCCAAAACAGAGGTCTGGATCCGCGCCTGCCCCTGATATAAATAAACTTTTATTTCAAACTTTCTTTCATATAATGCACTGTTTTTGAGTTATAAGACTGTCTCAAGATACAAAACTCACCCGGTATATTTACTTATCTAACATTATCAAATTAAGTAAAATTTAAGGCCGATTGATTGATTTTTTTGTTTTTTTATTTTAATATAATTTTAAATAAATAAAAAATAAAAAAATAAATTCAAAGAATAATTAAAACAATTATACAAAAACCAAAAAAAAAAGTAACAAATTATGGTAATATGAACAGAAAAAGCCGGAATATTTGAAATTTTTTACAGATGAAAAAACAAATAGTTAAATGTTTAAAATTATTATAATTTTTTTTTTTGATAATAGCATATAATAACAAAAATATATGTATAATAATAATAAAACAAAAATATAATAATATATATATATATATATATATATATATATATATATAAATAAATTATAAATCTAATGCTATTTACAAATTTTTATATGATAAAAAATAAAAATGAATTTTTGAAAATATAATAAATCCAGAGAATGCTTTAGAAAATCATTATTAGTGAGTTCTTTTTAATTATTATTATTAATATTATTTTCCAAGGCGTGGTTTTAATTTTTATTAAACATAAAAATTTGTATACCTATATATAAAAAAAAAGGAAACTCTGAGATTCAATTTAAACGATTGGATTTTCTTTATTTTTACAAATACGTATCTATTTACCCTTAAAAAAATACTTTCTTTTTTTTGAAAATTAAAAAGAAAATGAAATTAATAATGAATTAAATTTTCAAATTCAAAAGTTGTAAAGGATTTTTGAATAAATAATTTTTTTTTTTTTTTTTTTTTTTTACAATCAGGGCCGCATTTAGAGGGAGATAGATGCATGAAATGCAGCTCTAATGGCTAATTCAAACCTTCTAATCGATATAATGTGAATAGATCATAATTATTAGTGATCTAGTGTGAATTAGATAGTGCAGTATTTGTCGACTTATTTTGTAACGTTTTGACTTTTCAAAGCGGATTGTACCTATTTAAATCCATTTTTTTTTTTCTAATATTCCAATTAATTTTATTTAAATTTAAATAAAAAACTCATTAAATTCAAATAAATAAATAATTAATTGATATTTCAAGAGGTAATTAAATGGTCAGCCAGAAATACGCTCGCTTATTTTGTAACGTTTTGACTTTTTAAAGCCGAGAGTATTTAAATCCATTTTTTTTTTCTAATATTCCAATTAATTTTATTTAAATTTAAAGAAAAAACTAATTAAATTCAAATTTATAAATAATTAATTAAAATTTCAAAAAGGTAACCCAAATGGTCAGCCACTAGAAACACAGAAACACGGACTCTTATTTTGTAACGTTTTAAGTTTTCAAAGCCGAGAGTATTTAAATTGAATTTTTATTTTTTTTTTAATTTTCCAATTAATTTTATTCAAATTTAAAGAAAAAACTAATTAAATTCAAATTTATGTGTAATATTCCAATTAATTTTATTTAAAGTTAAAGAAAAAAACCAATTAAATTCAAATTTATTTGTAATATTTTATTTAAATTTAAAGAAATAACTAATTAAATTTAAATTAATAAATAATTAATTACAATTTCAAACCAAAAATGGTCAGCCAGAAATGCTCGCTTATTTTGTAACGTTTTGAGTTTTCAAAGCGGATTGTACCTATTTAAATTCAATTTTTTTTTTTAACATTCCAATTAATTTTATTCAAATTTAAAGAAAAAACTAATTAAATTCAAATTAATAAATAGTTAATTAAAATTTCAAAAAGGTAACCCAAATGGTCAGCCAGCTCGCTTATTTTGTAACGTTTTGAGTTTTCAAAGTCGCAAGACTATTTAAATTCAATTTTTATTTTAATAATCCAATTTATATTATTTAAATTTAAAGATAAAACTAATTAAATTCAAATTAATAAATAATTAATTAAAATTTCAAAAGGTAACCCAAATGGTCAGCCACCAGAAATACGATCGCTTATTTTGTAACGTTTTGAGTTTTCAAAGCAGATAGTTTTTAAATTCAAATTTTTTTTTTGTTTTTTAATATTCTAATTAATTTTATTTAAATTTAAAGAAAAAACTAATCAAATTCAAATTAATAAATAATTAATAATTAAAATTTAAAAAGTTTTTTCTTTAAATTTGAATTCGTATAATTTCTTTTTTATTTTATATATTAGTTATTATTTTAGTACTAGAGAAAAATATTTTTCTTGACTAAAGGTAAAAAAAAAAAAAAAAAAATACTAAATAATTAAAAATTTAGAATATTTTTCGAATTAATTTTTTTTTTAATTAATACTATATATATATATAAATAGAAATGTTACTATTTGCACGTACTTAGGCCCTTTGAAAATTATTAAATTCGACACTGATTAAAATTTTAATATATATATATATGTATATGTATTACTTTCAAGTCGTAATTTTAAAAAAATAAATTAAAAAAAAAAAACAATTAAATTTTAAAGAATTTCAAATTTTTAAATATATAATATAATAAATCAATTTCCATAGAATAAAATAATAAATTAAAGTTATTTGGTATAACTATATTGACAAATAAATCACTGGGTTGTTGTTTTATACTTGGAAAAAATTATTTAAATATATGGTATATACCGAGGGGTGAACCGCGACCTAATATGCTGTACACCTACTTCCACTTGTACTTCCAAATACTTCCAAATATTTCATAGTACTTCCAAAATACTTCCAAAGAGGTGTACACCTACTTCCAATCGCGGATCACCCCTCGGTATATACATATTTATTAAAATGAAAAATATCAAAGTATTAAAAAAAAAAAAAATCCAATCGTTTTTCGATTCATCCCCCCTGATAATTTCGATAAATGTTTAATTATTTTTTTTTTTTTGGTAGATTCTTCTCCATGCATCAATTATTCTTGCTAAACGAGTGTCTCTATAAGGGATATTTACATAGAGAGAAAGAGAGAGAAAGGGTGGAAGGAAGGAGGGTTAGTTAGAAGGGCGTAGGGCCCTTCTGACTTTAGGGGTGGATGGTCAATAGACGGGGGATAGATTTAAGGTGAGGTGCCTAAGAGCCTGCGAGCGACTTGTGCGACTTGACTTGATAATCTGCAACACCATGGCCTTGCAATCGTTGCAGACGATCATTTGGAGTCCGCGCAAGTGATCCTTAACGGTATGCCCTCGAGGGGTGGGCGATCGGGCCGGCGACGATGCCGCCGTACCACTCGGGTACCCTCGGGAGCCTGCCGTCGTGGTCGCTCGCGTCAGACGACCCCTACACAAAGAGAGAGAGAAAAAAATTAAAATTAATTATTAATAATATCATTTAAGCTATAACAAATTAAAGATAAGAGTAAATTAATATTATATTTAATATTGATTTACTATGAGTTAAGGATCAACAATTATACCAATTCCTAAAATAGCAAAACCAAACAAAGCAAGTGAATATAGGCCAATAAATGTATTGCCGATTTATGAAAAAGTATTGGAATTGGTGGTAAAAAACCAAATAGAAATCTATATAGAAAACAACAAAATAATAACGGAACACCAATCGGGATTTAGAAAAAATCACTCTTGTGAAACGGCAATACAAACTGTTATTGATGATTGGAAACTCACAATAAGTGAAGGAGAAATAATAGGAGTCATATTTCTGGACTTGAAACGAGCATTTGAGACAGTAGATAGGGAAATATTATTAGATAAATTATATCAATATGGAATGAGAGGAATGGTATTAAAATGGTTAAAGTCATATCTAAATAATAGAACGCAAAAAGTTAAATTTAATAACCAATGCTCTAAATCTATTATAACAGAGTACGGGGTCCCACAGGGATCTGTATTGGGCCCACTGTTGTTCTCGTTGTATATAAATGATATAATTCAGATTTGCCCAAAGGAATGCACGATAAAAATGTTTGCAGATGACACAATTATATATGTGAAGGGGGTGGCAGTGCTGAGATTGAGACGAGACTGAATGAAGTATTACACATTATTGAAAAGTGGATGAATAATAATGGACTGAAAATGAATGCTACCAAGACGAAATATATGTTAATTAAAAGTGTGCGAAAAGAACTGAGGAAAAACACAATACTAAAAGGTTTAGATGGCACAGAAATAGAACGCGTGGAAAAGATAAAGTATCTAGGTGTTATTATCGATAGTGAACTTAAATTTGATGATCACTGCGACTACATGCTAAAGAAAATAGGGAAAAAATTAGTTTCTTAAACAGAATAGGAAATAGCATATCTGACTATACTAGATGTATAGTCTATAAATCAATTATAGCGCCACATTTTGAATATTGTGCGACGTTGTTAGTGGGAATGGGAGAGACTCAGCTGTCAAAGCTGCAGATAATGCAAAATCGAGCTATGAGAGTAATAATACAGTGTAATAGGTATACTAGGGTGGAAGAAATGCTACAAGTATTGCAATTTATGTCTATAAGGCAAAGGTTGTACTATAATGTTTGTATTTTTATTTTTAAAATTATAAAGGGAATGCTGCCCATAGAATTAGGAAATAAAATAGTATTAGTGGGGGTCGAACGAGGCAAGCAGACAATATTATGATACAATTTCGAAGAACGAAAAGTGCGCAAAAAAGTTTATTTTATGAAGGCATAAAAATGTATAATGACATTCCAACAGAGTTAAAACAATGTGACAATCTTATAATATTTAAACGAAAATTAAAAGAATACATTTTACAAAGATAATAATCTTTATTAGCTATTGTAGCTAAACATCATATTTTTTATTAATATGTCCTATTATATTGAAACTGTTAATGTGAAGAATTATATTATTTGTACCTAAAATTGTAAATTAATATGTCAAACTATATGTAAAAATATAAATGTAAAACTATAAATGTAAAAAAAAATAGCCGAGAAGGCTAATAATAAAGATCAATCAATCAATCAATTCTAGGTCACTTATTTCACATTAAAATTAAAACATTAAAGAATGTAAAATTTTTTATACATAAGTCAATGAACTTCTAACTTTTCTTCTATCTATCCACACCTATGTCAATAAACACCTACCCATCCTGATATTTTCACTTAAAAATAGCCTAAGAGAAAGTGTCGCGGCCCGTGGTTGTTAAGGGCGCGAACATATTAATTATTTATTTATAGCGGGCAATATCATAGTCCCGGAGGATATGGTTGCCTCACTAAGGGTAGCGTGACCTCGAAGTCGTGGTTTCTCTGGTCTAGCTCTCCGTTGTTGGTAGATGTGCGCTGTTGAGGAAAAAGTTTCGCTATCTCTATGCAAGGGTTGAATTAAAACGCATTTTAATTTTACATCATGGTTTTTATTTGGTATAAGGTGGTCTTTACAAACTCACTGACTGACTTCCAACAACTGACTGACTGCCTGCTTGGCTCTCTCAAAACTGACTGCCGACTTTCAACAACTGACTCTACGACTGAGCTCTCTCATCTCTCGGAGTTTTCAAGAAAAAAGCTCTTGATTGGCTAAAACCTTAATGAGAAGGCGTATTTTTAAATCATCAACCCCTCCCATTTCCGGCAGTGCGTCACCTCGAAAATTCACATAACTTTCTGGAAATTTTCCGTTAAAAACATCTTTTTTTTTGAAGGACCATTTTTTACACAAAATGTAAGAGCAAGTAGATTTATAATTCACTGTCAACCCAGTTATATGACTTATTTCCTCTCATCATATTATTTTGACTAAGAACCCAGAGGGTCCAGCGAAAAGAGCGGAAAAGGGATATATAGAAGGGGTGCTGTTCTGGGGGGGGTGCGAAAAGCACTCGGGTCCGGATGTGCACAGAGAGGGCCTCAGTCTGGTTGCATTGACCTTAATTACAAAAAAAGATAGAATTTCTTTAAGAATTCAAACAAAATTTATAACAGGGGTTTCCGGTCCGTAACAAAAGTGTCCTTTAACATAATTCAAACATGCTTTCCCTCTGTTCAATAAACATATATATAACCTGTTATTCAATAAGTTGAATTAGTTACTTTCTGTACTTCCTGAAGATGGGTTGATAGCCAGAAATGTATATATTGAAAAAGAAAAAAATATTTACATCCTTTAATTTTAATGTGAAATAAGTGACCTAGAATCCTTAACTCATAGTAAATCAATATTAAATATAATATTTATATACCCTTATCTTTATTAAAGATGTTTCACTTTGCACCAAACGCACAACCTCTACTAATTATAACAAATTAGAAAAAAAAGGAAAGAATTAAACACCGTGTTATATAGGCAGTGGCGTAGCCAGAAAATTTTCATGTGGGGGTCAACCACAAAGCAAAATATATAGTAGGATTTTTACTTTACCATACAGGGTATGGTCAAGTATTGTAATCATGCATGAAAAAAGTGGTTTTTTTCCTTCATTTTTTTCGAAATATCTCAAAAACGGGTGAAAATATTTTGATTAAAAAAATTGAGCAAAACCATGGCATTTCGCTCTACAAAAAAGCTTTAATAAGTGAACATCGAAAAAATTATATTTTTCGAGATAATAATTGTTTTGTCAAAATGTCTGTTAGTCTGTGCGTTACCAAATTTTGTGGACGAGCTAGCTCAAAAACTAGTATGAATATCGGAACCGAATTTCACAGGTAGTTTTGGTCCATTGAGATTAAGAGCTGATTAGATTTTGGTGAATATCGACCCAAAATTAAGGGGGGTGGAAGGGGGTTACAAATTAAAAATCTAGCACATATGAGCAAACTCAACCAAATTTTGTATACATAATCAGTGGGAGCCCAGAAGTCTAAAAATGCAAAAACTAACCCCCCAAAATTGGGATGAGGGGTGTAGGGTCAAAAAATGAAAATATAGCCCATATGAGCAAACTCAATCAAATATTGTATACATAATCAGTGGGACAACAGAAGCTTAAAAATGCAAAAACTAACTGCCCAAAATGGATGGGGATGTAGGGTCAAAAATGAAAATATAGGCTCTTATACCAAACTCAACCCAATTTTGTATACCTAATCAGTGGGTTCGCGGGAGTCTAAAAATGCAAAAACTAAGTGTGTTATTCTGGTTGTCTGGTTGTTAGGCTGTGCGTTACCAAATTTTGTGGACGAGCTTGCTCAAAAAATAGTGTGAATATCAAAACCAAATTTCACACGTAGTTTTGGTTCAGTGAGATTAAGAGCTGATTAAATTTTGGTGCACATCGACCCAAAATTAAGGCAATGGAGTGGGGGGGGGGGAATTTAAAATCTAGGCCATTTGAGCAAACTCAACCAAATTTTGTATACACAATCAGTGGGACCCCAGAAGTATAAAAATTCAAAAGCTAACCCCCTCCCCCCTTACATGATTATAAATAATTTTAGGGGCCAGGTTGTATGGTAAAGTCAAGTGGATGGCCACATCAGAACACGTCAGCTTATTTTTTTATTAAAACAAATAGTCCAATTAAATTGTGTTTTTACCCGGAAAGTCTTGGGGTAGTTGTAATTTCTTCGACCCATTATGTTTTTGTTTTGGGCGTGCTGAATCCGAATCTGAGGTTTGTTAACAAAATTTCGTGACGGAACATTGTCAAAAATGCAAAAAAAAAAAAAAAGATAAAAAATCTCATTTTTTGGCGGTTTTTTGCTTATAACTCGAAAAACCATAAACTTTTTATAAATAATCTCCCAATTCAAAATATAAGTTCATAAAATTTCATACAAAGTATATAATAATAATATAATATATAAGTAAATAATTCGCCAAATGTTGTGTTCCAAGTGGTCAATCGTCGTAGACAAGTGACTTGACATATCCCCAAAGCCGATAAACCAGAAACTATTGAAAACATGGAACACAACATTTGGCGAATTATTGGCGAAATTGCTGTGGGTGAAAATTGGAAGTACAGATTGCGCCATCTATACGTCAGCCGCGGCGGCCACACGGCCCAAATCATATTCAAACATTAATTATCTTTCCAATAAAGCCACTTTCATTGATATTAAAAGAGGGATACCTTGTGGGTGTGCTCGCAGGGCTGTAATTAGGAAGGCTCTGTGGGCCCCCATTGGTGGCGTTGTTCTCTAGACTGCCTGCCCTGCCCATTCTGGGACTGGAGGGCGCGCTGCCCACACTGTTAATGCCCTGTCCCTGCTCCCCCGAGGGCACAAGCAGCCGAGAGACGAAATTCCTGGCCATCGACCTGGAGGGTGCAGGGGTCGAGTGCACAGAGACAGCGTCGTCCTCCGGAGAGGAGAGATTCGGCGACAAAGCGAACACAGGAACACGGGCAAAATGCTCTGTCGGGATACGCATCTGAAAAAATTGAAATCAAACATTCAACACAAGTCTGTAATCTTGTATATAAAAGCCCTTGTCAGACAGTACCCGTGGCGCTGTCAGGAGAACATGTGGGAGAAAAAGCAACTAATATTCAATGACAGTTGTTAGATTATCAAATTTTTCAAATAAAACATCTCTATTCTCTATATTATATCTATCTATAATATCTCTATATATTAATATATTCCTCTATATAGCTTAGAATATTAGATTTACGGCGTGTCTCATTTGAAATTTTAGTAGACAAATTTATTATTTTAAAATATATATATATTAATATATATTTTGAAATAATTCATAACGCGAAAATTAATTTTTTTTTTTTGAATTTAAGAAAAAAATAAATTCTTGAAATTTTAGTAGACAAATTAATTTTAATATAAATATATATATTTAATTTATAATATAAGTTTTAATGAGATATGATTTAATGGGATAATTAGATTAATTCTTAATTTATTACTGCGCGGCTCATTTGAAATTTCAGTAGATAAATTAATTTTAATTTTATATATATTTAATTTAGAGACACTTTTTAGATAAATTTAAATATTGAAATGTATTATTAAAAAAGTCGAAAAATATTAGTAGACAAATATATAAATTCTTTAAATTTTAGTTTCAATCACATCTCGAGACGCTGCCCGCCAGGACTATCAGCCCGGAGGGCCGGGCGTGCCGGTTAGCTTGCTCGTATATAATAGAAGCCCCCTGGACTCTCCCGTATAGCACAGAGATCAAAATAAAACCCAAATGCAACTTTTTTGATTGGTTGAATTATAGTCTTTATATAGTTTTAATTAGGTTGAATTACAGTTTCTAAACGGTAGTTATGTCTCGTTTTGAAACTGTTGTATTATCGTCAAATTATAGTGGCAAAGATTATAATGCAACCGTTCCAAACAGGTTGTCGCCAACATTTTTGGAACCGATTTGCAACTGTTTATTTATAATTAAATATTTCTTTGATTTGATTAATATAATGAATAATTACACAATTCTTTAATAAAAAACAATAATCAACATTATATATATATATATATTGTATAAACATTTTATTTTTAACGAACTTAGTTCCATATATTTTTTTTTTGTAATTAATTAAATTAATTGAACCGCGTAAATTTGAATAATTTCCATGATTCAGCCTGCGAATTTTTTGCAGTTCATAAATCATTTCATTATTTTTGTTTTGAAAAGGAAAAATGAAATTTGGCATCTGGCAGGATTCGAACCTGCGTCTTCCTCTTTAGCCGAGGCTGCGCTAACCAACTGCGCCACAGATGAATTCTACCAGATAAGCCATATTAGATCGATGTCATTTTTCCTTTTGGCGGTTATCTTCTAGATTTTTTCCTTTTCAAAACAAAAATAATGAAATGATTTATGAACTGCAAAAAATTCGCAGGCTGAATCATGAAAAGTATTCAAATTTACGCGGTTCAATTAATTTAATTAATTACAAAAAAAAATATGTGGAACTAAGTTCGTTAAAAATAAAATGTTTATACAAAATCAAAAGTCACTAGATTAGTCTAGAAGATAACCGCCAAAAGGAAAAATGACATCGATCTAATATGGCTTATCTGGTAGAATTCATCTGTGGCGCAGTTGGTTAGCGCAGCCTCGGCTAAAGAGGAAGACGCAGGTTCGAATCCTGCCAGATGCCAAATTTCATTTTTCCTTTTCAAAACAAAAATAATGAAATGATTTATGAACTGCGAAAAATTCGCAGGCTGAATCATGGAAATTATTCAAATTTACGCGGTTCAATTAATTTAATTAATTACAAAAAAAATTATATATATATTTTTATTGAACTGAGGCTGAGCGAGAATCCCTTCAGGTTATTCAATATGCAACCTTAAGCAATATTAGTTGACTTTTACGCTGATCCCAGGCGTTCCCACAATTTTTTTTTGCGTTTGGACCCTTGGGATCACGCAAAGCTTGATGTCTCTTTCTGGTTGGACCTTCCACGCCTCTATCTTTTTCCGGAACGTATTATCGAGTTCCATGGTCAGACTCTGTAATTTTCCTGGCCGGATGAGTGTGTTGATGTTAAAGGTGCCCAGGTATGTATGGATTTTTGGCGTTATTCTTCCATTGTTTCTTCCTTGATTTCGTGATGGTCCGGGTCCTTCAGAATGCCCGGTTGCCACTCGAGGGTGGGTGGATTGGTTACCACCTGGAGTAATCTTGTTTTGCCTCTCACGAATCATGGTTGCTTGTTACGAAATTTTGTCCTGCGCATGCGCGAGGGGCCGGTTTTTTTATTATTTTCAAATAAATTCACTTTGCTTCTTGCTGGGATCGAGCTGATGAAGTCTAGGTTGATGTTCTCCTAATTGGATTAGAAAAGTTGGTGATTTAACCGATTGCGCTACCGACCCCTCTCAATTTATTATTATTATTATTTTTTTAAATTACAATAATTAAGTAATTCTCATTTATTTATCTTCATAAATTTATTTAATTTTTATGTAATTAAATTGGCCGAAAATTGTACATTAATGGGGGTACTTGGCCCTACAGATACAATGTTTTTAATAAATAAAAGACTATTTAAGGCAATCGATATCATAGTAAATAAAAAATAAATTATATTAAATGATTTTTTTTTTATAAATATTAATAATGAAAAAAAAACACTTGCCTTGGAGTAGCATTTTGTGCAGACAGCCCTTTTGCAGAGTTTACAGATCTGTTTCCAAGGACCGAAAATCCCAAATCGTGTCTTTAAGCAAAGGAAGCACACCTGGAAAAACCAACCAAAATTATTAGATTTTGATTTATCAATTTTTTAAAGAGTATTAAATTGATTTTTTTTTGCCAACATTTTTGGCCCGCTTCGGCCATCATCAAAGCACATATGCGGCCCAGCACTGTACTGAGTGTGGCCCAACATAAAATCATAAACTTCCTTAAAACATTGAGATTTATAAGTAGAATAGGAAAATAAGGACAAGTTTTTAATGTGGGACTTTTTTCACAAAGAGAAACAAAGAGGTTGTCCTCTGCTTGATGCAAATAAACATACACACATATATATCGAGATGATATATCTGTATATATATTATTTATTTGTTTGAGACTATAGTTTCGAAGACTTGGTCTTCATCATCAGTCTTTCTTCAATTATAAATGTTTTTCATGGAGTCAATATCATATGGATATTGAAAACTTGGTGTTCCATCGTCACTGGTGGTCGGCTAGGAACCAACAAAGACATTCTCTTCGGTTCACATTCAAATATAACAATATGTTTCCCTTTCTCCTTTCTCCTTAGAAAGGCTGACAAAAGAAGGGTTTTTCTTTTGTTAGCAAACATCTTAAGCAGATTACTATTTGATAACTCTATTTGATTGTTCAAGCAAAGTTTTGAATTTCTATTGAATGATTTCAAAATTTCTAAAGATTCGATTGCGCTAATTAATTTTGGGTTCTTTTCTCCTTTTATTAATCTAATACCTGGTCCTTCTGGGAAGGAGTGATTGTTTGAATTTAAATGATCCGCAAAAGAATTTTTGCACTTTTTATTTTTAAAATCCCTTATATGTTCATTTAATCGAATTTTCAGATTTCTCTCTGTTTTCCCTACATAGATTGCTTCGCAATCTTTGCATTTCAAACTATAAACCCCTTCTTTTTCTATATTTGGTAATTTGTCTTTTTTATTTGAACCTAAATCTTTTCCTAGAGTAATTGGAGTTTTGAATACTGTTTTGAACCCTAATTTTTTCATTTTTTGTTTTAATTTTTCCGAAATTTGTCCATAATATGGGAGAACTATTCTAGGATTTTCTTTTTCTTTTTCATTCTTTTGTGAATATATTGATTCCAGGGTTAATTTTTCAATTTTTACTTTATCCAATGCAAAGCATGGGTAAAGTATTGCAATCGCTCTCGGGGCAAGCGTGGCTTCAAAGGGTCCTCAGGTAAAGACTACGGAACCCATGGACTCAATTAAAGTCACAAATTGTAGTATTCAATTAGGTTGAATTTTAGCACGTGACGGTTTTGCCAAAAATTACATGGGGTCTCGTCGAGAGGCCAAAAAGTGCCATTTTTTCATTTAGTGCGTGCGGATGGATGGATGGATGGATGTATGGATGTATGTTATCGTTTTTTTGGCCAACGATTTTTTCCACACCGTTACACCGATTGAATTGAAATTGAAAACCTAGCATTCTTTGAACAAAATGAAGCGCTGATTAGTTTTTGGTACATATCGACCCACAAACATTAGTACTTTATTTCAGTACTTTTTTAGTTTTTTCTAAATATCTTGAAAATGACTTAACCAATTTTGATGAAATTTAATATCCTAATTAAGTACCTTGGGGACCACAAAAAAGGATAAATAAAGTTTTTAGTAAAATTATATTTTAAAGTACTTTACTCTAGAGTAAGAGAGTACTTTTTTAATTTTTAAATTCTTTAAAATTTATTCATTTGAACCTTTTAATATAGCTCATTTAGCCTTGCTTAAATAAGAATGGATAGGCTTCTCTCTGTGAAATGCTAAAAATTTGGGAGGAAATTTTATAAGTAACCATAGCAACTGCGTTGTTTTCTTATAAATAAATAAATAAATAAATAAATCTTTATTCCTCGACCTGCTTAGAGGCACAAGTCCTCGGTGGCTAGGTCCTCCAAACATCAATACAATCTAGCTACAATACATTAACAAACATCAATACAAATTAATTACAATTTAACAATTAATAAACAAGTAAAAAAAAAAAAAGAAAAAGAAAAAAAAATAGAAATGTATGCTCATTAACAAATAACATGACCATAGATTTCCATCAAAAGACAAAAAGTAATTTAAAAATTCCGCGCAAAAACCCGATACCAGGAGCAAGCGACGCATTAGCCATCCCGGCATTTGCCATAAGTTGTTAAGGAAACCTGGTCAAAACCTTAACAAGGATGGTATGACCTCACTCTACCTCAGCTAATCTCTGCTTGTGAGAACTAAATAAAATTTTGTACAGCTCTAGGACTTTAGGACTTGACAAAATTTATAATTGATTTAATCATAGGAGGCAGAATACTATAATCCCAATTAGTAATAAATAGACAGACTTCCACAAATCAATGCCAGATCCTACAAATGAATGCAAACCTATATATTAATATCTGAATTAACTAACTTGTAGGAACAATACTGTATTTAAATTAATACCATTCTTCCCTATATCCTTATAATCTATATAACCATCTGAATCATTCTCATAAGAAAAAACCACCACTGGTTTTAACACCTATACTTCTAGCATAGTCCCAACCCTGAATTGACTATCCTTTTTAACCATATTATCTAAAAAAAAGAAAAAATATTTTAAAAATAAACAAAATATTTACCTTAGCAACGCAGAGATTTCCTTATTCCAGCCTAATTTCAAAACCAACCCTTGCTTTTCCTATCTCTAAATGGAAAGAAGAGTTAACAAACCCCTCTCCCCAAAAGAGACGAAAAAAAGAACTAATAAAAACCTACCAACAAGCTTCAAATTATCCCTTACCTTTGCAGAAGACATAGAGGAATCGACTTTTTTTTATATAACATTTGGTCTATAAGGCTTGCTTCGTACCCATTATTTACCGCGATTTCTTTAATTGTCTCTTTTTAATTGGGACTTTTTTGTTTATTAGCCAACGTTTCGTCGACTGGTCGAGCTATTCGCGACCTAAGTTAAAGGCTTATTTTCATGTAGTGTGAGGGATATCAAAAGATATTGCTCACAATACGATTAAATGTCTTATAGATTGTATTATATTATTACATGCTTTAATTAGCTTAACTTGTAGGTATCTATCTGTGTATATCTATTCTTATTAAACGAGCAAAAATTGTTTATATATATATATATATACATATGCATATACTAAGCCACGCCCGCCTTCGGCGGGCCTTTGCTAGCAGAGGGCTTCGCCCCCTGGACCCCCTCGTGGCTGCTTTATTGATGTTTTATTAGTAACAGAGAATAAATATAATTGTTTTATTTTAAAGTCTTAAATAGATATAATTTGAGATTCTATTTAACTGTAATATACACTCATAACAAATAAGATGAAACAAATATTTAAAATGTATTAAAAATCTCTATTTATAAAAAATTCTCTTATTCTCAAGCTTGAGTTGTTTATCATAAAAGAATTTAGTCTTATTGATTTTAAGTCGATTCTTCCACGTTTTCAGTAGAGCTTGCCATTAATAGTCAAAACATCAAAAATGGAATGCAATAAGGTTATTCCTCTAGTATTAGATAAGAATCGATCGTTATTTTTGATTTTAAGTCGATTCCTCCATGTCTTCAGCAATGGTTACCAATAATAATCGAAGGGTCAAAAATCTAATGTAGAATTGTTATTCCTCAAGTATTAGATAAGAATCGATTGGTATTTTTGATTTTAAGTCGATTCCTCCATGTCCTCTGGCTACCAATAAAAACCGAAACGTCAAAAATCGACTGTAAATTAGAATGGTTAAATGAGAATCGATCATTATTTTTGATTTTAAGTCGATTCCTCCATGTCTTCAGCAATGGTTACCATAATAATCGAAGGGTCAAAAATCTAATGTAGAATTGTTATTCCTCAAGTATTAGATAAGAATCGATTGGTATTTTTGATTTTAAGTCGATTCCTCCATGTCCTCTGGCTACCAATAAAAACCGAAACGTCAAAAATCGACTGTAAATTAGAATGGTTAAATGAGAATCGATCATTATTTTTGAAATAAAGTCAACATCAGGCGAGGATCCAGACCTCTGATTTGGGGGGGGGGGGGGGCGGTCGCCGGTATATAAGATCTACTTTTGATCTCGGAAGTGTGTCGCGGTCGGATTGTCCAAGCGGGGGGAGGGGCAGAGACGCCGCCCCCCTCCCACATAGAACTTTATTTTCTTCAATTTTAAAATTTAATGTTATATTAAAAAAAAATTAAATAAACATAAAAAATGTTGATCCCCAATGCTTTGGGGGGGGGGGTGGCGCGTCGCCCCCCTGGATCCGCGCATGGTCATCATGAACTGCAAATTGCAAGTGATATCTGATTAATAATAAAGGAATAAACATATTAATATTTCAAATGAATTTGGATAAAGTTTAGCAACGATCCGTTGCAGTTTATTTAATTAAATAACAATTTTTGAGTTCATCAATTAAATTGTCAAATTAATATTTGTGGGATTTAAAATTCATTGTAATTAAGTACCTTGAGGACCACAAAAAAGGTCATATATAGTTTTTTGTAAAATTATATTTTAAAGTACTTTATTTTAGAATAAGATAGTACATTGGATAAAGTTTAGCAACGATCCGTTGCAGTTTTTTTTTTTTTTGTTTTTAAATGTACTTTAAAAATAATAGATAGTTTTTTAAATCTTTGTTACATTATTAAATTCTTCTTTAGAACTCTATTATCTATGCTATTAAGAATAAATGACAATTCAAAAATCTGACAGACAGGGCCGCCAACACATGGTTAGTTTTCTAGTTTAGTTCTTTTATTGTTTGGCAAGCTAGGTTGGCTAAACAGATTTTGTTTTAGTTTTCCGTGAATTTTCTAATTTTCCGGGCGACTTTTCCGATGTTTTTTTACGTATTAACCTGAATTGGACTATTACGAACATTAAAAAAAAAATTAGCCAAATCGGTCCAGGCATTTGAGAGATCCGCGCTTACAAAGAAAAAGAAATTCATTTTTATTATATATATATATATTTGTATCCTGTTTCTATTTTGAAAACGTCTCTATCGATTTTGATGAAATTCACGGGTTAGGGAGTTTTGACAATTCGATCTGTCACGGTCTCATCTTCGACAAAATTGTTTTTGATGGGTTTTTTCGTAAACAAATTAATTATTCGCAGGTAGACAAATCCCATTCTAAGGGTTTAAAAAAAAAAGGTTACTCTTTTACTTTTGTACCCAGGCAGACAATGGATTGGCTTAATTCATTGTTCTCAAAGACTTTGAAGAGCTATTGTGATCGAGGGGTGAACCGCGATTGGAATTAGGTGTACACCTTCTTTGGAATTATTTTGGAATTCATTAGATAATCTATTGTTATCTATTGTCTTCTACTTGGAAATGAAAGTGGAAGTGGAAGTAGATGTACACGATTTTAGGTCGCGGTTCACCCCTCGATTGTGATTAAACGTTAGAATTATTAACAAACGTTTTATAATTGTTTTTAGAATAAAAAATAAGCAAGAATTTATTTAAAAATATCTTTCGCATAACCTGGTCTCAAATTTCAGAAAAAATAACACATTTTGTGATAGGTTTTATTTATTAACAATTGGATGAATAAAAATGAATCATGTGGTTGAATCAAAACAGGTGCAGAAGGTGGGGGGATCCGGGGATGAGGTCGAGCGCGGGTGGAGGTGAGGGGGGGGGTACAGTGGTCGAATACATTATATATATTTGTATTTTTACTTTATCCAATGCGAAGCATGGGTAAAGTATTGTAATCGGTCTCGCGGCAAGCCCGACTTCAAAGGGTCCTCAGATAAAGACTACGGAACCCATGGACTCAATTAAAGTCACAAATTGTAGTATTCAATTAGGTTGAATTTTAGCACGTGACGGTTTTGTCAAAAATTACACGGGGTCTCGTCGAGAGGCCAAAAATGCGATTTTTTCAAGAAGTGCGTGCGGATGGATGGATGGATGTTATCGTTTTTTTCGTCCACGATTTTTTCTACACCGTTGGACCAATTGAAATGAAATTGAAAATCTAGCAATATTTTAACAAAATGAAGCGCTGATTAGTTTTTGGTACATATCGGCCTACAAACATTAGTACTTTATTTCAGTACTTTTTTTAGTTTTTTCTAAATATCTTGAAAATGACTTAACCAATTTTGATGAAATTTAATATCCTAATTAAGTACCTTGGGGGCCACAAAAAAAGGTTAAATAAAGTTTTTAGTAAAATTATATTTTAAAGTACTTTACTCTAGAGTAAGATAGTACTTTTTTTAAATTCTTTATCATTTTATTTTAAACATGGACTGCAAATAGCCAGTGATATTTGATTAATAATAAAAGAATAAACATATTAATATTTCAAATGACTTTGGATAAAGTTTAGCAACGATCCGTTGCAGTTTTTTTTTTAATTTGAAAACGGCTCTCAAATAAAAATCAACCTTTTTTTATCAGAATTTTAAATTAAAAATAATATTAAAATAAAGCTTTTAACTGAAGGAAGAAGTTACCGAGCATCGCTCGGTTCTTCCAGGTACTATCTATCTATTAATGTGACTTTAAATTCCGCAATCATTTCTCTATAAAAATAATTGTTTACCGACTCAATTTAAATGAAATAATATAAATATAATAAAAATAAATACATTATTTTATGTTAAATTCCGCAAATTTTTCTCTATAAAAATAATTAAGACTATAAATTAGTTTTTTTAGTTTTGTTAATTTATTGTGCAAAAATGTATATTGTAACTAGGATAACTCCCGTATATCGAATAAAATCTATATAATAAAAATGAATTTCTGTCTCTTTGTAAGCGCAATCTCTCAAATGCCTGGACCGATTTGGCTATTTTTTTTTAAATGTTCGTAATAGTCCAATTCAGGTTAATATGTAAAAAAAAAATGGAAAAGTTGCCCGGAAAATTGGAAAATTCAGGAAAAACTAAAAAAAATTCAGGTTAGCCAACATAGCTTGCCAAACAATAAAAGAACTAAAATAGCAAACTAAACATGTGTTGGCGGCCCTGTTTGTCAGATTTTTTAGTGTCATTCATTCTCAATAGTTCTAACCACATTATCGTTGAAGAAGAATTTAATACTGCAACAAAGATTTAAAAAAAAACTATCTATTTTTTAAAGTACATTTAAAACCAAAAATTAAAAAAAAAATCGTCATGATAACTATATTTTTGAAAAAGTTATGGTTATTTAAAAAAAGCTATTTTTTTCAAAAATTCCTAACTTCTTTTGGGTTGGGTGAAAAAATTTGAAAAAATTCTAAACCCCGTCTTTAATAGGGTAGAAAAAATTAAAAAGTTTCAGCCAAGCTTTTGATTATATATATATAGATGAAAAATATTTAATTCAAAATAAAATATGTTATTAAAAAACATTTTTCTTAAAAATACCCTTGGGAATCTCACCTCATCTTTTTTCTATTGTATTTAAGACCCTCAGCCATTTCAAAAGAACTAAGCCTTTTGGCTTTTGTATTCGAGCTCATTCAAACATTTCAATATTATTTATTTATTTCAAAGTTAATTATAAAGGATTATTGAAACTATACTAACTAAACTAACTGAAAGGAATTCATTAGTTTTTGAAATTTCTTTAAAAATATATTTTAAAGATTAAAACTAAAATTCAATTAGCCCGTAGAATTCTTTATAGAAAACAAAATCATTTGAACACCCATTGTTATATTGTTTTGAAATCTAGGAAATTTCAGCCTATTGAAATTATTAAAAACCTATTTTGAGCCTAATTAATAAAAATTGTAGCGCGGATGAAGTTTGTGTTTTTGTACAACCAACTTGTTAAGGCTTTTGCCGTTAAAAATTAATGAATTGATTTAAATAAATAAATAAATATCTCAAGTTTAGGGCGCTTACCTTTCCTTTTTCGACATCCTCCTTGACGTGTCCGTCCACCGGCAAACTTTCCAGCTCCGCTTTCGTTAACACCGACCGAATATGAACAATCTCCTCCAATGTTAACGAGAGACATTCCATCGCTTGTTGCCAATTTTTCTAAAAAAAAAAACAACATTTTTACATTAATTATCAGGGAGTTTATTATAATATTTCTTATTTCAATTAACCCTTAACATAATTGAAGATCCGTAATCACACGATATGGTTAAAGATAAAGCACGAGGCGGGCTATAATAGTAGACACCGAGAGAGATGAGACTATATTGATTTCCCCGCCGTTGTGGGTAAGCCTGGCTGGCTGGCGGAGTGTTTTAGTGATTCACCCCCCGGAGAATAGGGGTGGTTGGCTGAGCCACCAGGCAAGTGGTGAGTCAGTCAGACCATCATTAATGGAATGAATCTAGTTTGGCCCTAGAGGTATACTTCCGGGTGGAAATTTAATAAAAAAAAAAAAGGTAATATTTTGAAGGAAAAATTTAAATATTTTTATTTTCATGTGCAAATCACTTTTTTTAAATCTATCTACTCTTATTAAACGAGCAAAAATTGTTTGTATATTTATATATATATATATTTGTATCTTGGTTCTATTTTGAAAACGGCTCTGCCTATTTGATGAAACAAAATCTATTAACAAATTTTGAGGATGAGAAAACGATCTGGCTAGGTCTGGACCTCGACAAATTTCATCTTAATTGATCTTTTCTTAATTAAAATAATTATTGATAGATGAAAATCTCAATAAAAAAGTTTATTTACATTTTTTTCAATTATCTTTTATTTATTAATTGGTTTTTTAATTTTAAAACCCACTAATAGGTTATAGCAAATTTTAATATATTATATTAAAATTAGGAATTTTTTGTTTGTTTTTAATTAACAGATGTCTAAATCATAACATTAATGGTGTGTTTACAAATAAAGTGGTTTGTAGCGGCTCGCTGTTGCTTTGGCTACGAGCCTTTAGACACGGCCGCTAGATGACTCAGTCAGATCGTTGCGACACTTTTGCATGACTGATAATATTTCAGTCATGCTATAAGTGAAGCAATTCGATCTCGACTGAGCATCGAATGGAAGGAGGGGCCAACCACCAACTAGTAGCCCCTCCCCCGCTAATTAAGCGGGTGGCGCCCAACCCGGCTTTCCACCAGGGCACAAACAACGCCCTGCACAAATAATTGTTAGGACCCCATCAACTTGGTGGGGGGCGCGGACACGCACCACAACGCACTCAACCGAGGCCCTAACATGGTTGAAGTGGCTTTTTTTATATAACTTGGAAACAAATCTTATTTAATTTTATGTTTTATGTTTTTATTTCAGATCCTATACGATTATTTTTTTTATTATTATTTTCCTATTTATTTTTTATAATGTTTATCAATATGAACGAATGTGAGCGAATTGGTGTACGAGTAAACAAATATACAGATAATATGTAGACCACTAGAAAGCTAGAAATGAAAAAACTGGGTGCGGGGTGGGGTGGATGTAGGAGGTGGGGTTCATTTGTGGGGGATCCGGGGGTGGGAGGTGAGGTTTGGATGGGGTGGTGCGGAGTGGAGCTGCAGTGGTGGGGTAAGGTGTGTGGTTTCGGGAGGGGGGAGGGGGATCAGGGGTTACCGTGCATCGCTCGGTGGCTCCAGGTACTAAATCTATTAAGAAAAAGTTAATCATTTATTGATTATTTTTAAAAACTATAATTTCATCTAATTAATTTATATTATTATTATTTTTTTTTAATATTTAAATCTCATTAGTGAAAAAAAATATTAATATATTTTAATTAAAAATAAAGAATTTAAATTGATGGATGAAAAAAGGATGGATGGAGAGATGAAAACCAATCGACTTGATTGGGGAATAATGGAATTGAAATAATTATCGGAAAAAGAGGTTTTTTTATCTAATTAGATTTTTCCTCTTATTAAAAACAAGGACTAAAGATGAATCAAGGACACTCGATGGTGGAGAAGTAATCTCCGGAATCGAAGCTAAAATACAATGTATACATTAATTCATGTAAAATAATTGGTTTAATAAAATTTATATTTAAATTGATAGAGATTGAGGGAGAGAGGAATGGATTGGATTGAATAATTATCGGAAAAGAGGTTTTTTTTTTTAATTAGTTTTTTCCTCTTATTAAAAACAAAGGACTTAAAAGATGATCAAGGACAATCGATGGTGGAGAAGTAATCTCCGGAGTCGAAGCTCAAATACAATGTATACATTAATTCATGTAAAATAATTGGTTTAATAAAATTTAAAAAATAAAATAAAATAATTTAAATTAAAAAACCTATTATTTACTTAATATTCAATAAGAAAAAAAATGTAAATTAATTAATTTAAAATTTGATATAAATCAATAAATTTCATTTTTTTAGATGTTTTTTTGGAAATTTCGAAAAACATCCAATAAAAAAGAACATTCCTTTTATCATTACAGACTCCAATCAACAGTGAAAAGATTTTTTAATAGCTACTATATATAAAAAGCTCATCTGTATATTTATTCGTGACTTATCAATCATACACCCCCGCGCTTGATCACTGTTGACCAAAAACAACAATGTGTTGATGGTTCTGAGCAGAGTTTGGACATGTTTAAAAGTAACAAACCGGAATTTTTGCGTCGATATGTGTAGCGGCCCGCGGCCCGCTCTTGCTCATGGCGACGAGCCTTGAGCCACGGCCGCTAGATGACTCAGTCGGATCGTTGAGTCGCTTTTGCATGAGTGAAATATATTCACCCATGCTATAATTAAAGCGACTCGATTCGACTGAGAGAGCGAACGGATTCGGACATTCGAATCTGGGGGGGCCAAATGCCAACCAGCAGCCCCTCCCCTGCACACACCCTATATGAACACGCAACCTACAACTCTGCACACTCAACAGATTGTTAGGACCCCATCGACTTGATGGGGGGCGCACAAAGCACCACACAGCACTCACCTTACGAGAGCCCTAACAATATGTGACAATGGATGAAACATGGATCCATCACTTCACTCCGGAATCAAAACGATCGTCATCTGAGTGGGTAGCAACTGGTGAACCTCGTCCAAAGCGCCCAAAAGCACAACAATCGGCTGGAAAGGTTATGGCCTCGGTATTTTGGGATGTGCCTGGTGTAATATTCATCGACTATCTTGAGAAGGGAAATACCATCAACAGTGAATATTATATAGCGTTATTGGAGCGTTTGAAGGCCGAAATTGCAAAGAAACGGCCCCATTTGAAGAAGAAAAAAGTGCTGTTTCATCAAGACAACTCACCGTGTCACAAGTCAATCAAAACAATGGCAAAACTACATGAATTGAAATTCGAATTGCTCCCACAATCACCGTATTCGCCAGATTTGGCTCCCAGCGACTACTGGCTGTTCGCAGACCTCAAAAAAATGCTCGCCGGTAAAATATTTCGCACGAATGAACAGGTTATCGCTGAAACTGAGGCCTATTTTGAGGCAAAAGATAAATCATTCTACAAAAGTGGTGTCGAAATGATGGATATTAAGTTGATGAATAAATAATTAGTAGAGATTGTGGTGTTGGTGCAAGGTGCAATATTCTCCTGAAGCATGGAATCACCCCAGCCCTTTATAATATAAATAATTTATCCTCTCAATTAATAAATAATAAACTTGACAAAATTGATAAAATAAATAGATCTGGTGTATACAAATTAAATTGCAACGATTGCGAGGCAATTTATATTGGACAAACTGGACGATCTTTCAAAAAACGGCATAAATAACATTTAGCTTCCCACAGACAATTAATAAGAAACCAGCCCATAAATCCAGATTCCACTTCCGCATTTGCTAATCATCTATATTCTTTAGATCACTTACCTTCACCTACTAATCCCACCCCTATTCATTTCGAAAGAAAAGGATTAAGATTGGATCTTCTTGAATCCACGGAAATAAAATATGCCTTGTCGAACGATGAAAATATTATCAATAATCAACTGGATGTAAAACAAAATATAATAATTGACCTATTAATATCTAAGCCAAAAATTTATTCCCAACCTAGAGACACAAGTCAATGAACTTACTAACTTTTCTTTTATCTAAACATACCTATGTCAACAAACGCCAACCTTATATTCTCACTTAACAATAGCTTAAGAGAAAGTGTCCTTTTAAAATAATTTAAAAATTCTTTCCCTCTGTTCAATAAACATATATATAACCTGTTATTCAATAAGTTGAATTAGTTACTTTCTGTACTTCCTGAAGATGGGTTGATAGCCCGAAATATATATATTGAAAAAGAAAAAAAAATTTATATCTTTTAATTTTTTTTTTTGATGAATAAAGCTAATTTTGAACAAAAAAAAAACGTGGTTTCTTTGTTAGGCCCGGGACTTTTCAGCCCATGTGTTACATCAGCAAAGTCGTCAATAACTAACGAACACACTGCACTTTTGAGTATTCGGATCATGTCCCGTCTCAAAAATCTCCACGCTGAATCCTATACGCCGATTTAATCGGAATTAATATCAGAATTAGAAAATATTTAACATTTAAATTATTAAGATTGAACTAATTTTTGGAGACGGACTGGTAACTGAAATTGAGTGGATATTGATGAGGCAGTCCAAAAAAAAGAAGAAAATAATTTA
>JALMQS010000579.1:0-52629 GCA_024734495.1 Forficula auricularia
ATGCAAAACTTATTAAAGATCTTGGTGTAAAAAAAGAAAAATTAACAGCCGAATTACAAATATATGAAGAACAATTCAATACAGAAATGGCTGGTTTATCGTCAGAAACAACCGAGCTCAAACAACAAAAAGAAGAATTGCAAACACAATTATTAAATTATCGTAGAACAGTGGATGAGAAAAAAGCAGAAGTATAATAATTAAATATTATTAAAAATAAATTATTAGAAAAATAAATAAATGATCATTTTAACTTTTTTATGGAAAAACATTACATAATATAATAAATGGAATTAGGCCGTCTATAAATTATGTCACACGAATTTATGTTTCACATTCTGTCAGATTTCTATTGAACCCCCTGTATTGTGACGTCACACTCACTTTTATACCTCATAATTTAATAATTGTAAAAAAAAAATATTTTTAGATAACGGTACTATGATGTTTATTTTATTTATTTTATTTCAAATGAGGCAATTAAAACCGTGAGAACAGTTATCAGGTTCTCGTAAGGAGAAAAAAGACTTGAGAAAACACAAAATCTTCTATGTCCTTATAAATTTTTGATTTTAAACTGGGAGACAGTTTCGGCTGACACTTTCAAGCCATCATCAGTCCTCAGTTTTTCAATAGTACATTGGTAACATTAATTTTACATTCTCTCTGCAATCCAATAAAATTCCAACACTAGTTGTTAAAAGATGTGAGTAACAAACCATATTGGAAAAAACAATTTTCCTCTTTGCAATTCTTGCTTACCAATAACACAATTATCTCCGTTCTTAGTATAACACAAAATTTTTACTTTACCATACAGGGTATGGTCAAGTATTGTAATCGTGCATGAAAAAAGTGGTTTTTTTTCCTTCTTTTTTTCGAAATATCTAAAAAACGGCTGAAACTATATTGATTAAAAAAATTGAGCGAAACCACAGCATTTCGCTCAACAAAAAGCCCTAATAAGTGAACATCGAAAAAATTATATTTTGTTAGTTAGTCTGTGCCTTACCAAATTTTTGTGGACTACCTAGCTCAAAAACTAGTGTGAATATAGAAACCAAATTTCAAACGTAGTTTTGGTTCATTGAGATTAAGAGCTGATTAGATTTTGGTGCATATCGACCCAAAATTTCAAGGGTGGCGGAGGGGGGTTAAAAATTAAAAATCTAGGCTATTTGAGCAAACTCAACCAAATTTTGTATACATAATCAGTGCGACCCCAGAAGTCTAAAAATGCAAAAACTAACCGCCTAAAAGGGGGGGGGTCAAAAAATCAAAATATAGGCCCTTGTACCAAACTCAACTAAATTTTGTATACATAATCAATGGGACCCCAGAAGTCTAAAAATGCAAAAACTACCCCCCCCTTACATTATTATAAATAATTTTATTAAATATTAAATATAAGTGAGGGGCCAGATTGTATGGTAAAGTCAAGTGGATGGCCACATCAGAACACATCAGCTTATTTCTCCTTACGAGAACCTGATAACTGTTCTCACTGTTTTAATTGCCTCATTTGAAATCAAATAAGTAAAAAAAAATTATAAATTAAACTCAACTAAAAGAATTTAATAGATTTTAAGTTGATCTTTATTTTTATTCATATAATGAAATCAAAAAATATCGGTAAGATTGAAAATTTTTTAATTTGACTATTGTGACATTACAATTTTTAAGATCCCCGGACCCTCTCTGTCACATTTTATCACAAATATGAGATGCCCCCGTCCCCCTTTCTCTGTGGCATAATTTATGGACCTTATATCAAATTATTACATATTATAATTTTTTTTTTTTTTTTTTTTTTTGAAAAGATTTACAGCCGCGAGTGAAGGTCCTGAGTTCGATTTCCAAAAACAATTTTTTTTTTTAAGAACATGAATTTAGGTCATTTATCAAAGATATTAATAGATAAGTTTATATTGCATGTAGGAGGGTTTTGTCCCCTCGGGAATCGAACCCAAGCACTAGTACGCTTTCCGGGCAACTAGTCTAGACCCTTGAGACAACGATCTAAATTCATGTTCTTAAAATTAAGTGATTCAATATCACAAGTTGATTTTGAGAAAAAAACTAAATCTTTCTCTCTCAAATAGATACTCAATTCATTACATACATTGTTTTTTGTTTAATTTGAATTGTAGATAATATTTAAATAAATATAACTATAATGTAGGTTGATTGTTTTTGGGGTTCCGTTTGAAAGTAAAACTGACCATATTAGTGTCGTTACATCAATAATGTAGACCGTAATCTAAATAAAATCATGCTTAAAATTTACAAGTCATTTGACCGAAAATAAAAAAATCGTATTAAAATTTTTATAAATATTTGTAATTAATATTTTGGGGATGGTTCAATTTTATTTGGGGTAAAAAAATATATATATTTTTTTTTTATTTATTCATCAAATTTTTTTATTAAATTGAATTTTTCTAGTACTCTCGATTTCAGAAAAATGGTTTACTTTTATTAATTTCTCTTTTATTCATATTAAATATGTACTTATATATATATATTTTATTTTTTATTTTAGTATGATGTTGTTAAAATGAATTGGAATTTAGCGAATAAAAATCAAAATTCTGAAAAAGAAAAATATCAACAGCTAAAAACGCATTTAGAATCACAAAAAGAAGAATTAAAAATTAAAAGAGAGTGAGTAAATTTTTTTTATAAGCCACTATCAATAAATAAGTTAATATATAGGGTGTTTCTAAATATTTTAAAGGGTGATTTTTCAGCAAGAAAGGGCGTTTTTCATATAATTTTTTGTTCAAAATCCCTTTTCCTTCAAGCTACAGCCCTCTAAACTTAGGGGGAAAAAATGTTTTTATTTAAAATACCCACTATAGAAGAATTTAGAAGAATGAAATTTAGCAGATAACTGATGATAATAAAATAGCAGTTTTTGAAGATTTTTGTAACCCTAAAATTTTATCACAAGAGGATGAAAAAATCAACCCCAATAATACACTGTGGTGCAAAAAAGTGGAACACTTAGATTGATTGGGTGTCAAAAGAGGGCCTGCTGCTGGTCTCGTTGACATCAACCCTAATTCCTGGAGACGTCTTCTGCTAGTCCAAACACTTGGTTGACTTTTCGAGTATGTAGAAGGCGCTGATGAATTTGAGCTGGTGTACAATGCCGATCCCACAATACCTCCAATAGTCACCTGAATTAGCGCATAGGTGATCGGTTAGCACATGCAGGTAGCCGCGTCGTTACAAATGTTTCGACGCTTGCTCGGCGATCAGTGTTTTCAGATCAGGCGATGAATGAGGTTGCGATCATTCCAGTCCAATTGCATTAAGGCCCATCTCGTGCCTGGATAGCGGAAATTGTATCCAAAACAGAAGGACCGGAGCATGAAAGGCGCAAGAGAAGGTCCGGATAACCTCACCAAAGGTTATAAAACTAGCGGTACCACGGGGTTTGGAGAGCCCATAGGGACGAAAGTTCCTACTCCATTCATAGCGGTTTGGCTGGATAGTTGTTAACTCACCGTTCACTGAATGGATCATGACCGGCGAGGGTGTATCATATTTCCTCTATGATATACGCATGCATAGATGTACTTAGTGCACCTAGAGTATGCAACCAACCACAGCCCTGATTGTGCCACTCGTGGTAGAATCAGGGTTGACAGTTTGACGTAAGTCATTCTGCGCCCAGTTGTTGGCCGTGTTTGTGAGGGCCGCGAGGCTATATACTTGCACGTTATAGACAATCCAGTGCGCAAGGGCACTGTTCTACTTTAATACCTCCAATAATATGAATCGGTCATCTCTCTCATTAGAAGCTCTAATTCGACCAGATTCCGGTCTCCTGGCATAACAGTTTGTTTTTTTATATTGTTTTCCACCTCTGTGGATACTTCCAACCGATGTTTTAAATCGTTGAGCGACATACCGATAAGATCTTCCATCATTTATTAGAGCTACAGCTTGAGCTACTTCCTCGGTCTTTAGAGACATTATGTACGCTTGGACAATATTTCAAATGAAATGAAATTAAAAGATGAGATATTCAAATCGAACTGATAAACATTAAAATATTCAATTTAATTCGATATTAGACGATAATCATTTAATACAATTCAAAAAAGGGGATCAGATTTCAAACCTGAAAATTTATGCTAGTTTAAATAAATTTAATTTTAAAGGGTACATTGTTTTCACTCTAAAAATGTTTTAAAATATTTGTACAATCACAGAATGTATTAAAAGTTTAAATAAAATATGTTTTTTCTGAAAATTATTTGAAAAAACTAAATTTTTCTAAGTGTTCCACTTTTTTTGCACCACAGTGTAGTTTGCATTAAAACTTTTTAATGCACCTGCATTTTCCTATTTAAAAATTTGATTTAAAAAGACGGATTCAATCTGCAACATTTTTATTTTTATATCTTGATTTTTTCTCATAAAATTGATTGTTTGGTCACAAAAAAATAAAATAATACTCAAACCCTTTTCACATAAATTCACAGATTGGTTATTAGTTATTAAAATAAAAATCAAGTATGCTGGTGTCAAATGACGTCATAATAACAAATATTTTTATATTGTCAAAAATCGTAAACAACTGCCATTTTATTAGCATCAGTTATCTGCCAAATTTCATTCTTCTAAATTCTTCCATAGTGGATATATTAAATAAAAACAATCCCGAAGGGAAAAAAAATTATATGAAAGACTCCCTTTAACTTTTACTGAAAAATCACCCTTTAAAATATTTCGCAATAAATTAGAAACATCCTGTATATTTTTTAAAAAAAAAAGCTAAACATATTATTTTTTTTTTTTTAGGAAATTTGAAAAGTTAGATAAACGTTTGCCAGTGCTTGTTAAAGATTTAAAACAAGTTGAAGTGGATTTAGAAAAAAATTTACAAAAAGAACGAACTATTTTAGAGCAACTTAATAGAGCTAAAGCCAATTATGATGAATGTTGTAGAATGATGCAAAATAATAAATCTTCATCGAAAATATTAAGTTATTTAATGAATCTGAAAAGTGAAGGACAACTACCCGGATTTTATGGAAGATTGGTAAATAATAATTATTATTATTTATTTATTTATCTAAATATATATAAGCGAAATACCACTCACTGACTCAACACGATATCTCCAAAACTACTAGACCTACTGACTTGAATAGAGGTTCTTTATAGGGCGTATATGTCAGCCAAGAAGTGATTTTACGAAAATTCACCTCTAAGGGGGTGAAATGGGGGTTAAATTAAATAAAGATCTGTGATTGGCTGATTCTATTGTCATATTTATGTTTACTCAAATTCTTTCTTTTTAAATGATGAATTTATATTATATAAAAATTAAAAACATGTTATGAGGAATAACCATTCTACATTGGATTTTTGACCTTTCGATTATTATTGGTAATCATTGCTGAAGACATGGAGGAATGGAGTCAAAAGATACAAATTCTAGCCCTTTGGAACAAAACTCAACCTATTCTTTTCTATGCCAGGGTGCTTCAAAAAAATGTATACACACTTTGAACTTCCATAGAAAATTTATTCACTCGTCTCTACAAAGTTAAATTTCAGGAAAATAGAAAGCTGAAAAGTCCAATGTAAATGAAACATGAGTAACAACAAAATGTTAATACTGTTCAAATTCGGTGACCTTGCAGCATCAATACAAATTCGGAGTACGAGTCACTCACTCGATTCTGTACATCGTAATCAAAACGTCCAATGAGATTTTCTCTACACACCGCTGGAATCTCACATTCCAAAGAATGTCTAGGTTACGTGGTTTACGTTTGTACACCTCATCTTTTACTGTGCCCCACAAGAAGAAAAAATCCAGTGGTGGGCGGTCTGAGAGCGTGCTGGAAACTTGATTGGTCCCCTGCGTCCTATCCACTGGCCCGACAAATTTTGATCCAGGTAAGCTCGTACGCCCGGTAATGATGATTTTTATTTTCAACAAGATGGTGCCCCGCCGCACTATCACAGGGACGTACGAGCTTACCTGGATCAAAATTTGTCGGGCCAGTGGATAGGACGCAGGGGGCCAATCGAGTTTCCAGCACGCTCTCCAGACCTTACACCACTGATTTCTTCTTGTGGGGCACAGTAAAAGATGAGGTGTACAAACGTAAACCACGTAACCTAGATATCTCTTGGAATGAGATTCAAGCAGTGTGTAGAGAAATCTCATTGGACGTTTTGATACGATGTACAGAATCAGTGGTGACTCGTACTCAGAATTGTATTGATGCTGCAGGTCACCAATTTGAATAGTATTAACATTTGTTATTTATGTTTCATTTACATTGGACTTTCAGCTTTCTATTTTCCTGAAATTTAACTTTGTAGAACGGTAAATAAATTTTCTATGGAAGTTCAAAGTGTGTATACATTTTTTTGAAGCACCCTGTACATAATCTGTGGACCTCTAGAGATCTAGAAATGGGGTGGAGAGTGATCGGGGGAGGGGGGTGGGTTTGGCGACAGGGTCGGTAGGGTGGAGAGTGGTTGAAGGTGGAGGGTTCAGGGGGTGAAGCTCCTTGGCTAGCAAGAGTCCCACCGAAGGCGGGCGTCGCAGCTAGTATATATGCATATATATTATATTATATATGGGGCATTCCGACGCCAAATTTGACGGTTTGAAAAATTTTAATTTCTCGATTTCCTTCATTTTTTTGACATTTTTAGTATCCATCAAAAAACTCTTCCTGGAACATTTTGAAATTTTTTGATCACCGGTTTAAAAGATGTCGAATTTCGGTTTTTTGCTCATAACTTCTTCAAAAATGGTCCAAATTCAAATATTTTTCTTTTGAAATTTTTGTTTTTATACATACTTTTTAGAAATAAATACAAAAAAATTATTTAAAGTGTTTTTATATGCGAATTTTGGGTTTGAAAATTTTAATCTTGTTTTTGAAACTGTATGTACTCTTTCGATTTTTTTGATAATTTTTATTTAAACTTTATTCATTCAAATTTTAAGACCGGGTTAATAGTGGACCAATGATAATAACTATTTTTTTTTCGATTTTTGATTTTCTTTCAACAAACTAAAATACTAATTATTTATTTTAAACAGCTGTTAACGATAAAAAGCAATTCAAATTAACTAAAAAAAGAGAACTCAATACCAAAAAGTGGTTTTAATTATGGTTAATTGCGAATAAATTTTTTCGAGATTTTCAAAAATCGAAAAAAAAATATTAATTATCATAGGCCCACTATCAACCCGGTGTTAAAATTTAATTTGTAAAATGAATAGAAGTTTAAAATAAAAAATTATCAAAAAAATCGAAGAGTCCATTAAGTTTCAAAAACAAGATTAAAATTTTCAAACTCAAAAATCACATATAAAAACACTTGAAATTATTTTTCTGTATTTTTTTTCTAAAAAGTATGTAAAAAAACAAAAATTTCAAAAAAAAATTTTAATCTGGACCATTTTTGAAGAAGTTATTAGCGAAAAACCGAAATTCGACATCTTTTAAACCAATGATCAAAAAAATTTCAAAATTTACTAGGAAGAGTTTTTTGATGGGTACTAAAAAATGTCAAAAAATGAAGGAAATCAAAAATTAAAATTTTTCAAACCATCCGATTTGGAGTGGAATGTGCCCCATATGTATATGTTTTATTGAAAACATTATATTGATTTTTTTGATTATTTATGTCCTTCGATTAAATTAATAAGTTGTTGTAGGAAAAAAAGGACAATAGCTCTCATTTTTAAAGCCCTGAGGAAGCCAACAAAGTTGATGAAACGTTGGCGTAAAATAAAAAATACTTCCATAAGCTATTGTCCTTATTTCCCTACAACAACTTATTAATTATATTGATTTTTTTTTATATTATAAATAAATTAAAATCTTTTAAAAAACAATCTTCAAACGTTTATTAGAACCCACAAAGAAAGAATTTCTTCTTCTATCATTGGAATTTTAAAATTATGAATAGTAAATAAAAAAAATATAAATAATTAAATTAAATTAAATTAAATTAGTAATATCTTATTAGAAAAAGCAACTTTTTTTTTACTATTCATAAAATTTAAAAATTCCGTTAAATAATAATTGTTAAAAATAATTATTAAGATTCTTTTTTTGAGATCTAATAATTGATTTAATATTTTGTTTATTTGATGTCGTATAAAAAAATAGTTCTTATGAAAGTTGTTCAGTTTTTTATGTAGATTAAGTAGACGAATAGAAAAATATAGGTTTCCATTTAAAAAACAGAACTTGACTTTGAAATACCTTTGAAAGCTTGTTCTAGGTCGACAAACAATAGCGTAGTTTAGTTTCCCCTCGATATAAACAAACCTTTATTTGAAACTTTTTTCCATATAATGCACTGTTTTTGAGTTATAAGACTGTCTCAAGATAAAAAACTCCCCCGGTATATGTCAATAGTTTTATTCTAAATTAATTTTCAGGGTGATCTAGGCGGAATTGACTTGAAATATGACGTGGCGATTTCCACTGCCTGCCCGACACTCGAGAACCTTGTCGTCGATACTGCCAATACTGCTGAAACATGTATTCAAATACTTAAACAATACAATTTGGGTAGAGCAACTTTTATTGTCGTAGACAAACAACAATATTTGAGAAATCATTATTCAAGTCCAAAAACTTAGTAAGTTTATTTATTATTTTTTTAATTTATAATAAAGATACAAAATAAATTATATTATTTTTTTAATTTAATTTTTTTTTGTCAAGTCCTCCAGGAGCACAAAGACTTTTCGATTTAGTCCAAGTGCCAGATGATAATATTCGTCCTGTCTTCTACTATGCTTTAAGGGAAACTCTGGTCACGGACACTCTAGCAAATGCTTCACAAATTGCCTACAACTATAGAGTGAGATATCGGGTTGTTACGCTTAAAGGAGAATTGATTGAATCAACAGGTAACTCAATTTATATATAACCAGCTGACGCCCTCGGCCCGGGCGTCACCTAGCCACTGGCGGGGAGCGTCTCGTTTTATGTTTAAAATTTATATAGATAATAGCTGACCCGACCACGCGTTGCTGTGACTAACTCTTATGCTTCACGCCTAAACCACTGAACGTATCGAAACTGTATTCGCAACATATGTCCGTTTGGTGCTCCGATTGGTATATCAAAATTTTGGGCCAGGTTTATAATTATTGTTCCCTTAACCAAAATTAATATTGACAGTTGAAAGATTTCCAAAAAGCTATCATCGGCCATCTTGTTTGTTTGCTTTTACCCCCCCCCCCCCCCCCAGAGAGGCGTTAATTCGATTAGTATCCAGTTAGTAGGGGTGTTGAATTTTAGAAAATCGTGTATTTCGCGCAAATGAAGCCTTTGGTGGGATTATCGATTTTATTTCGTCAGAACAAAAGCTATGGTAAAAAAGCCATCTATAAAAAAGGGAAAGGGCGGAGACAGATCTACGATGGGCTAGGGAGTCGAGAGTGTCAGTTAATGTAGGATCGCCTATCAGTCTGATAGCCCGCCTCTGAATTGCATCTAAGGTATTAAGAGAATGCTTGGAGGCCCCTCTCCACAGATGAGATCAATATTCAAGATAGGGGCGAATTTGAGCCTTGAATAATATAAGGGGTTGAGTGGGGGTGAAAAAGCGGTTTGGTTCGGAAAAGAAAGCCAAGCTTACATGCTGCAGCTTTTGCTACATTCCAAGAAAGGTCAGAACCTAACATTGATCTATCTACAGTTAATCTATCTACATGCATAGAAAAACATTCGTTTTAATTTTTTCTTGAATTATTTCAGATCCGCTCTTGTATATAACTAATACACTTTTTTTTTTTTATTCAGGTACAATGAGTGGTGGTGGAAATCATGTAATGCGTGGTAGAATGAACCAAAATGCGGCACCTGATGTTACAATGACCCAAGAACATAGACAGCAAATTGAAATCGATCTTCAAAATTTAGAACAAGAAACTCGGCAAATTAAAGAAATTATTATTAATCTCACATGCACTCGGGATTCTTTGAGACAACAATTAAATCAAGTCAGATCGGAGAGAATACACTATGAAGCTTCAATAAAAGTAAGTATTAATTTTTTTTCAATGCAAATGTCACTCCTTTCCCTCCCTTGACTATATTGTACTATTTGTTAAATAGGAATATTTGAGATATCAAATTCGTTCTTATATGTCGTTGATTTGAATTTTAATTTAAATACTTGAAATTGGGGTGGTACAAAATACATCTAAAATTGGCCACTTTGCAACTCTCTCTCTTTCATTTTAAAAAGAAATAATAATAATATTTTTTTTTTTTAATTAAGACTAATTCTACTTATATAACTAAGATCTATTGACCATTTTGGAAGCTGATTTTGATTTCAGAACCCAAATAACATATCCCACCCGAAAGTCAAATTCTTACTCGCGAATCGAGTCGTTTTTAGGGGTAATCGACTCCTGAAGATGTCAAAAATACCGTAAAATCACCTCATTGATTACCTATAACTCCTAAACTATTTACGCTACGGCAAACTCCATTAGAAGCAAGATTGTAGAAGATTTAATTTTTACATTTTTTTTTTTAAATTTGCAAATAACCACCCAAAATGGGGGGGGGGGGGGGAATTCTAACCCTTTCGACCAAACTCAACCAAATTTTGTATATATAATCAGTGGGCCGCCAAAAGGCTAGAAATGCAAAAAATAACCACTCGAAATGGGCGGAGGGGGGTCAAAAATGAAAATTCTAGCCCTTTCGACCAAACTATGTATAAAAAATTTGGTTAGTTTTTGCATTTCTAACCTTCTGGGGGTCCACAGAATATGTATACAAAATTTGGTTGAGTTTGGCCAAAGGGCTAGAATTTTCATTTTTGCCCCCCCCCCCCCCCCCCCCACACCTTTTTTTGTCTGATAATGTTTAAAACACGTTTGGTGGTGAAGTGGTGAAGCGGTGGGGGTCCCGGGGGCTAGGAAGGGGGGTTCGGGGATTAATATTTAGCTTTTAACTGAATCAAAAATTTACCGAGCATCTCTCGGTGCCCAGCTACTAATAATAAAATATATAACTCATATACATCTATATATTTGTATTTTTTAGAATATTGAAAGTACCTTACCAGATTTGGAAAAGCGTACACTTGAACAACAACAAAAAAGCGAACAGCTTACAATAGATCCTGAACAACTTGCAGAATTACAAACTACAATGGAATCAAAAAAGAAAGATTATGACACTGCAATGAAATCAGCAAAAGAATTTGAAAAAAAAGTTGATGCTATACATCAAAAAATTATTGGTTTAACTGAAGGAAGAATGAAATCGAAACAAAATAAATTGAATGATTTAAAGAAAACAATTAATAAAGTGTCACAAGAAATGTCTTCCTTAAAAGTTGCCGTCACATCTTCAGAGAGGTAAAAAAAAAAAATCTTACGTGAATTATGTCCACCACGTGACACTATTCCTCACCCGACCCTTCTTGTGTATTTATTTAAATTATCTTGTATATATAAAATTAAGGTTTTGTCTGTACATTGGTCCAAATCACGCCAAATTTTGGTTGCACACGTTTCAAGCAAAGTTATGAATGAAAACACCCCCAACAAAATGTCTGTCTGTCTGTCTGTATGTGTGTTTTCGTGGTTTTCGCGAAAAGTTGCTCACGATTCAAGTAAAAACGGCCTAAGGGATTATTATGAAATTTCATATTTGGATCAGATGACTTCTAACTTACGTTTATTGCTATATAATGTTATGATATTTTGACCTCACAGGGGGGTTTGGGGGGGGGGGGCATTAATGGAAATTATCAAATAACTCCTAAACTATTAATTCTACGGCAAATTTTGTTATGGAAAAAATTGTAGAGTATGTGATTTCTGACAACTTTTGTTTAAAAATAATTCCTCAAAAAAAAACACCCAAAAAAAGGGGGGTGGGTGTAAAAATGTAAATTCTTGCCCTTGGAGCAAACTCAACCAAATTTGGTATATATAATATAGTATGTGGGTCTTTAGAGAGCTAGAAATGCAAAAACTAACCGCCTAAAATTGGGGGGGATGAAATTCTAGGCTCTTGTACCAAACTCTACCAATTTTTGGATACATAAAGGCTCTAACGATTTGGATGAAATTCACGGGTTAGGAGGGTTTTGTGTTGGCGATTCGATCTGTCACGGTCTCATCTTCGGCTAAGTTGTTTTTGATGGGTTTTTTGTTAATTGAAATAATTATTCAAAGGTGGTTGTCTCGATAAAAAGGTATATTTACATTCCACTAATAAATCATTACAAATATTATTATATATATTAAATGTTAAACAATTTAATTTATTAACAATCTTGAGTTTTAAATCACACAAACGTATTTTTTCTATATTAGAATTTGACAATTTAATTGATGAACTCAAAAATTGTTATTTAATTAAAAAAATTATTATACTGTATTTATTTATATACCTATACATATATACACATAATCTGTGGGCCACTACAAGACTTGAAATGCAAAATCTGGGTGAGGGTGGAGGGGTGCGGGGGCGGAATTACGGTGGGGGGGGGGTGGAGGGGTGAAGTGGTGTCGTCAGGGGGGGATTAATATATAGCTTTTAACTGAAGCAAAAAGTTACCGAGCATCGCTCGGTGGCCAGCTACTGTATATATAAATGTACGAAATTGAGTAGAAGTATGGGAATGTTCCGTGGATGGCCAAATCCCTTCAAATACTTTTTTTTTTATTAAAGTCACCCTCAATTAATTGCTATGGAACCCTATTTAGAATACACATATTTTCTTTCTTTGTAATCTATGTATGTATGTATCTACAATAATTAATTTTTATTTATTTATTTTTAGAGAGATAGTAAAAAGTAAAACATTAATAGAAAATCTTGAAAAGGAAATTGAAGATTTTCAAAATAGAACTATTAAAATTAAAAAAAAAAAGAACAAATTGAAAAAGAAGGAGGCGAATTATTAAAAAAAATTGATGAACTAACTGTATGTTAATTTTTTTATTTTATTTTTGTTACAAAATTCATTTATATATGTATATAATTTTTTTATTTAATTATTTTTTCTTATTTTATAAAAATAATATGCTGCAATTATTATTATTTTTTCAGAAAGAAATCGTTTTTATACAATAAATTAATTATTGGCTTTTAGATTAACAATCTTATTTTTTTTTAAGGCCAGGGTTGACCAAACTGTTGGGGGCGACTTTTTTTGATGAAAGTGTATCTGAGGGTGATTACCTTTTTTTAGAATATAGGCACTTACATAATGCTCATTTTTTATAAGTACTTTTTATGTACTCACAAATTATTGGTGACGTTTATAGAAAATAGTTACGTATTGATGACTTTTTGGGTGACCCTTCGGAATCACCCCCCCCCCCCCCCCCTTCAAAAATTTCATTTTTTCCCCTTATGCAACCTCTTTTAAATAAATATATTCAAATTTTGTCTATAGATAAATCGAGATCTTAACAATTTAGCATCAATAATCTTTTTTATTATATTAAACCAGCAATTCTTGTATACCTGTATATGTATATATACCGGGTGAGTTTTTTATCTTGAGACAGTCTTATAACTCAAAAACAATGCATTATATGAAAAAAAGTTTATTTATATCAGGGGGGAAACTAAACTAAGCTATTGTTTGTCGACCTAGAACAAGCTTTCAAGGGTATTTTGAGGTCAAGTTCTGTTTTTTAAATGGAATCCTATATGTTTCTGCACATATTCTGAATCTACAAAAACTGAACAACTTTTATTAGAACTATTTTTTTATATGACATCAAATAATAAAAAATATTAAATCAATTACATCTCAAAAAAAAATCTAATAATTATTTTTAACAATCATTCAACTTAATTATCAAATAATAATGATCAAATATTTAATTATTAAATAAATAATTTCATAATTTTGCGACACTGTACAGAGACATTCCAGAATGTATCTCAAAATTCTTCTGGATGAATTCCAGTTCCAATTTCATTATTTTGGCCTTTTTAAGTTTCTTTGTAGCCTTTACATTTCCTGTTTTTTTTTTGTTTTTTTAGTAGATTTACAACACGATAAAACGAAGCTCCTGAGGAGAAAATGATTAAATTATTAATTATTATTAAATTATTTATTTAATTATTATTATTTGATAATTAAGTTGAATGATTATTAAAAATAATTATAAGGATTTTTTTATATCTAATTGATTCATGTATTTTGTTTATTTGATGTCGTATAAAAATAGTTCTTATGAAAGTTGTTCAGTTTTTTTTCTAGATTAAGAATATGTACAGAAACATATAGGGTTTCATTTAAAAAACAGAACTTGACCTCGAAATACCCTTGAAAGCTTGTTTTAGGTCTACAAACAATAGAGTAGTTTAGTTTCCCCCTCGATATAAATAAACTTTTATTTGAAACTTTTTTTCATATAATGCACTGTTTTTGAGTGATAGGACTGTCTCAAGATAAAAAACTCACCCAGTACACATTTCGGGTTGATCAGGAGTTCAAAAGAAAAACTGAATACAAAATTAGAAAGATGGTTAAAAGGTAAAAACTTTTTTTGGAATTGAAGAGGTTGCGGAAAATGATACAATACTGAGAATTTTTATTTATAGAAAGATTGAGAAAAAGGTTATCTGAGGTGTTTAAGAAGTCTGAATAATTCGATGAAACTTTGTTCTTGTTTTTGAAAAAAAAAAAAAAAAAAAAAATTTATACATCTATAAGAATTTTTAATTAAATTTATAAATCATATTAAATATAGTTTTAATATTAGATATTCGCCTCTGACTGTTACGAGGGCAGAAAAGATTCAACTTTATCAATAATTATTTTTTAATTTTTTTTTTGCCTTTTTTTAGAACCAATCATTAGAAATTGAACAAAAAATAAATGAATTACGTAAAGTAAATTCGGTAAAAAATACCGAATTGAATGAAATCAAAGCTAATAAGGTGGATTTATCGGTAAAAAGAGATAATCTAATAAAATCTGTTAAAGAAAAAAATGACAAAGTATCTCATTATAATAAAACGGTAAATATATTTCAAATATTATATGTATAATTAATATTGTAAGGTGTTAGAAAGAAATAAGCTGTTTATTAGTACAAGTTATGAAATTTTTAACTTTTAATTCCAATATGAACATTTCTTCATCAGTGGAAGGTGAAACAATCGTATCGCTCGGATTTCGCCCTATTTACCTTTTTTTTATTTATTTTTTTAAGGGCCTCCCATCTCCCCTTATAGCCCTCTGATCCTCCCACTCAGGATCCGGTTGAGTGGCTCAGGTGTGGCCACAGCACAACGGTGTGAAACCTTACTATGCTGCGACCAAAAATAAAATAATAATAATTACAAAAAAATGGGAATACCGCATTTTTTTTTTATGATAATGATGAGAGAAGGAGTTACACCAAAAAGGTGCAACCCCCAAAGGCCTGGGTTGGCCCCTCCATCGTGAAAAGAAGAAAGAATTTTATGGGTTAGGCGGGGGTCGAAGGTATCTGTGGATACGGGTCTTAAATAGCTGAAGGTTATAAGTCGCGGGAAAGATGGTGGCAGGGAGCGAGTTTCAGTCTCTGGAGGTCATAGGGATAAAAGAGTTGGCGAAAGCGCTTGTTCGACTTTTATCCAATTTGACAGCGAAGGGGTGCTGAGCGTTAGAAAACCGCGTGTTTCTCGTAAAGAGGGCATTAGGGGGATAATTGATTTCAGCTCGACTGAACAGACACCGTGATAGTATCTGTAGTACAGGGAAAGAGCAGAAACGGTTCTTCGGTGAGCCAGGGAGTCGAGTGAGTTGGTTAGAGCCGGGTCTTCTATTAGTTTAATTGCTCGCTTCTGAATTGCATCCAGTGTAGCAAGAGATGCTTGGAGGCTCCCCTCCACAGATGAGGAGCCATATTCGAGACAGGGACGAATTTGAGCCTTATACAGTATAAGAAGTTGACTGGGAGTATAACAGCGTCTAGACCTAAATAGGAGAACAAGCTTCGCGCGCTGCAGCTTTAGCAGTGGTTGAGATATGGTCATTCCATGAAAGGTCAGACCCTAGAGTTACGCCTAGCATTGAAATTTTATCCCTGAATTCTAGTGAGTTTGAGTCGAATGATATGTTTGGGAGGTTTCTGTCGACGCGCCTAGAAATAAGGCAACACTGAGTTTTTCCTGCATTGAAGTTAACTAAGTTTTGGGATCCCCAGTTTTTAAGTTTGCATAAGTCTAAATTAATTGAAGAGGCAATGTCTGCACGGTTTTTAACTTTGTAATAAATTGTATATATTTTTTTTTCTGGCTAATAAAACACTAAATTTGATATGAAGGTTGCTTTTATAAACCAAATGCTTGCTAAGAAGAGAGTTTTAAGCAACAAGCGAGAGTAGGGTAAAAGACATTAAGTGGGAGATAAATTTAACCGAATTTATCGCGCGAGAATTTACCACTGCTCGAAGCCCCTAAAACCTTAGTAAATTGGATATTGAATTGTATCTAAGTTTCTGAGATTGGCCGTGATCCCGGCTTATTCTTTCCTTCTACTCTGTTCTTTTCACGATTGAGGGGCCAGCCCATACAGGCCTTTAGGGGATGGACCTTCTGGTGTATCTCCTTCTCACATCAATATCATTAAAAAAAAAGACGAACTTCGCAGCTAATTTTTAACCGACTTTAAAAAAGGAGGAGGTACTCTATTCGACTGAATTTTTTTTTTTTTTTGTATACTTGTTACTTCATATCTTCGCCAATTGTGAGCCGATTTTGATGATTTTTTTTGCATTGGGTTCAATCTAGTTTCCGATTGGTTCCGTTTTTTTCTCATTGGTATTGGACCTTTTTTGATATGTTTGTTCAGTCATAACTTCTTTGTTTATGAACCGATTTTAATGATTCTTTTTTTATTGGAAAGAGTGTACCTTAGGGGTGGTCCCATATTAATTTTGTCAAGTTCTGAAGATATGATCAATGACGAAATAACGTAAATCTCCAATTCTTATGACCAAATAATCGAAATTATGATAAATAAAATCTTTTGTTAAAAAAAATCTTTAAACATTCATTTAAAACCCGCAAGCGTTCCGAGAGAAGCCTCTTTAATAGAGAGCAGGTAGCCAAACGTACCAAGTAAGATCCGTCGAGTTCGATTCATAAAATGTATATTTTTGGCACCGACTTCAAAAAGTGATTTCATGTAAATATTTCGTCGTTTAGTTGTAACGAAATAAGATAATTATTTTACACCTTTTAGTGTATTTTATTTTATTTTTGAGTTATTATTATTTTATTTGTTGCATTTATTCAATAAACATGTTCATCAAATAATCATATTGATCAATTTGTGAACCTTTACATCTTGCTTGCCTAGAACGTATCATATTACATTATATTAAAAAAATCTTAATTTTCCAAAATAATATTTTACTTATTTATCTGTTGTTTTTTTATTTTTATTTTTTTTAGCTCAAAGATCTCAAATTGAAACAAATTCCAGGATTACTTGAAGAAGATCCTTTAAAAGAGCACACTGAAGATGAATTGAATCTTATGGATTCTAAAAAGCTACAATACGATTTAACACTTATCGATTCTGAATTGAAAAATGCCCAACCCAATCTTGGAGCAATTGATGATTATTTGGGAAAAGTAAATATATTTATTTATTTATTTGTTTTTATTATATGATTTTTGGATTTTTCTGGAACTGGATATTGTAAAATGAGAGCACTATCGTGGATAGTATTATATTATTAAGTTTAATTAATCATTAATTGGCAGACAGTCCAAGAATTACTGTTTCGCTGCAGTTTATTTGACAACATCTTCAGTGCCTTCATCAAAGAGATACATTTATTTAATTATTTATTTATTAAAGGAGACAATAAAGAGTGTGTGTCTTCTGCTGGAAAAATAAATTTTTTATTTATTTATAAAGTGACTATAGTTTCGAGGACTTTGCCCTCTTCATCAGTCTATTACAATTGATTAACAGGAATTCCCTTGACTTATAACCTTCAGCTATTTAAGACCCTTATCCACAGATACCTTCGACCCCCGCCCAGCCCATAAAATTCTTTCTTCCTCTTTTCACGATAGAGAGGCCAACACAGGCCTTTAGGGGTTGCACCTTTTTGGTGTAACTCCTTCTCTCATCATTTTCATAAAAAAAAAATTGATGTATGAATGACTTTCTACAGCAATTCTTCTTAATCAATTGTAATAGACGACTGATGAAGAGGGCAAAGTCCTCGAAACTATAGTCGCTTTAAATAATAATAATAAATAGAAAAATTTAATTTTCCAGCAGAAGACACATACTTTTATTGTCTCCTTTAATTTATAACAATTCTGCTACTCTCGGCAAAAATAATCTTTCAATTTAATTATTTGTTTATTAAAATATAAGACCGTGGTTCCCAAACAACTAAGTCGCGGACCACTTACTTAATCGATATCGGATTAGACCAGAGTTAAATAAATTTAAAATTTTCATATCAAAGAATAATTAACACATTAACCAGAATTGTTTTGATTGCTCTTTTTGAACAAGATATATATATATATCGCGAGACTACTGCTGGTTGAAGCTATTGGAGTCTGCTGAGTCTTAAGTCTGGACCAAGAGAGAGTGAAAAAAGATATGATCCATTTAGCTATAATCCAACGTCATTTTGCGTTTAGCCCGCATGACACTTGGATGGATCACCAAATGAATTTGAAATCTGAGATGTTATATATTCAATCTCCCAGTCCAGAGCGCCCGATCTGTTAGCACGTATGTTAGGTGCTTGCCATTAATTAATCGTATGATTCCTATATTTGATTCAATCGCAAATCGAATGCAGGTGATTTTTGTCAAATATTGAATTATAGCTAAATGGATCATATCTTTTTTCATTCTCTCTTGGTCCAGACTTAAGACTCAGCAGACTGTAATAGCTTCAACCAGCAGTAGTCTCGCGACATATATCTTGTTCAAAAAGCGCGATCAAAACAATTCTCATTAATGTGTTAATTATTCTTTAATATATTAATGAGAAAATGATAAATTTATTTAACTTCATTATTTCAAGTTAGATATATATAAGTTCAGATATTATTTTCACTCAATATTTGACAAAAATCACCTGCATTCGATTCGCGATTGAATCAAATATAGGAAACATACGATTGATTAGACCAGAGGTTTTTTTATGATAATGATGAGAGAAGGAGTTACACAAAAAATGTGCATCCTCTAAAGGCCTGGGTTGATTAAATAGGTTAGTACATATTAATATAGCATCGTTTTAATACGTTTTCGCGCAAACCAGCCGACCTATCAATCTCCAGTTAACACGCTCAGTGCAACACGTATGTAATTAAATTAATATATCTCCTAAACTAATGTAACTTCCATTTTGAAACTTTTAGTGTATTATCTCTATACTTTATTTTGAAATTAAAATAATTAAAAAAAAAAACGGTCGGAGTTATGAAAATTCTGATTTGAAATGTTTACTTCCGGTTTTGTACATGAAAAAAAATTCAATTTCAAAATTAAAAAGAACAGTAAATTTTCTAAATAAACCACCATTTTTAATGATTTATTGTAAATTTGTTTAATTGCTTTCTAAAAATCCGAAATTCAATTAACGCAATTCTTTACAAGTCCATAACTTGACAACCAAACCTCATACCCCCGAAAAATTGTGTGTTCACATTTATACATTCTAGAAGTACAATTAGGCCAAATATGAACAAATTTCAAAACCTCACATTTTTTCGTTGTCCACGTGAAATGCCCCCCATATATAAACCGAAAAAATAACTTTGACACCCTCAAAAAAAAATCTGAAATGTATACAAAGGCCCCCCCCCCCCCCCTTGTGTTCTGAATTTTTGATTTTAATAGAAAAATAAAGTATTAATTCCCAAGATTTTTTATCGATTCTAAAACAAGAGTATTTAGAGAGACCAAATACAGTTTTGTTTTGATATATGTACTTTTACTTACCAATTTTATAGACCTGATTTGTAAACTTCTTATCTGTTGTAATAGGAGGCCCCCTCCTGCGTGCTAAATAAATAAATAATATACTCGGTGAGTTTTTTATCTTGAGACATTCTTATAACTCAAAAACAGTGCATTATATGAAAAAAAGTTTCAAATAAAAGTTTGTTTATATCGAGGTGGAAACTAAACTACGCTATTGTTTGTCGACGTAGAACAAGCTTTCAAGGGTATTTCAATGCCAAGTTCTGATTTTTAAATGGAACCCTATATTTTTCTATACGTCTACTTAATCTACAAAAAAAACTGAACAACTTTCATAAGAACTATTTTTTCATACGACATCAAATAAACAAAATACATGAATCAATTAGATCTCAAAAAAATCTTAATAATTATTTTTAACAATTATTTAACTTAATTATCAAATAATAATAATTTATTTATTATTAAATAAATAATCATTAAAACGAAAAGTCACAACAATGAAAATAAGTGTTTATAATGATATTAAAACTTCATTAAATACTCAGATTTAAGAGATTATTTTTTACTTAATAGAACTAGTTAAAATTCTTGAGTTTAAAAAAGTTTATTTCTCGTGTCAATCCAGTAATAGTTATATTGTATTATTATAATAAAAATGGAGCATATTTTGTTGAAGACAGAATTAAAATGGTCTTAATTTATGCGGTGAATGTGGAAGAAGTGTTATGGGGCTGCCATTGAAATGGATGCCGAGCGTTTTCGTGATAGGAATACATCCTCAAAAGCTACATTTTATCGAGTTGTAAATCGGTTAAAAAAACATAAGAAATTGGAACTGGAATTCATCCAGAAGACTTGCGATAACAGTCTGGAATGTCTCAGAACAGTGTCTCAAAATTATTAAATTATTAATTATTATTAAATTATTTATTTAATTAAATATTTGATCATTATTATTCGATAATTAAGTCGAATGATTGTTAAGAATAATTATTAAGATTTTTTTTGAGATCTAATTGATTCATGTATTGTGTCGTATAAAAAAATAGTTGCAATGAAAGTTGTTCAGTTTTTTTTCTAGATGAATTAATATAAAAATAAAACGAATTTATTAGGTTGTTCGGAAAGTCATTTCGTTTTTTCCCGCCAGAGGACTTAATTACGTTTTTCGAAACTAAATTCACACTTAAGCCCCATAACCATTATATGTCTTGAGAGCTGATATTGCAAGGCTTGTGTGTGAAAAAGTTCTATTAATTCTACCCAGTAGTTTTTGGTTGGTGCCCTTTTAAATATGGAGAGCAATAAGCAGCATTTTCGTCATATTTTACTTTTTAACTTCAGAAAAGGTAAAAATGCTGTCCAAGCGAGAAAAAAATTGACGGATGTGTATGGAGAAGGCGTGTTAACAGTACGCCAGTGCCAGAACTGGTTTGCAAAATTTCGATCCGGCAATTTTGATGTCGAAGATGCACCACGGTCTGGAAGGCCGGTCGAAGCTGACAAAGATGCGATAAAGGCATTAGTTGATGCAAATCGGCGAATCACCACACGAGAGATCGGTGAGAGGTTAAATTTGTCGAATTTAACTGTTTATGGTCATTTGAAAGGCATGGACTTAACCTCGAAGCTCGATGTGTGGGTGCCCCATGTCCTTACCGAGCGAAATTTGTGTCGTCGTGTTGACGCGTGTGATTCGCTCCTCAAACGTCTAGAAAATGATCCATTTTTGAAGCGGATTATTACTGGGGACGAAAAATGGGTTGTATACAACAATGTTAAACGCAAGAGGTCATGGAGCAGAAAAGATGAACCGGCTCAAAGCGTGTCAAAAGCCAACATTCACCAAAAAAGGTGATGCTCTCCGTTTGGTGGGATGTCAAAGGAATCGTTTTTTTGAGCTTTTGCCGGACAATACAACGATTAATTCAGAAGTCTATTGTCATCAGCTGGACAAATTGAATGATTCACTTAAAGAGAAGAGGCCCGAATTAATCAACAGGAAGGGTGTAGTGTTCCACCAGGATAATGCGAGACCTCACACAAGTTTGGTCACTCGCCAAAAACTTTTACAGCTTGAATGGGACGTACTGCAACATCCACCATATTCTCCAGATCTGGCGCCTTCCGACTACTATTTGTTCCGGTCCCTGCAAAATTTTTTGGATGGCAAAACCTTTACCTCAAATGAAGATGTCAAAAACCACCTGGACGAGTTTTTTGCCAGCAAGGACCAAAACTTTTATGAGAGGGGAATTATGTTACTGCCAGAAAGATGGCAAAAGGTGTTGGACCAGAATGGCCAATATATAATTTAATAAAATATTTATTCATTATACGAAAACTGTCTTTCATGTTCCCCAAAAAAAACGAAATGACTTTCCGAACAACCCAATATTTTTATATCTTAATGTGAAACCTACCAAGTATTTTTTATCCAATAATATAGGTTTCCATTTAAAAAACAGAACTTGACCTCGAAATACCCTTGAAAGCTTGTTCTAGGTCGACAAACAATAGCGTAGTTTAGTTTCCCCCTCGATATAAATAAACTCTTATTTGAAACTATTTTTCATGTAATGCACTATTTTTGAGTTATAAGACTGTCTCAAGATAAAAAACCCACCCGGTATAATAGGGCGCCATGGACAAATTTTAATTGAATAAAGGCGCCGCGACTCGGAAAAGTTTGAGAACCCCTGGATTTGACTACTGTTTTCTAAATAAAAATTATTTATTTTTTTATTTTTTAGGCAAAACAATATGAACTTCTCGCTAATGAATTAAAAGAAATAATACAACATATAAATGATTTATGTGAAATAATAAAAAATTTAAGAATGAAAAAATTAACAGAATTCATCGAAGGATATGGAATTATTTCAAGCAATTTAAAAGAAACATATCAAATGCTGACACTTGGCGGCGATGCTGAATTGGAATTTATTAATAACGCTGATCCTTTTTCAGAGGGCGTTGTATTTAGGTTGGAATCGGATATTTTTTTTTTTTAATTCATATTTTATATAAATCTATAAAATTAACGTTTCGTCTGTACGTTGGTCCAAATCACGCCAAATTTTGGTTGCACACGTTTCAAGCAAAGTTATGAACGAAAACACCCTTAAAATTCCGGTCTGTATATTTGTGTGGTTTTCTTGAAAAGTTGCTCACGATTCACGTAAAAACGTCTGAAGGGATTATGAAATTTCATATTTGCATCAGATCTCTTCTAACTTACGTTTTTAGCTATATAACGTTTTGATATTTTGACCCCAAAAGGGGGTTTGAGGGGCGCACGAATGAAAATTATCAAATAACTCCTAAACTATCAACTCTACGGCAAATTTTATTTTGAGCAAAGTTTTAGGGGATGTGATATCTGACAACTTTTGTTTAAAAAAATTCCCCCAAAAACCATCCAAAGGGAGGGGAGGGGGGGGGGGTACGGTCAAAATATGAAAATTCTTGCTCTTGGACCAAACTCAACCAAATTTTGTATACATAATCTGTGGGTCACTAGAAGGCTATAAATGCAAATTTCATATTTGCATCAGATGTCTTCTAACTTACGTTTATAGCTATATAACGTTTTGATATTTTGACCCCAAAACGGGGTTGGGGGGTGGGGGGGGGGGGCCGCACGAATGTAAATTATCAAATAACTCCTAAACTATTAACTCTACGGCAAATTTTATCATGTGCAAAGTTGTAGGGGATGTGATTTCTGACAATTATTGTTTAAAAAAATTCCCCCCAAAAACCATCCAAAATGGGGGGGGGGGGGGTCAAAATATGAAAATTCTTGCTCTTGAACCAAACTTAACCAAATTTTGTATACATAATCTGTGGGTCACTAGAAGGCTAGAAATAAAAAAACTAACCATCCAAAATGGAGGGGGGGGGGGGGGGTCAAAAAAATGAAAATTCTTGCTCTTGAACCAAACTCAACCAAATTTTGTATACATAATCTGTGGGTCACTAGAAGGCTAGAAATAAAAAAAAACTGGGTGCGGGGTGGAGTGATGGGGCGATCACCGGGCCCCCATGTCACAAATCTGAGATGCCCCCCCTACTTTGTGACGTAATTTATGGAAGGCCCCTTACTAAAAATTGAAACATTTTATAAGATTTTTATACAACAATTACACAAAATAAAAACCATACAATTTCGTTCAAGATTTGGAATTTGTTATTTTGGATACATAACTCATTCTTAATATTTAGTAATATGTGGATATTTCAATAATTTAAAAACACTTGTCATTGATTCGAATCTATTTTGAACTGATGATCAATTAATCTTTATTTTATGTTTAGCGTAAGGCCGCCAAGAAAATCCTGGAAGAATATATCAGTATTATCGGGTGGTGAAAAAACACTGGCATCTCTTGCGTTAGTTTTCGCTTTGCATCATTATCGTCCGAGTCCTCTTTATGTTATGGATGAAATTGATGCCGCACTTGACACTGTAAACGTCAGCATTGTAGGATATTTTATTAAGGTAAAAGAAATAGCTCTATTTAAGAAAAATCTTGGGTTGTAAACTGATTTAAAAAAATCAACTGATGTAAGCACCACACGACTTTCACATTAGTTTTTCCTTTATTTGAAATCAGCATACCTATTTGATTTTTAAAATCTCGAGATACTTTTTCTAGCCTCTAGATAGCTCAAGTTTCAAATCCCAAAAGCTCTACGACTTACCGTACACTGAAAAAAACAATTTCTTTATAATAAATATATTGATAGAGTTTTTTTTAATGAGCTCTTATTTATTGCAAAGATATTTTATTAATAATCAAGATATATCAAAATAATTCCAAATATGACCAAATTTTTAGGTATTTAATTCAAATATATTATATACTTGAGGGATCTATTTTATTCTATTAGATATCTGTTAATATCAAATAAATGTCTTGTTTACTTCTAGTAAAACCTCTAATTATATCTAAACGAATGTTTTTTTTTATCATAAAACGACTTAGATTTTTCGCAAATAGTGATATATTAATAATTAAGATATTTTTTAAAAAAATTGACAAATTAATTGTTTTTTTTTATTTTTTTCAATTTTAAAACCCATAATAAGATTATAAGATATATTAATATTAAATTTAATTAAAATTAGATTACCTTGTACCTTAAATCAAATATAATAATTAATTCAATTTTTATCTAATTAATTCAACCAAATTAATAATTAAAATAAATATTTATATAATTCATTGATTGAATACATCAAATGAATATACTCATCTTCTAGTCAGAAATACCTATATTTATTATAAACTAGCTGACGCCCGGGTCTTCGGCCCTGCGTCATCTAGCCCTGGCAGGGAGCGTCTCGTTTTATGGTTAAAATTTATATAGATAATAGCTGACCCGATTTTTTAAATATATTTAAAAAATAGTAATAGTTTTGAAAATAAATTGAAAATGCAAATAATTATAGAATAGGTATTACCATAAAACAATAAATGAATTATATATTACTTGTCAAAATTGTTCCCCTTAACCAAAAATAATATTGACAGTTTAAAGATTTCCAAAAAGCTATTATCGGCCATCTTGTTTGTTTGCTTTTACCCCCCCCCCCAGAGAGGCGCTGGCGTTGTTTCCTCGAAAAAATATTTTTTACATGCCACAGGTGTGATATCTATAAAAACACTCGTGTATTTGAATGGAATGTTGTGGGAAAATTTCAAAGAAATCGGTGAAGAACTTTCGGAGATCTTTCAACGTATCACTTAAGCGTAACAGTACATTTTTATTTATATAGATAAAAAATATTCAAGTCTATATCATTTCTTGTCGTAATTACGTATTATTCCATTTAAATACCCAACTATTAAATTTAACTATTCCACTATTTTACTCAAATAACAATATTTTCATAATTTACTTATTTGTCCTTGGTTCAAATATCGGCATCTTAACTATTAATATATTTAGAGTTGCTCTAAAAATATGAGAATACTTAAAATACGTATATCATTTATTCATATTAAACAGAGATCGATTTCGCCATAATTAATTTCACCATCTATTCATATCAAATATAATTTCTTAACTATAAATATATCAAATTTAGGGTACGCGGTGTTGGTTTATAGTGAAACATTGTTAAAATTAAATTAGGTTGGAGTAGGTGCTGTTTCACAAGGAGAAAAAAATAAAATACAAAGATAAATATATCGTTTTTTCAGTGTATATTATTAAAATATTTATTTTGGGACACTCCTAATTTACACCCCCTTCTTTTAATTCAATCGGATTAAAATTTATAAATGACTAACAACTTATGAGACTTGATAAATAGACCGATTTTTAAAAAAATCTTTTGAACCGTTTTTGAGAAAATCTCGAAAAACGAAAAATCTTTAATGTAAAGGTCAACTTCCGGTGTTCCGATTTCAATCAAAAGCTTGCTGTACACCTTCTAACCTATACCGAGCATAAATTTCGAATTTCCTAGCTCTGAGACTTACGGTTGCGAAACGCAAGGGGGTTTCAATAAACGTTTTAAAATTGTTTTTGGTAAAAGATTTGTATTTATTTCTATACTCACAATCAATAAAATTTTGATCAATATAATAATTTTCATTTTTTCTTTTTTTTTTTTTATTAAGGAACGTACAAAAAACACCCAATTCATTATCATATCATTACGAACAAATATGTTTGAATTGGCGGATCAAATGATTGGAATATTTAAAACTTATGATTGTACACAATCAATTGCAATAAATCCAAATAAATATGGCATTGAAAAAAATGCTCACGATTTATCAATGGTCGATTAATATAAAAAGAAAAAAGTTTGTATTATTTATTTTATATAAAAATAAAATTTATTTGTTTTTTTATTTTTCCCTTTTGGGATTTTTTTTATTTTATATACTACTCTAGCTGCGACGCCCACCTTTGGCGGGCCCCTGGACCACCTCCCACGCTTCCTGAACCATCTCCCCTCTAACTCTAAATTTGAGACCTGGTTAGAATGATTCCTCGTTATCGAAAATGGTAATATAGTTTGTTTAATCAAAATGGTTTGATTCATTCTATACAAGATACAAGCTTGAAATTTACTATTCATTTTCCTCGAAATCAAAAATCTTATTAAAATTTTAATCGAATAATTATTTTGAAAGTGAGATACATTTTTTTAGGGTCAAAAATTAAAAAAATATTTTTTATTATTATGAGGGTTTTTCTTGTAAAGATTACAGTACCTGGCCACCGAGCGATGCTCGGCAACTTTTTGCTTCAGTTAAAAGCTATATACCCACCCACTCAACCACTTCTCTCCCCCCCATTCCCCTCCACCACTGCACCCGCACCGTCACCTCCACCCTCGCCCCCACCCCCGCATCCAGTTTTTGGATTTCAAGCCTTGTAGTGGCCTCACCAGATTATGTGTATATATACATAAATACCGCATAATAATTTTTTTAAATTAAATAACAATTTTTGAGTTCATCAATTAAATTGCCAAATTCTAATATAGAAAAAATACGTTGGTGGGATTTAAAACTCGATTTTTAATCAATTAAATTGGCTAACTTTTAATATATTAATATAATAATATTTGTAATGATCTATTAGTGGAATTTAAAATTAAAAAAACAATTAATAATTAAAAGAAAATTGAATAAAAATGTAAATATACATTTTTATCGAGACAACCACCTGTGAATAATTATCTCAATTAACAAAAAACCCATAAAAAACAACTTAGCCGAAGATGAGACCGTGACAGATCGAATTGTCAACACAAAACCCTCCTAACCCGCGAATTTCATCCAAATCATTAGAGCCGTTTTCGAGAACCCGATTGGATATGTGCCCATAATTATAAAAGTGGACTAAGTCAAAAAAATTAAAAAAATTAGTTTTTTCATATTTTATGTTCCCTCCATTTAAAAAGTACACTAATAAGATGTCGGTTTTGAAAAATCGCATATAATTGAACCGTGGATTTCTAGTTGTGTCTTTATACTGTATTAGAATCTTGTTTATTTGATAAAACTTTAAATATCTCGAAACTAACAATCAATGACTTAGACCACTTTCATAATTATGGGCACATATATATTATATATATATACAGGAAATCAGGCATTTGATAAAAAAAAAAACAATGTAAAAATAATCAGATATTTTATTTAAAATAACAATGTTATAGTTAACTTCCGGCATGACCAGAAGTAAAAATATATTTGTGTGAATATTTTTATTAATTAGATTAGAAAAGTTTATATGTATAGTCCATATTTTCCCGGAAAAATCCCTTTTACATTATATTAAATCGTTTAATACGCCAATTTGGTAATACCCCATCCTCTATATATTCAAATTACACTTTAATATGTAAGTATATTGAATCAATACATAAACAGTACATTTAATTATTTATTTAACATGTATAACAATAGTAAGTATAACTTTAATTATTAATTTGATAAGTAATAGTACCTGGAACACCGAGCGTTGCTCGGTAATTTTTGCTTTAGTTCAAAGTGAAATATTAATATTAGGTTCAGTCTCGTATCCGATTGGTCCCGTTTTTTTTTCATTGGTATTGGACCTTTTCTGTTATGTATGTTCACGCATAACATCTTTGTGTGTGGACCGATTTCGATGATTCTTTTTTTATTGAAAAGAGGATACCATAGGGGTGGTCACATATTAATTTGGTCAAGTTCTAATGATGTTTGTTTGTCGATTTCTTTTTACCATGTGGAACGATTTCAATGATTTTTTTGCCTTGGGATCAGAATAGTCGCCGATTGGTCCAGTATAAATTTCATTGGTATTGGACCTTTTTTGTTATGTATGTTTACCCATAACTTCTTTGTTTATGGGCCGATTTAGATGAATCTTTTTTTATTGGAAAGGGAATACTTTAGGGGTAATCCCATATTAATTTGGTCAAGCTCTGATGATATGATCAATGACAAAATAACGGAAATCTCCAATTCTTATGACCAAATAATCGAAATTATAATAAATAAAATCTTTTATAAAAAAATAAACTGCAACGGATCGTTGCTAAACTTTATCAAATTCATTTGAAATATTAATATGTTTGTTCCTTTATTATTAATCAGATATCACTTGCAATTTGTAGTTCATATTGACATTAATTCAAAAATAATTCTCATTTAAGAGTCGAGGAATAACCATTCCACATTGGATTTTGACATTTCGGTTATTATTGTAACCATTGCTGAAGACATAGAGGAATCGACTTAAAATCAAAAATAGCCATCGATTCTCATCTAATACTAGAGGAATAACCTTATTGCATTCCATTTTTGATGTTTTGACTATTAATGGCAACCTCTACTGAAAATGTAGAAGAATCGACTTAAAATGAAAAAGACTAAATTCTTTTATGGCAAACAACTCAAGCTTGATATAATTTAAAAATTGCAGGTCGATTTATACATTTTGTTAGAAAACCCGGCAATAGCCCACTATTTAAGGGGTTTTCAGCTTATATTAATTGCGGAAAAAGATATTTTTTCTAGAATCGTTTGGTATGGTGTGGGTATGCCAAATCTAAGTTTGCGATCTCGAAAGTGTGGGGGACAACTTTTGGTGGCCGAAAAACCTCGAAATTTTTGGAATTTAACCCAAAAACTCGCACTTTTTTCGATTTTTTCCCATTTCGACCATGATGGAGTACGTTTTCGACAAAGACCATTCTATATATTTTTAAACTAGTATAAATTTGCTACAATTAACACAAAGTTGCATCTTAATTGGATAATGGTAATCCGTGCCGCAATTAGGTTGGAGTTTTGAAAAACTGCAATTTTTTGCAAAAAATCTCAGTTTTCCCTTGATAAAATGAAAAGCACTGATCTTAGAAATTTGATTCTCTAGGAAATTTTATTGACTTGTACGTTTATTTGGACCACTTTTTTTTATAAAACTCTTAGATTTATAGATATCCAGCATTTTCCATGACAGGAAATGATCCATATAATACTCCTATAATATAAATAGCTTTGAGAGTAATTAAATTGAAATGAGTAAATGCAAAATTTATAATAAATAAACGAAACGAGAATGAAAAATGTTTTCCATTAAATGGTGGATTTTGAGCGGATTTATCATTTAATATTTTTCATCTTGTATAAAAACGAGCTGCTCCAGGCGTGCCTTCGGCGCGCCCTCTACAGCTCCGCCCTCCGGGCGGGCAGCGTCTCGGCATGTGATTTGAGGTCTGTAATATATATTTGTAATATTTTGCCCCCTCTTTCGCCCCCACGCGCTCATTTTGGCTATTGATTTTTACAACATACATTTTATATAGTCTTAAAAACTAACATTACAAAAATTTGATCTATATCGGAGAGAGTATTAATTTTTTGCCCCCACTCACATTTTGGGAGGTTGAAATTATTTTTTAGATATTTGCAATAATATTTAGATATTTGGAAATAAATAACTCTCAGAGTAAATGTACAAAAAAGCTAAAAATTTCTATATTTTGCCCCCCCCCCCCCTTCACCCCCATACAGTCAATTTTGATAGTTGATTTTTACACGAATAGTTTCTTAAAGTAATAAAGAATAACTCTACAAAATTTGATCAAGATCGGAGAGAGTTTTAATTTTTGCCCCCACTCACATTTTGGATAGTTGGGAGTCGAATTTCAAAAAATCCTGAAATTACTTTTTAGATATTTTAATTTAGTATTTTTATATGTAAAAAGCAAGTAGATATTTTATTGTCCTTAAGAGATATCGCATAATCAGTGAAAACACACTTTGCCCCCTTTGACCCCCTTGGGGGTCGAATTGGGAAAAATCCTTTCTTAATGAGCCCCTATGTCATAGATGTAATATCCTCTCCAAATTTCATGTTTCTATATCCAGTGGTTCTGGCTGTTTCGATGATGAGTGAGTGAGTGAGTGAGTGTATCGGGCAAAGAATTTTTATATATAGATATAGATTAAGGCAAATTGATTTATCACATTATTATTATTATTAAGCCTTTATTTACAATAAATTGATTGATACAGTGTATTTATAACATATTTTTTAACAAACATTTTTATAATATTGTTGAGCCCATTATTGGGCATAGGCCTCTCCAATTTCTTTCCATAGATTTCTGTCTCTTGTTATTCTACTCCACTCGTTCCCTGCAAAATTCTTGATGTCATCACTCCATCTTCTCACTCTGTCTTCCTTTCCTTCTTTTCTTGTCTATGGGACACCATTCTGTCACTTTTTTAGTCCATCTCCCATTTATCACATTAAATTAAATTAAATTTTTAAAAATTAAAAACAAAAGTGTTTAGTGATGAGGGTGTCTGGATTATATATGAATTTCCCTGACTAAGGGCCGGTTGTATGTCGCAAAGTAAATGCTTTTTACTACTAACCAAAGGTAGATGGTAAATGGAGAGACTGGGATTGCCAATCAGACGACTAACTAACAGACATTTTGACAAAAAAATTATTATCTCGAAAAATATAATTTTTTCGATGTTGACTTATTATGGCTTTTTTGTAAACCGAAATGCCATGGTTTCGCTCAATTTTTTTTAATTAAAATAGTTTCAGCCGTTTTTGAGATATTTCGAAAAAAAGAAGGAAAAAAAACACTTTTTTCATGCACGATTACAATACTTGACCATACCCTGTATGGTAAAGTAATTATAAAATAATAAAATTCAAATGTCCCACAAAATCACACTAGGAAAGAAAGTCAAATATGATTATTTAATTTAATTATTTGTTTATTAACGGAGGAGGATTATTTGTTAAAGGGACGACAAATAATCCACAATAGATTTATGTTTATACGATCTAGCCAAATTTAATGGAGTTTTATTCTCATGCCCTCTTATATTTTTGTCCGCTCCTCTATTTATCAATACTTTCACAACCGGCAAATGATTAGCATGGACTGCATAATGCAGTGGTGTCAGTTTGTATTTATTTTGAAGATTTATTCCCGCCCCCTTGTCCAGCAACGCTTCCACTACGGGGACACGCCCATGGTATGCGGCCTTCATTAAGGATGTGATATTAAACGAATCCACTGCATCCACATCCACTCCTTTGGACAATAAAAAATTGACAATTTCTAAATGCCCTTCGCGGGATGCATAATGCAAAACAGTCGTATTATAATCATTTTCATTCTTTCGATGAATAGAAGAGGAATCTTTTGCGTACCAATATTTCATCCATTGAAGGGAGCCATTCTTTGATGCCTCAAAAATATCGCCATCTTGATCTATTTGTCCATCTGATCCTTGGATCTAAAATTAAAATATAAATTAGATAACAAGATTAGATAATATGTAAATAATTGTAAATAGTAAATTTGTAATTTAAATTAGAGACTTGTCAAACCTTTTTAGGATTTATGATGAAAAAAAAATAAATAATAATCTCGAAAAATAATTTCGAATAGAGATGGTTTGAATGTTCCAAATAACCAGAATGTATTGTAATTAGAATAAATGAATAAATATCTTCACACTTACTTTTTCATTCTGTGTATCTAACTGTAATTTTAGACGTTCAATTTCTCTATTTAAATCCTCTTGTTTATTCAAAGCCTGGAAAAAATTATTATACTTAAATTATTTATTTTGAAATAATTTATTGTATTAAAAAAATACGATTCGTTTATAGTAAAAATAATTCTTAAAACGTTTATTAAATATCCAAACTTTTCGGAAGAAATCTCCCCTTTATTAATGGAAATTTAGAAATTATAGTTGCTTTTTTAAAAAAAAGTACCTGGAGCCACCGAGTGATGCTTGGTAACTTTTTGAGTCAGTTTTTTTTTTATTTATTTAATGTCACCGGGAACAAAGCCCATTTAGACAGCACATAAGTAAAGTTGCGTCAGTTAAAAGCTATATATTAATATTATTTTTAATTTAAAATTCTGATAAAGATACAAATATATATAGTCGGATTCGAACCCGGGTCCACTTGGTTAGCAGGCTGGTATGCTAACCCCTAGCCTAACCCGACCCCCTTATCGAGTTTTATATAATTAATTAAAATGGCAAATTCTAATATTTAATAATATTTTTTTGCAACGAAATTTTCTCTGGAGAGAGACGGACTGGTAGAAACTTTAATTGAATGTAATGGAAGGCAGCCCAGAGGTAGTGAGGAAAGAAAAAATTAACACATATCAAATAAGGTGTAATTTATATGTGTTAATTTTTCTTTCCTCACTACCTCGCCTTCATTACATTCAATTAAATATAATAATATTTTTATGAAATGTTTGTTGGATTTAAAACTCGATTTATAATCAATTAAACTCGTATATAATAATATTTGTAATTATCTTTTTGTGGAATTTAACATTAAAAAACCAATTAATAAATAAAAGATAATTGAAAAAAATGTAAACAAACGTTTTTATTGAGATTTTCATCTATCAATAATTACTTTAAATAAGAAAAAGATCAATTAAGATGAATTTTGTCGAGGTCCAGACCTACCCAGATCGCTTTCTTATCCTCAAAACTATTGTTAATAGATTTTGATTTCATCAAAATCGATAGAGCCGTTTTCAAAATAGAAAATATATACAAATATACATATACAATTTTTGCTCGTTTAAATATAATGCAACTATAAATAATTTTTTTTTTAAATATACAGAATTTTGCAGATGAAATTTAAATATAATATAATATTATTTAAATCTAATATCTGGTACTTACGTCTTCATTTATTCTTTTTAGTCGTTCAATTTCCTTTTCGTAATCATCGTATTTTTTTAAAGTCTGGAAAAAAATTTAATTTATTCTCTATAGGTAGACGTGTTTAATGATCATCGTATTTAAATTCAGAGGCGTATCCACGGGGCAGGGGGGGTCAGAACCCCCCCTCCCCTCAAGGACAGGGCTCATGGGATGAGTAATGGCAACGACAAACCATTTCTTATGACAAACTAACCGTAATGAAATATATTTCATACTAGCTGACGCCCGGGCTTTCGGCCCGGCGTCGCCTAGCCCCTGGCGGGGAGCGACACGTTTTATGGTTAAAATTTATATAGATAATAGCTGACCCCACCACGATTATATATTGCTTACCTGTCAAAATTGATTTGATCAAAAATTTAAACATATTTAAAAAATAATATTAGTAAATTGAAAGTTTTTTTGCCGAGAGTAGCAGAATTTATATATATATTGAAGGAGACAATAAAAGAGTGTGTCTTCTGCTGGAATTTATAAATTTTATTTATTTATAACGAGACTATAGTTTCGAGGGCTTTGTCCTCTTCATCAGTCTATTACAATGGATTCACAGGAATTAATTAATTTATTTATCTCGTTATAAATAATTTATAATTCCAGCAGAAGACACACTCTTTTATTGTCTCCTTCAATAATAATAGTTTTGAAATTAAATTGAAAATGCAAATAATTATAGAATAGGTATTAAAACAGTAAATGAATTACATATTACTTGTCAAAATTGTTCCCTTAACCAAAAATAATATTGAGAGTTGAAAGATTTCCAAAAAGCTATTATCGGCCATCTTGTTTGTTTGCTTTTACCCCCGAGAGAGACGCTGGCGTTGTTTCCTCGAAAAAATATGTTTTGCATGCCACAGTTGGGATATCTATAAAAACACTCTTCTATTTGAATGAAATGTTGTGTGAAAATTTTAACGAAATCGGTGAAGAACTTTCGGAGATCCTTCAACGTACCTATCACTTAAGCTTAACAGTACATTTTTATTTATATAGATAAGTTTAAAAATATATTTTAATTTGTTTAATACTATTAAAAGTAAAAATATTAAAAACACGTGCTTTTTCATTTAATTTTTATTAATTAATAAATAAAATAATAAACCTTTAATTATACTTCAGCTGAATTCTTAGGGAATAACATAAAAAATAAATAAATATTTATTTTGTTTAAATTTTACTTACATCACTTCTTAATATTTCAATTAATTTGTTCATGACCTGAAAATAAATAAATAAATAAATTATAATAATACTAAAATAAAAGTGGGACTTATAGGGGACTACATGTAATTGAAAGAAGATAATTAGGAATTTAATAGGAAGTTCAAAAAGGTAAAAAAAAAAATAAGCTGACATGTTCTGATGTGGCCATCCACTTGACTTTACCATACAACCTCGGCCCCTCACTTATATTTAATATTTAATATATTTATTTATAATCATGGAGGGGAGGGGTTTAGTTTTTGCATTTTTAGTCTTCTGGGGGCCCACTAATTATGTATACAAAATTTGGTTGAGTTTACTACAAATGGCCTAGATTTTTAATTTTTACTCCCCCCCCTCCACTCCCTGAATTTTGGGTCGATATGCACCAAAATCTAATCAGCTCTTAATCTCATTGGACCAAAACTACTTGTGAAATTTGGTTTTGATATTCAGACTAGTTTTTGAGCTAGCTCGTCCACAAAAATTTGGTAACGCACAGACTAACAGACAAACATTTTGACAAAAAAGAATTATTATCTCGAAAAATCCTCCCCCTCCGGACCCCTCACTGCCCCACACCTCCCGCACCCCCAGCCCACCCGCGAACCCAGTTTTTGCATACGTGCAGTGGTTTTTATCAGAATTTTAAATTAAAAATAATATTAATATATACTAGTATATACATAACTTTTGACTGAAGCAAAAAAGTTGCCGAGCTGTTGTATTTATAGCTAGTTATAATAATAAAAAAAAATAATCGTATAGGATCTGAAATAAAAACATAAAATTAAATAAGATTTGTTTCCAAGTTATATAAAAAAAAGCCACTTCAACCACTTTATTTGTAAACACCCCTGTTTTGTTATGAAACCACCTGTAATGTTATGATTTAGATACCTGTTAATTAAAAACAAAAATAAAATTCCTAATTAATATAATATAATAATATTTGTTATAACCTATTAGTGGGTTTTAAAATTAAAAAACCAATTAATAAATAAAAGATAATTAGAAAAAAATGTAAACAAACTTTTTTATTGATATTTTCATCTGTCAATAATTACTTTAATTAAGAAAAGATCAATTAAGATAAAATTTGTCGAGGTCCAGACCTCCCAGATCGTTTTATAATCCTCAAAACTTGTTAATAGAGTTGGTTTCATCAAAATCAGTAGAGCTGTTTTCAAAATAGAATTAAGATACAAATATATATACAAATAAACAATTTTTACTCGTTTAATAAGAGTAGATTTAATGGGACTCGAAAATAGGTCAAAATGGCCTTTTTCTTCGTTTTGACCCATATTATCTCAAAACTCTGACTTGTAAAAAATCGGGAAATCGCATGATAAATAATCAGCCTATAAAACTCTACTGGAATCCATTGTTAGGTTTACGCAGTGTTTTTCAACCTTTTTCATGACGTATGAAAAAAAAATTCACGACACCCTACCCCCGCTGTTTGTAACCTGTATTTTATTATGTTACAAATATCAAATCCGAACAATCCGTAGAAAACTCACTGGAATCCATTGTTGGGTTTACAGTGAGAAATTTTTTAAAAATTTTTGTCGAACAGTGTTATTGAACATTTCTAAAGAATGGTTAGTTATTGTTAGATAATAGTAGAATATCTGTTAGCAATGAATTGTATGACTTACTTTGATTTCGACCATTTCAGGTTCCCCAGTGGGGGGGAACTTCTTATAACAGTATCCTGGACGTTGGCTCTCCCCGATAGAGATTCCACTCAGTCCAGAGATAAGAGTTAAAACAAATATGAAATTCATCTTGAAGCGATTCTGCATAGATTGACGTGTCGGTTTTTCTGTCGAGTCTAAATAGGGGCCTTGCTCTTCTACAGGCCTTGGCATCCGAGATAAGCGATAACCCCTAGAAGATGCACAAACAGCCTTAGCGCTAATTGCGAGCATGGCCTTTGGCAATAGAATTATTCATCGATTGCCTATACTTGATTTTACTTTTACCGAGTACGGTGAGTATTGTAATCGTGCAAAAAGTGGTTTTATTCCCTCTTTTTTCGCAATATCTCTAAAAAGCGGCTGAAACTATTTTTGATTAAAATAATTGAGCAAAACCATGAAATTTTGCTATACATAAATAGCTAACTATACGAGTGAGCATCGAATAAATTATATTTTTTGAGATAATAATTGTTTTGTTAAGTCTGTCTATTAGTCTGTGTGAATATCGAAACCAAATTCCACACCAAGTTTTTGTCCATTGAGATTAAGAGCTGATTAGATTTTGGTGCATATCGACCCGAAATTAAGGCTGGTGGAGGGGTGGTTAAAAATTAAAAATCTAGGCCATTTGAGCAAATTCAACCAAATTTTGTATACATAATCAGCGCGACCCCAGAAGTATAAAAATGCAAAAACTAACCGCCCCCCCTAAATGATTATAAATAATTTTATTAAATATTAAATATAAGTGAGGGGCCAGATTGTATGGTAAAGTCAAGTGGATGGCCACATCAGAACACGTCAGCTTATTATTTTAACAACTAATAACCAATCTGTGAATTTATCTGAAAAGGATTTGAATATTATTTTATTTTTTTGTCATAAAAAAAAACAATTTTATGAGAAAAAGTCAAGACATAAATAAATTAAATTTGAAAAAAAAAACTAAAAAAAACAGGCTACTAAAAAGTACAAAATAATGTAACAAACTTTTTTATGTCCAATAACTTAGTCAAAATGTGTGGGGTCGCAGAAGCATGTACTTTTAATTAATTTAGACAAAGTGCCCCACACGCTTTTTGACTTAGTTATTGGACATAAAAAGTTTGTTACATAATTTTGTACTTTTTAGAAGCGTGTTTTTTAGTTTTTTTTTTCAAATATAATTTATTTTTTCACTTTTTCTATGCCCCCCGAACCCTATACCCGCACCCAGTTTTTGCATTTCTAGGCTTCTAGTGACCCATAGATTATGTATACAAAATTTGGTTAAGTTGGCTCTAAGGGTAAGAATTTTCATTTTTTGATCCCCCCTCCATTTTTGGTGGTTAGTTTTTGCATTTATAGCCTTCTAGTGACCCACAGATTATGTATACAAAATTTGGTTGAGTTTGGTCCAAGAGCAAGAATTTTCATATTTTGACCGTACCCACCCCCCTTTTGGATGGTTTTTGGGGGAATTTTTTTAAACAAAAGTTGTCAGAAATCACATCCCCTACAACTTTGCTCAAAATAAAATTTGCCGTAGAGTTAATAGTTTAGGAGTTATTTGATAATTTTCATTCGTGCGCCCCCTCAAACCCCCTTTTGGGGTCAAAATATCAAAACGTTATATAGCTAAAAACGTAAGTTAGAAGAGATCTGATGCAAATATGAAATTTCATAATAATCCCTTCAGCCGTTTTTACGTGAATCGTGAGCAACTTTTCGCGGAACCCACACATACATATATAGACAGACAGACATACAGACATACAGGAATTTTGTTGAGGGTGTTTTCGTTCATAACTTTGCTTGAAAAGTGTGCAACCAAAATTTGGCGTGATTTGGAGCAATGTACAGACAAACCCTTAATTTTATATAATATATAGATTAAAGCTAACGTTTCTATAAATATTGATTTTTTTTGCGGCCCACCTAAAGTTAAACCTTGTTTGTTTGGCCCAAGTTCGCCTTTGAGTTTGACACCCCTGTCATAGAGCTTCTTCGGTGGATAAAATAATTGATTCTGTGTTAGTAAACATTCTGTTGCTATGGTAATAATATTAGAAAACAAAAACATTTCATTCAATATTTTCCCAATTGAAAGCGAGTTAATGAGTGAATTATTTAAGCAAAATAATAATAATAATAATTATATCGGAGAAAAAATAAAAAAATAAAAATGGACCCGCATGATGAGAATGAGAATGAGGAAGAGGATCGACAAGAAGAGGCGGTTGACCAGCAAGAGAATTTGTTCGACCCCTATTCGATTCCTCAACTTCAACTTTAGATTCAAGCGAACAACGAAGATTAGGTAAACATTCATTTATTTATTCCTCTTTAATTTACCATACAGGGTATGGTCAAGTATTGTAATCGTGCATGAAAAGAGTGGTTTTTTTTCAAAATATCTCAAAAACGTGCTGAAACTATTTTGATTAAAAAAATTGAGCGAAACCATGGCATTACGCTCTACAAAAAAGCCCTAATAAGTGAACATCGAAAAAATTATATTTTTCAAGATATAATAACTGTTTTGTCAAAATGTCTGTTAGTTAGTCTGTGCGTTACCAAATTTTGTGGACGAGCTAGCTCAAAAACTAGTTTCAATATCAAAACCAAATTTCAAACGTAGTTTTGGTGCATTGATATTAAGATGATTAGATTTTGGTCCATATTGACCCAAAATTAAGGGGGGGGGGGTGGAGGGGGGTTAAAAATAAAAAATCTAGGCTATCTATGAGCAAACTCAACCAATTTTTGTATACACAATCAGTGGTCCTACAGAAGTCTAAAAATGCAAAAACTAACTCCTCCCAAAGGGGGGGGGGGGTCAAAAAATGAAAATCTTGGCCATTTACCAAACTCAACCAAATTTTGTATACATAATCAGTGGGACCCCAGAAGTCTAAAAATGGAAAAACTAACCGTCCAAAATTGGGGGGGGGTCAAAAAATGAAAATCTAGGCCCTTGTACCAAACTCAACCAAATCTTGTATACATAATCCAGTGGGCCCAGAGTAATCTAAAAATGCAAAAACTAACCCCCCTCCCCTACATGATTATAAATAATTTTATTAAATATTAAATATAAGGGATGGCCACATCAGAACATGTCAGCTTATTTAGTTATTATTTCCTCCATTGCCCAACGAGGCACTACAGATCTTGTGTACGCTAAGTTTACATTGCTTCAATAGGGTAAGGAGGGGTGGTTAGCAGTCCAAATGAATATAGTCAAAGGTTTTATCTATTATCTTTTATAATCCCGTAGTTTTAGTTTTTTAATTCTAATTCGAGTTCTAATTGAGCTAAAAACAACTATATTAGCGAGCGTACCCGGCAAACGTACTAAGTAAGATCCGTCGAGTTTGATTCATAAAATGTATATGTTTGGAACCGACTTCTAAATGTGATTTCATGTTAATATTTCGTCGTATAGTTGTAACTAAATAAGATAATTATTTTATACCTTTTAGTGCATTTTATTTTATTTTTGAGTTATTCTTATTTTATTTAATGCATTTAAATTTTTGAAGTCGGTTTTATTTTTTTTCTAAAAATTATTTTTGATTTCAAATATTACTGTTTAATATCAAATGGGACTCGAAATTAAGATCAAAATGACCTTTTTCGTCGTTTTGACCGATAATATCTCAAAACTCTGACGTGTTGTAAAAAATCGGGAAATTGCATGAGAATCATCATATATAACTATACTGGAATCCATTGTCAGGTTTACCGATACAAATTTGTGTTTAATTTTTGTCGAGCAGTGTATTTATGAATACTTAGTTAAAAAAAAAAATAAATAGTATAATAAAAATGTATTGTATTATTATATTAGATTTGTCTGATTTTAGATGAAGCCAAAATCCAGCATGTAGAGGAGGAGCCACCGCCTCTTTTTAACGAAGATCAATTAGACGAGATGGTAAAATGTTATTTTATTATTCACAAATGTCGTGAGAGGGGAACAACAGGTGCACCCAGTTACCCAAAATTAATATTTAAACATATTCTTTACGCATATTAAACATTAAACATTATTTAATTAAAAATAAAAGGTAATCTTATTATTATTATATTAAACGAGCAATGTTTATATATATATATATATATCCGGTCGGGTTCTCGAAAACGGCTCTAACGATTTGGATGAAATTCACGGGTTAGGAGGGTTTTGTGTTGGACATTCGATCTGTCACGGTCTCATCTTCGGCTAAGTTATTTTTGATGGGTTTTTTGTTAATTGAAATAATTATTCACAGGTGGTTGTCTCGATAAAAATGTATAATTACATTTTTATTCAATTTCCTTTTAATAAATAATTGGTTTTTTAATTTTATATCCCACAATAAGATCATTATAATTATTATTATATATTAAAAGTTGGGAAATTTAATTGATTAAAAAACTCGAGTTTTAAATCCCACAAATATTAATTTGACAATTTAATTGATGAACTCAAAAATTGTTATTTAATTAAAAAAAATAATTATACCGTATTTATTTATATACCTATATATACATAATCTGTGGGCCACTGAAGGCTAGAAATGCAAAAACTGGGTGAGTGGGCGGGGGTGGGGGGTAGATGTGGGGGTGCAGTAGGTGGGTTGCAGTGGTGGTGGGGGGTCGGGGGAGGTACGGGGTTTCGGGGGTGGGGGGTGTATGTGGGAGGTAGGGTGGGAAGGGTGCAGGAGGTGGGGTGAAGTGGTGGGGGTCCGGGGATTAATATATAGCTATTAACTGAAGCAAATAGTTACATTTTTTATATGTTTATTTATAAGATAAATTTTAAAATCGAAAATAAAGTTATATGGAGGGCGGCGTCTCTGACCCCTCCCCCCGCTTGGACAATTCGATCGCGACACACTTTCGAGATAAAAAGTAGAACCCTGAACTATATAGTTCAATTGAACTAGTTCCATATAATGAACGAACTATAAAAGAACTATTCCCTAAAAAGAACGATTTTTCCCATCTCTATTAAAAATGTTGAAAAAGGAAATGAATTTAAAAATATAATGCTCTTTTTATTTAGTTTGAGATAGGATCCATTTTTCATTAAGGGGGGGGAAACTCAGTGGCTGCCGCCCCCCCAATCAGAGGTCTGGATCCGCGCCTGTCGGTGGCCCAGGTACTAATAATAATATTATCTTAAATTTCCTAATATTCTTCAATTTAAAATAAGACTAAAAATGGCGGATGACCCTACGTGTCACCAGTGTCCCTATAGCGTCACTGTACGCCCAGTGGCGTAGATAGGGTCCGCAAAATCCCGTAATGCGTGGGTTGGGGGGGGGGGCGGAATTTAAGGGGGCACAACACAATTTGTCACAAAGCTTTAATATAGGTACCATTTGGATATGAATAAGTTACATTTTTAACCGACTTCAAAAAAGGAGGAGGTTCTCAATTCGACTGATTTTTTTTTGTGTGTCTATGTTACCTCATATCTCCGCCAATTGTTAACCGATTTTGATGATTTTTTTGCATTGGGTTCAGCCTAGCTTCCGATTGGTCCCGTTTTTTTCATTGGTATTGGACCTTTTTGATGTTTGTTGGCATAACTTCTTTGTTTTTGAACCGATTTTAATGATTCTTTTTTTATTAGAAAAAGGGTACTTTAGGGGTGGTCCCATATTAATTTGGTCAAGTTCTGATGATATGATCAACGACGAAATAAAGTAAATCTCCAATTCTTAAGAGCAAATAATCGAAATTATAATTATAAATAAATATTTTTATAAAAAAATCTTAAAACATTCATTTAAAACCCGCAAACGTTTCGAGAGAATTTCTATATTTTTGAATTGAATTTTTATTATCATTTTCTGATTCATTCGCCCGACGTTTTCTCTTACGAGATCCATGCAAGGTATTATATTAACTAACTATTAATAATATCACTAAAAAAGAGAAAAATAAAAATAATTTTTATAAAAAAAAATAAAACCGACTACAACCGACTCAAAGAGCTGGAACTAATTGACTTACAAGACAGACAAACAATAAGACTTATTCTCAAAAAAGTCAAGAGTTTTCAGGAGAAACCGCTTAAAAAAGGCACCCCTTGGTCGGAACAAAGAAAAGAAAGGCACCGGGAAGTGATGCGTACATACTGGGCTAAAATAAAAGCCCAACAGTTGAACAAACGTGGTCCTCAGTAGTGGGGCATCCGAAAGAAGAAGAAGAAGAAAACCGACTTCAAAAAAATTAAATGCAAAAAATAAAATAATACAAACTCAAAAATCAAATAAAATGCACTAAAAGGTATAAAATAATTATCTTATTTAGTTACAACTAAACGACGAAATATTAATATGAAATTACTTTTTGAAGTCGGTGCCAAACATATGAATCGAACTCGACGGATCTCATTACTTGGTACGTTTGGCGGGTACGCTCGCTTATAGCTATAGTTAGTTTGGCACCGACTTCAAAAAGTGATTTCATGTTAATATTTCGTCGTTTAGTTGTATCTAAATAAGATAATTATTTTATACCTTTTAGTGCATTTTATTTGGTTTTTAAGTTATTATTATTTTATTTGTTGCATTTAATTTTTTGAAGTCGGTTTTATTTTTTTTCACATTTATGTTTTTGGACATATTTGCTCCAAAAAAGATCCACTGAAGAAGGAATATTGTATAAAATTTCCGAAATATTTGGATAAATTAAAAAAAAACACCATTTAAAATTAAAAAACTGCTAAAAAATATGCCTTTCATTTAAAATATATATATTTGTATAACCAAGTCTCATTTTCGGAAAAAAATATTTTAATAGATTTCTTAATTAAACTAATTATTAAACAGGTGGATGAATAAAAATGAATCATATGGTTGAATCAAAACAAAAATAAATAAGCTGACGTGTTCTGATGTGGCCATCCACTTGACTTTACCATACAACCTGGCTCCTAATATTATTTATAATCATGTAGGGGAGGGGGGATTAGTTTTTGAATTTTTAGACTTTTGGGGGTCCACTGATTATGTGTATACAAAATTTGGTTGAGTTTGGTAAATGGCCAAGATTTTCATTTTTTGACCATACCTTGTATGGTAAAGTAAAGATTTAGGAAACCCGCATTTAACAACTATTAGCACAGCATTCAAATGGCTAATTAAGACACTGTTATTATTTACAAATATTACTTATATTAATATTTTCCTTTTTTTCTTTCTTCTAGGTTCATTGGATTCAAGAAATGACAATTTTACCGGGACTTAAACCGTCTGATTGGTCTAGTGATATAATCCATACCATCAGACAGTATTTCTTGAATAATGAACATTTTATTCTCTCGATTTATTTAAAAAGGACGCAAACTACAAGCAATAAATGCAATTCCTACTTTTAAAGTCAATTATTTAATTTATTTTATGAAAATTGAAGGTTCTTTAGAGAATATATCACCTGGAAATCTTCATAAAACTTTAATTATTGGGAACACACAAAATTTAATTGAACAAACAATACTAGAGGTATTTAATTTTCAATTTACATCTCGTATTAAGTGGAAAAATTTCAAGGCAATATTGAGAAATACCTTTTTTTGAAGTTTTCGAATTCGAATAATATCAACGAGGGGTGAACCGCGACCTAATATGCTGTACACCTACTTCATATTTTCTCCGCCTTGCTTTAACGAGATACGCATATTCCAAGAGTAACTTCATTTACTGTTGCCTACCCTACAAGCAACAGGCGTTCCCACGAAACTAGGATTTTTGTTTTAGCCCAGGCAAATTAGACCGAAAAAAGGCCGCGCTGGCCAATAAATATGCACAAGCTGAAAACAATTTTAATCGACGTTAGGCATTGCAAATAATAGTTAAATGAGTTTTTTGAGGGGCTAAAAATCACGAAAATTATGGATTTTTTTCAGATTTTCGCTTATAACTCAAAAACCATGCGTATCAAAGAAAATGTCTATCTTATCAAAATGAAAGAGCACACAATTTTGAGTTGAAAATGTACTTAAAAGTTAAAATTGGTTCAGCCGTTTAGCCACAATTGATCGTCAAAGATAGGATATTTTTTTTACTTAGGGAAAGTGGTGTAGGTTTTAGACGAAACATGATATTAATTAATAAAGTAAAGGGTGTGTAGTTTCACAGTGAATGAAATAAAACTCAAAGAGGCTTATACAAACTCAATATATTTCGGATTATTTGTCCATCATCAGGAGTTTACAAGTTAAAAACTAATTAGTTTTCACTTTGAAACTACACACCCTTTACCATATTAATTAGGATATTTTTACCAACTTGACGGAAAAGTTTTCGAGTGATAAAAGTTCAAAATTTTCATGATTTTTAGGGCCTCAAAAATTTATCACCAGCCAGAAACCGTCACAAACTCATATAACTTTTATTTGTGATGGCTATCATCGATTCAAATTATTTACATACAGCTTGTTTGTGTGCATATTTATTAGCCAGAAGAAGTCCAATTTCTTTGGGCTATTTGTACATTCTTGATTTACATAAAAATATAGAAAATAGTTAAAAATTCATAAATTTAACAAACCTGGTTTCATTTAATATGTACCTTTATATTCTTAACTATTGTCTCTATGTATCGGAACAGTAGCTATATATAGTTGATCAAAGTAAAGAAAATTTTGAAAATATATTTTTGTGAAACCTACCTAATATTTTATATTTTAAATTTTAAAAAGTTTCAAAAATTTTTCAAAATTTTTCTTTATTTTATTTTAAAATGTTTCATCAGAACCCACACCATATATATTTACTTAATATTTAAAAAATTATTTTATTCTTATTTTTTTTTTGAAAATAAAAAATGAATTGAGCACCCGACGGGATTCGAACCCGTGTCTTTCTCCTTTAGCCGAAGAGTGCCTTTACCAACTAGGTCACGGATGTTCCCGCAAGGAAAGCTCTTTAAATTGATAAAGGCGCTCTTCGGTAAAGGAGAGAGACACGGGTTCGAATCCCGTCGGGTGCTCAATTCATTTTTCTTTAAAAAATCAAAATAATAAAATAATTTTCTAAATATGTAGAATTAACATAAGAAATTATTCATTACATTATTTAACTTTCGCGGCTCAAATTTCTTTAAGAAAAAACTAAAACTAACGTTTAAAAATTAATTTGTCTAATACACAAGTAACTATACTTTAAATAGAAAAATCCACGAAAAGGAAAAATTACATTCAATCAAAGGAGCTTTCCGTGGCCTAGTTGGTAAAGGCGCTCTTCGGTTAAAAGAGAGAAACGAGTTCGAATCCCGTCAGGTGCTCAATTCATTTTTCCTTTTCGAAAAAATAATAAAATAATTTTCTAAATATGTATAATTAACATAAAAAATTATTGATTATATTATTTAACTTTCGCGGCTCAAATTGCTTTAAGAAAAAAATAAAACTAACGTTTAGAAGTTAATTTGTCTAAAATATAATAGTTGGACATAGGCGCCAAATTAGCTAGTTATGCCTATGTATTTATTTGATCTTTTCTGATATTTTTAGATATTTGAAAATGTGTATACTCCGACGTTCATGATGACCCACTCGTGGCCTGAATCAGTGAAAAGTGATTTCTGCTCTGAACTACACCAATATTTATGTTTTCTTAAAGATGTCCATTTTAAAATGCTTGGCATAACTTCCTTATATTTACCATTTTGAAAGTCAAATTATTCAAGTGGATGAAGCTGAACAGGATATACAACTTATAAAACGATTAGAGGGTAAATAAATAAATAATTTGAATCTTTATTGGGGAAAAGATTTAGCTTACGGAGAGAAGCAGAGTTGATGATTCATCAAGAAAAATATATATACATTATTTGTTAGAGACTATAGGTTTGTCCTTCATCATCTGTATTTTTATAATTCATCTGTTATTTCTTATGGGTTCTAATACCCGATTGGATGTAGGTTACAACAAAACGAATTTATCTTTCTATTAACAAGTTTTTGAGGATGAGAAAACCATCTGGCTAGGTCTGGACCTCGACAAATTTCATCTTAATTGATCTTTTCTTAATTAAAGTAATTATTGATAGATGAAAATCTCAATAAAAAAGTTTGTTTAAATTTTTATCAATTATCTTTTATTTATTAATTGTTTTCTAATTTTAAACCCCACTAATAGCTTATAGCAAATATTAATATATTATATTAAAATTAAACAATTTTATTGATGGATGAATTGATGGAAGGGAAGTGATTGTGAGATTACTAATCGACTTGATTGGGGAATAATGGAATTGAAATAATTATCGGAAAAGAGGTTTTTTTATCTAATTAGATTTTTCCTCTTATTAAAAACAAGGACTAAAGATGAATAAGGACACTCGATGGTGGAGAAGTAATCTCGGAATCGAAGCAAAAATACAATGTATACATTAATTAATGTAAAATAATTGGTTTAATAAAATTTATAAAAAAAAAAAAAATAATAATTGATTATAAATTTGAGTATTAAATCCCACAAAGAGTTAATAAGAAATATGATTATATATTAGAATTTGCCAATTTAATTGATTATTATAAAATTCGATAAATTGTTATTTAATTAAAAAAAATAATTATACCGAATTTATTTATATACCTATTTATACATAATCTGTGGGCTACTAGAAAATTAGAAATGCAAAAGCTGGGGGTGGGGGTGGGTGGTGCAGAAGGTGGGGTGCGGGGTCAGGGGGCATAGCGGGAGTGCGGAGCGCGGGGGCGGTACGGGGGTGGTTCTCAGGGGGCGTGGCGGGGGTGTGGTGTGCTGGTGCGGTATGGGGCGGGGGTCGAGGGGCGTAGCGGGGTTGGTATGGGGGTGGGAGTATCCGGGGGTGGTTTTTATAAGAATTTTAAATTAAAAATAATATTAATATATAACAATTGGATGTTGATGAAAGCAGTCCACGGTGGTTGTAAAAAATAAGACTATAGAGGTTTTATTATTTTACATTTATTTGTTAAACCGACGTTTCGGAGATTTATTCTCTCCTTCTTCAGGGTAACAAAAGTCAATGAAAGTAGTTCAAAAAATAGTTACTTTCTGTCTCCTTTGACAATGCCAAAAAAACATTATAAAAATTCTTTTTCATCTCGAATAGAAAAACAAAGTAAAAAGCAATTGATGATCCATATGTTAACATATGGATCATCAATTGCTTTTTACTGTTTCTATTCGAGATGAAAAAGAATTTTTATAATGTTTTTTTGGCATTGTCAAAGGAGACAGAAAGTAACTATTTTTTGAACTACTTTCATTGACTTTTTGTTACCCTGAAGAAGGAGAGAATAAATCTCCGAAACGTCGGTTTAACAAATAAATGTAAAATAATAAAACCTCTATAGTCTTATTTTTTACAACCACCGTGGACTGCTTTCATCAACATCCAATTGCATATTTATACCAGTCCGTCTCCTAAAGAAAATCTCTATCAATTAATATATAACTTTTAACTGAAGCAAAAAGTTGCCGAGCATCACTCGGTGGCTCCAGGTACTATTTTATTATTATAATTTTTGTTGCGCAGTCCAGAATAATCCTTCTATTGACCAGAATTCAAAATAAAACAATAATTACCTGCTATAATCTTGGAGTAAAAAATATTTTTACCGGACTTGACTAAATGGGCCAATTTTTAAATAACTTTCCATGCTTGTTTAGTAGACTTTGTTTTACATTAAAAAAGATTCAAAGTTAGCTGATCAAAATTTTTTAAAACATAAGTCCGGCAAAAATATTTTTTTCCCCAAATCTATAGTAGATACTTATGGTTTTATTTTAAATTCTGATCAATAGCAGGATTATTCAGGATTGCGTAAAAAAATTAGAATAATAAAATATGTAAATTTGTAGCCACAGCATCTCGATATTTAGGGCAGGGTAGCGATTAACACCATTTTCAAAAAATGCCTTTAACTTGAAAACTGAGACTTATATTAAAAAAAAAAAATAGGATCTGGACCAGCGCCGAAACTAGGTAGGTGCAACAGGTGCACCCGCACAGGGCCCAGAGATCTAGGGGGCCCTAAAACGAAATTGTTAATTGAATTTTCTTTACAAAAATTTTATTCGAGATTTTAAAACACAAATTTTTTACAAAAATTTCCATTCAAGATTTTAAAATAAAATATGTAAGATAATTTTAAAAATTATTGAATTAATAATATATTAATAATATATAATATAATAATTAATAATTTTTTTTAAATATTAGTTCAAAGTGAATGAGGCAAAGTCAGCCATGACCTCTAGGAGTTTTAGCAAGTTAAAATTAATTAAAAACTATTTAAGGTCTACTATTGGACAAGATAGATTATCCAATCTTGCCATAATATCTATAGAGTCCCTAGTAGCACAATGTTTCCAAAAATATAGTAACTATATAGGGGCTAGATTCTCCGAAAATCTATATAGGCTACTATATTACAATTGACATTAGTCGAATGATGATTAAATCATTACATACAATAAATGAACAAATATTTTTTAATTTAAATAACAATGGGTAGTGATAACAATATGAGTTCTAATTCTTAAACTTGATTTACTGATACATTTGTTGTACTACACTTGCTTACAGAATATACACAATCAGAGGCGTAGCAACGGGGGGGGGGTGGTGTCAGAACTTCATTCAGAAGTTCATTTCATGTTGAACACACTGGTTTTTGAATTATTCTGCTATCTTTAAAAATAGCTTGGCAACTAAACTTTCCGCAAACCACGTTTTTTCATTAAAATATGCCCAAACACCATTTTTAAAATGCCTGCCAAAAAAAAAAAAAAAACTATGACATATAAATTTTTTCAAGTATTGTTTTGTGACTGTCTACCTATAGGGAACTGGTGATAAAAAAATAAGGAAAATATAAAATCTTGAGCAACATTACATGGGTGATTTGAAATGGATTGACCCTATTCTTATAATATAAATAATGTAATATATTTTTGTGTACAACAAATTTTTATATGATATCTATTTGAACTATAATTACTTTTTCCCAAAAAATATAGGGGCCCTAAAAATTTTTTGCACAGGGCCTTAAAAAAGCTAGTTACGGCACTGGTCTGGACCGTAATAAACTGGGCCTATCTCATGTTCTCGGTTTCTCGTTGTGATACCGGACACCCTGTATATTAATTAATTTAATAATTTGATTTATTCTTTAGGAATTGTTTTATATTGGACTAGACAAATAAAACTCGCCCTGAAAGACAAAGATCGGCCGGATATTCATTTAATGCACACGCCCCTCGATGCACATGATCGTTGGCTGGAAAGATGTAAGTATAGTTTTTAAGGAATTTGGTGTTGGTACTTGGTGAAACATTTTTTAAAATTATTGGATAAAAATACTTGGTAGGTTTCACATTAAGATATAAAAAAATAAAACGAATTTATTTTTAGAGAATCTTTAATCTCGATATATATATTTCGGGTGACTAACCCATCTTCAGGAGATACAGGAAGTAACTGATCTGAATAAGTCGAAATTGAATACAAGTAAATAGTAAAATTTATTTTTTAAGATAACAAAAGAGTAAATATTTAAAATTAGTGGAGGGAGAAAAAGATAGGAAGTCTACTTTGGATTAATTTTGAATGGCCTTTTGAGAAAAGAGGATTTCAAATTTGAATACAATTCAATGGTAAAATTTATTTTTAAGATAACAAAGGGGTAAATATTTAAAATTACTGGAGGGAGAAAAGGTAGGAAGTCTATTTTGGATTAATTTTTAATGGCCTTTTGAGAAAAGAGGATTTCGAATTTGAATACAACTCAATGGTAAGATTAATTTTTAAGATAACAAAAGAGTAAATATTTAAAATTCGTGGAGGGAGAAGTCTATTTTGTTTAATTTTGAATGGTCTTCTGAGAAATGAGAATTTACACACAAAACAAATTTGCAAATATTTAAAGAATGTAATCAATGATTGTACTTTTTTTAACTTCTAATTGATTATTTAGTATATTCGTTTTATTTGAGAGAGCTAATTTTATTTCAGTTGACTCTAAAAAATCTAAACGTAAGCCCTTTCTTTCGAAATGTAACGGAACTAGGTGGCTAATAGAAGAGGTGTGTTTATTCAAATGTAGATGATTGGCGAAGGTAGAAGTTGATTCCATATTAATATCATCTGATCTGCTGAGACTATTAAAGGCTCTTTCATGTTCCGAGTAGCGAGTTCTAAAAGAGCGTCCAGTTTGTCCTATGTAGATTGCGTCGCAATTATCACAAGTCAATTTATATACCCCTGATTTATCTAATTTATGAATTTTGTCTAATTTATTATTAATTAGCTGTGAACCTAAAGTGTTTTTATTATATAAAGCAGGAGTTATACCAGACGTTCTAAGATTTGAAGCTATAGGGTTTGTAACATGGTTCGAAATGAAGGGGAGTCTTTTAAATATTTTAACAGTTCCGGAATTTAGTGAGTGTGTATGAGAGATACTTATTTTTTGATTAATTTTTTTGTAAATTTTATTAATTATCAGTTTGTTGTAGCCATTATTCATAGCTATATTATAAATTATATTTAGTTCATTGTTAAAATCTGAAGTGTCCATTGGTATTGAAATAAGTCTGTAGATCATCGAATAAAAAGCGGCAAATTTAGTGTTAGTAGGGTGGTTGGACGAAAATGGAATCACTGTGTCTGTGAAAGTATCTTTTCTAAAAATTTTGTAATTAAGTTTGTTTTCGAAATAGTTATTTGGAGGTCCAAAAAAGAAAGGGTTTTATTTCCAATTTCGGAAGTGAATTCTATATTAGAGTGAAGAGAGTTTAAGTAATTTTGGAAAGAGCTCAATTGTCTAAAGAGTGCCTGACCATATTAAAAAAATATCATCAACGTATCTACGCCAAAATACAATTTGTTTAGCAAAGGAATTATTCGGACCGAGAATTGTTTTTTCTAAATTAGCCATGTAAATTTTCAGCATTTTGTTATCTTAAAAATAAATTTTACCATTGAATTGTATTCAAATTTGAAATCCTCTTTTCTCAAAAGGCCATTCAAAATTAATCCAAAGTAGACTTCCTATCTTTTCTCCCTCCACTAATTTTAAATATTTACTCTTTTGTTATCTTAAAAAAATAAATTTTACTATTTACTTGTATTCAATTTCGACTTATTCAGATCAGTTACTTCCTGTATCTCCTGAAGATGGGTTAGTCACCCGAAATATATATATCGAGATTAAAGATTCTCTAAAAATAAATTCGTTTTATTTTTTTATATCTTAATGTGAAACCTACCAAGTATTTTTATCCAATAATTTTAAGATGTAAGTAGTTTATCAAATTATGTCTACATATACTATAATATAAATGTGTGTCCTTGTATTTTCAGATAAGAATTTAGTTAATATAAAAAACCAAATGGAATCGAAACATATGAAGCCAGTTCGGGAAATTCTCATCGCTGTTGGATCAACTTATATGAGAGATTTTAATAATTTGTTCGATGATATCAATGTGAGTTTCCATTTCGATTCCAATATGTAGGCTGGTTTTAATTCTAAACCAGTATATATCAAATTGTTTATTACAAGCTTTTATTCAACTCTACTCTCTATAGGGACCGTGTACGTCACGGACTTTATTAAAACATTTTATTTTATTTTTCCTCCCTGGCCTTGACCCATAACAAAAGCATTTGGCCAACTCTATAGTATTAAAATTTTATTTTACCCCACAACAAGGACCAATATGACACTAGAGAGGCGCCCCCCACAGCACATCAATGGGAGTACCCGCGGCACACGCCGCTCCGGCCACAGTAAGTTCCTATCTTGATCCTTAGTATAAAAACTGAGGCCTAAGATGTAAAAGGTCTCTAAGGATCATTGTCGAAGACTATGAATAAGTTATGTAATGGCTTTAAGAATTCATAATATATAATGATTAAATGAGATATGGAGTAGTACAGTGCAGCGGCTCGCTGTTGCTTTGGCTACGAGCCTTTAGACACGGCCGCTAGAT
>JALMQS010000058.1:646467-670605 GCA_024734495.1 Forficula auricularia
ATCAGTGAGCTAGATCTTTGGACTGCCTCATCGATATCCACTTAAGTACTTAATTAATATATGTAATGTTCGTAATTCAAGTTTAAAATACAAAAAAAATATTAAAATACATAATTTAAATTCTTTCTCTTAGTCTCACTTATAAAGAGGCACTGAGCCAAGTGCAATTTTTTTTTTTTTTTTTTGGCTTTTCGGCCTTTCCAACCATAAGCCAATTTACGATACTATATATTTTTAAATTTTGTCTCTACCCCGGGGGTCAGATTTTAGCCGAATGCCTCGAGTCGGATTCGAACCCGGGACCCCACTTGGTTAGCAGGATGATACGCTACCGACTAGCCTATCTGACCCCCCACAATTTGTTAAAAAGTTTTATTTAGCACAACATTTTAAGGACTAAAACGAAAGATGCGCCCTAAATAAGGAATGAGGGGACAGAGACAGGTAAGTAATGAAGCATCTTGACCATATCTTGGTGAACAAGTCATAAGAACATCCCGAAAACATACATAACTGACAAGAAGAAGTGATGATACCCAATAAGGAAGCATATCTGTATCTAAGGATTATTGTCAAAGACTGAAAAAATAAATGTAAAATAAATAAACAAACAAATACAACCAAGTTAAATAAATAATTAATATTACCTATATTGTAGTTTTAGGGCGCATCAACAACTAATTTGTCTAAGTGATATTATTTAGAAGAGCAAACCAAATAGGGTGTCATTTTAATAAAGACAGCTCTAACTGAAAATTTGTTGGGGAAGTCATTTTAAGGATTGAAAGGTACAAATTCGGTATAAAATAATTTAATAGAATGCCATTTTCACTATTTTAAACACTGAGATTTCGGAAGATCTTTCTTCCTTCACCAGGGTTTAAAAGTGTAAAGGAACAAAGCTTGTAACAACCACCTCTTTCTTGTTTCCTTTTTCAGTGCTTGTTTGGTGTTACAGTTTGACATTAACATCAAAAGAATTTATCATTAAATACAAGAAGGAAAGCTTCTATTTAAATAAAACCCTGGAGAAGCAAGAAGCTCAGAAATCTCATTTTTTTTAAGATTTCACATGACGTTTCAATAAATTATTTTATTCGATATACTTTTCATTAACCTTGAGCTGCATTTCCATCAAAATTCAGCTGAATCGGTCATTTTGAAAAGGGGTCATCTCCATTTTTTTTTTATTTTTCGTCTCTTAGTATGTTCATTCATGTATTACATTTGAAAAAGAGTCATTTCTAGCCACCTTTACAGCTAAGCAAGGTGAGTGTTTTGCCATTTAGTTTGAAAAGTAAGCCAACTCCGACAGAGAGCCCGTTAAAAAAATGATTTTGAGATAAAATGGAGATAACCCCTTTTCAAAATGACCGATTCAATTAAATATAATAACAAAATTTAAACAAATTAAGGTCCTCCACTCTTCAACTGTTAGAGGCAATTCAATCAGGCATAGCATTCAGTATCTCATATAAATATGTGAAAGATATCTATGAAGAACATTAATTAAGGTCTTCCACTTTTTCAGCTAAAGGAGCCCCTTTTAAGGGGCAATTCAATCGAGCACGGCATCCATCCAGTATCTGATATAAATAAAAAATATATATATATAATTAAAAAAGTGAATGATATCTATGAAGAACAATTTAATTAAGATCCTCCAGTTCTTCGGCTGCATAGGGGCCCCCTTAAGGGCTAATTCAATCGTGCACAGCATTCAGTATCTCACATAAATAAAAAGATATAATTAAATGAGTTATAATGATATCTATGAAGAGTAATTTAAATGTAATAAGAATAAAATAAAATATATATTGGATTAAAGGGATATAATACCTTTTTGGCCTCATGTCCGATTGGGAAATGCGGCCCTCGCCTTGACCGCAGTGCAAATCGCATTATTTGTCTTTTGGCAAAAATAAATAGCAAAATAAAGGTGAGCGCTCCACAAGCCACAATGATCACAACCTTGACGCCGGATAATTCTTCGGCCATCCTTTTGACATGCTATTCGAAGAGAGGAGGGTTCTTATCATAAAACTTTCTCACCAAAGATTATTCTTTCCATTCTTTATCCACTTGATATATTTCTATATATATATATTCGGTTACATTATTTGTCAAGATTATTGCCTTTGTTGTTTTAAATTCCGTATGTTCTTTCTGATTGGTAATATAATTAAAAATAATCCAAAAATACTTGTCGGTAGAATAGTAGGTGAGTAATGTCAAAAGGTCAGACGAGTTCATCTACGGAGGGCCCCTTGGCCATTCCAGAGCAGCTGACTCAAGAGAAGCGGCAAATTTGAGTTCCTACTAAGGCAGGGGTCGGCAACCTTTTGAGAGGGAAGAGCCAAAAATTACAATTTACAAAATTTCCCAGTTTTTAAAGAGCCACTAACATTTTTGTTTCAATATTATGGTATTTGACTAGGATAGGTATATAAATTTGACTTTTGATTTAAAATAAATAGTTTTAAATGTGAAATAATATTTATTCATATAAAAACACTAGCTGCAAGGCTCGCCTTCGGCGGTCCTCTTGCTAGCCAGGGGGCATGCCCCCCTGGACCCCAAGCCCACGACCCACCCTCACCCCTAAACCCACTCAGCACCCCCCCCCCCCCACCAACCACACTCCACCCGCACCATAACCCACGAACCCCCGCCCACACACCACCACCCCCACACCACCCACCTCGAACCACGCACCCCATCCACCCCAGACCCCACCCGTGCCCCCAACCCTGCGCACCCACCCCCGCCTAGCCCCCTGGACTCCATCGCACCCCCACCCTATTCCGCCTAACTCCCTCACCCCACCCCATTCCATCCCGCGCACCCCATCACCCTAACCCATCCCTACTCTATTCCACCCCCGCATTCACCCTCCGCACACAGTTTTTGCATTTCTAGCCTTCTAGTGACCCACAGATTATGTATACAAAATTTGGTTGAGTTTGCTCCAAGGGCAAGAATTTACATCTTTTCACCCTCCTCCACTTTTTGGGTGTTTTTTTGGGAAAATTTTTTTAAACTAAAGTTGTCAGAAATCACACCCCTACAACTTTGTTTTTATAAAATTTGCCGTAGGGTTAATAGTTTAGGAGCTATTTGATAATTTTCATTTGGGCGCACTCCCCCACAACCCCTTCTGGGGTCAAAATATCAAAACCTTATATAGCTAAAAACGTAAGTTAGAAGACATCTGATGTAAATATGAACTTTCATAATAATCCCTTCAGCCGTTTTTACGTGAATCAGTGAGCAACTTTTCGGAAACCACTGAAACAGACAGACAGGAATTTTGTTGAGGTGTTTTCGTTCATAACTGCTTAGAAGCAGTGTGCAGCCAAAATTTGGCGTGATTTGGAGCAATATTGCAGACAAAACCTTAATTTTATATATATAGATAGATAGAAATGTTTCGCACAAAACATATTAAAGTATTTTAGCTAGCTCTTCTAGATTAATAAAATTAGTAATCAAATAATATAAATATAATTATTGAATAATAGATAGTTACATCAATGGGAGCATTGGCTTTGCATGCCTTTTGAAAGTTTGGTTAAATCTGGCTCATAACTTGCTTTTCAGTTTCAAGCACGCCTCTAGATTTTTATTTGTTAGTTGGCTTCTTACTTTACTTTTTATTATACACTTGGGAGCAAAAAAATCGGCCACCTCTAAATTTTTACACTCTCTACTCCACCTATTCTCACTGTTCTCTGTTGAGAGTTTTTATCCTGTTTGCAGTATAAATATACTAGTATTTTTTTTTATGGAGTATAATATTTTTTTATGAGTTTTGAAAATAAAATAATATAATTATTAATATTTGCGCATGGAACTGGAGAGCCGCATCTTGACATCGAAAGAGCCACATGTGGCTCGCGAGCCGTAGGTTGTCGACCCCTGTCCTAAGGCCATTTCAATAAGCCAGCCAAATTGAATCTGGAAATAAACAATAATTGGCATTTACTTAAACCAAATCGAATATATAATAATATCAGGTAGAAGAAATAAAACTGAATTATGAACTATGTTGAAGGAAAGTGACTTCATTAAATAAATTATAGTTTAAAAAACTAAAAAACACGGCTTTTTGTCAATATAATGCACTAAAATGTACAAAATAATTATTATTATCATTTCCTTCCATAATTTGTATTAATTTGAAAGTGTATAATAGGAAAATAAGGAAAAGATTTTATGTGTGACTTTTTTATTTATCAGCCAACGTTTCGTCGACTTTGCCGACTTCTTCAGGGCTCAAAAGTGTGGCATGACTATTTGAAGCCCTGAAGAAGTCGGCAAATCACCAACGTCGCTGATAAATAAAAAAGTCACACATAAAAACTAGTCCTTAGGGAAAAATTTAAAATGGGGAAAAAACAATGTATAAAAAAATGGTACATGAAATTCTTAAACCCAATAAATAGGGAAAGGCAGAATCAAATTAATAAATTAATCAATTTCTTTCTATTAAATTCGTTGAAATAATTTATTGATTGTTATTTGACCATGGGGGTAGCTAGGGGGGCAATGGGGGCAGTGTCCCCCTAAAAAACTCATTGGGCCTTAGAAAAATCGAGACTCCATTATTACGAGGCATCATTTAGGTATTTCTCATTAAATTATTTCTTACTTCCAAAATTTGACACTTCTACTAAAAAGTTAGTTTCTCTCTAAACGGATTACCGCAATTCAAACCGTGTGGTGGCTCATCAGCTGGCCGGCTGTCCCCCCTAGAAAAACTCCCTAACTACACCAATGTTGGCCATACAGAGTATGGTGAAGTATTGTAATAGTGAATGAAAATACTTTTTAAGAAAAAATAAAACCGACTTCGAAAAATTAATAAATGCAACAAATAAAATACACTAAAAGGTATAAAATAATTATTATCTTATTTATTTACAACTAAACGACGAAATATTAACATGAAATTACTTTTTGAAGTCGGTGCCAAACAAACTATACCTATAAGCGAGCGTACCCACCAAACGTACTAATTAAGATCCGTCGAGTGCGATTCATAAAAGGTATATTTTTGGCACCGACTTCAAAAAGTAATTTCATGTTAATATTTCGTCGTTTAGTTGTAACTAAATAAGATAATAATTATTTTATACCTTTTAATGTATTTTATTTGTGGCATTTAATTTTTTGAAGTCGGTTTTATTTTTTTCTTTAAGATTTTTATTTTTCTCTTTTTAGTGATGTTATTAATAGTGATCATATCATCAGAACTTGACCAAATTAATATGACACCATCCTAAGATACCCCCTTTCCAATAAAAAAAGAATCATCGAAATCGGTTCATAAACAAAGAAGTTAGGCCTGAACAAACCTAACAAAAAAGGTCAAATACCTATGAAAAAAAATGGGACCAATTGGAAGGTAGACTGAACCCAATGCAAATTTTTTTCAAAATCAGTTCACAATTGGCGGAGATATAAGGTAACTAGACAAAAAAAAAAAAAAAAAAAAACAGTCGAATAGAGAACCTCCTCCTTTTTTGAAGTCGGTTAAAAATGGGCCAAATTGGATGCTTTTTTTTAAATTATCGCTTTTTTAAACATACTTTTGATAAAGAATATATTAAAAACGACAGCAAGGATGATGCTTTGAGATTCTCAAGTTTCAAAAATAAATCGTAATTTTTAAAAATCTATGTACTTACTGATCGATTTTTTTCAAAAAATTTTGTAAAAAACTTGTTGCCCATTTAAGAAATTTTCTGCCAAATTTCATCATCTTTCTATCTCAAAATCAGCGATCTAACTATGTAAGGTCACCTGTAACTTTCCAGCAAACCCTATATCTTAAAAATATTAAACTTGTATTTAAATTAGTTAGTAGTATTTATGTTATAGAGAAATGAAAAATATATGTAATTTCTTTAAGAAAAATCCCTTTTTGCACCCTTCCCACTGCCGTAAAAATAAAGTCAACTACCCTCCCCCTCCCCCACCCGCCAAAATCTTGGACGGACCTCCTCCCCCAAAATCAAGAATATCAAAAAAAAAAACTGACCTTTTTCTCAGTGCTTAAAACATTTGGTGAAAAAATTTGCCAAATCACTAAAATATACCAAAATCGTAACGAGACTTGAAAAAGTGTTCCTAGAGAAATCAAAGAGCTTGTCCTCTGTTGGATACAAGGGCGGTTCCGAGGGGGGGGGGGGAGGAGGGGACGATCGCCTCCCCCCCTATACAGGCCCGTGCCTGGCGGGAGTGCAACACGTGCGTCGCACGCAGAGGCCAAAAAACGGCGGCCTAATCGACAGGCAATTTATAACAATTTTTTTTATTTTAATGAACTTAAAATATGAGATATGAAATTTGTAAAAAAAAAACATTTACTTTTTTAAAAAATTTTAAAATTGAAAATAAAGTTCTATGTGTGTGTGTTTGTGTGTGTGGCGTCTCTGTCACCCCCCCCCCCCCCGCGCGCTTGGACAATTCGATCGCGACACACTTCCGAGATAAAAAGTAGATCTTATATACATCGGGCACCTTATATACATTCTCCCCCCCCCCCCCCCATAAAAAATTCCTGGATCCGCCCTGGTTGGATACAAATAAACATGCAATAATTTATTTAGTTAAAGACTATAGTTTGAAAGGTTTCATCACTCTTTAATTAGAACTATTTATATGTTATTTCTCATGGGTTCATTTACCCAATCGGATATAACAAATTCGTTTGTTATGTGACTGACTTTTGCTATATATAACAATAAAATGAATTTTTCTATATCCAATCGGATAAATGAACCTATGAGAAATAACAGATAAAATAGTTCTAATCAAAAGAATGATGCTGAAGTTCAAACCTTCGGAACAAACTCAAGTCTTAAAAGAATAAATGATATATACAAATCAGTGGGGTGCGGGCCATGGATGCTGTGGATGCAGTGCATCCTAAAATTTCAGAACTACATGTCTGTCGTGTCAAATTTGAATTTCGTATAGCTTTATTTCCCTTAGCTTTACTTTAAAATTTATGAAACTTTTAACGTTAGAATACGTTATCAATTTCCCAGATTTCATATTTGAACCACTTCAGCTATCTTATGGAAAATATTTTTATTTTATAAAGTTGAAAGGCGAATTAGTTTTCATGTACCTACTCGGTCCCTGACTTTAATTTAAATCTAAAAATTGCATAGAAAAATTAATCGTGAATGATAAACTAAACGATGTTTTGGCAAAAGTATTTGATTTAATACAATTTGTTTGCATTATACCTTTCACAAGGGCCTCGGATGAACGTTCATTTTCAAATATGAATAAAATTGAAACAATCACAAGAATTAACCAAAGTGAAGATAAACTTAATTTTTAATTTAATTTAATTAATTTTAATTTAAATTAATTTGTATCATCTCTATGTAAGAATAGAGACTTGTAAAAGGCGTCTGAATCGAGAGAGATAATATATAAGAACTTGAGATGCCATGTCCCTATGGGTGGTCCGTGGTGGGATATCATGCGGGCTATACGCGGATTGATGCCGGGTAACACCTAGATGGACCATATCTTTTTTCGCTCTCTTGGTTCAGGATGGAGAATCAGCTGGACCTCAATGGTTCTTGTAAAACGGTAGTCTGGCTAAGTATTCTCTAAATTTCGCTTTTATAAAAACATCTTTGAATTTCTCTTTGAATTTCTTAAGATTAATTTAATTAATTTGAAGATAAACTGTCCGCTCTGTCTTTAATATCAAATGAAAAGGTCTAATTATTTTGATTAGTTATGTCCATCGATTAAATTATTTATTAAGTTGGTATCGGGAAATAAGGACTATATTTTTTATGCAAATAATTTATATTTTATTGCCAACGTTTCATCAACTTTGTTGACTTCTTCAGAGGCTCAAATAGTTATCTTCCTTGCATATTTGTTATTATTATAATATAAAATATTTGCATAAAAAATTTAGTCCTTATTTCCCGAAAACAATAATCTTTAAAGAATTTGGTGTCGGTTCTAGGTGAAACATTATAATAGATAATAAGTAAAAATATATTTTTCTAGGTAGGTTTCACAAATAAAACAAATATATGTTTTGAGTTTTTATCTCGATATATATTTCGGGTTATGAGCCCAGATAAAAACTCAAAACATATAGGTATTTAATAAAATTTAGGGAACGCGGTGTTGGTTTATAGTGAAACATTGTTAAAATTAAATTAGGTTGGAGTTGGTGGTGTTTCACAAGGAGAAAAATTAAAATACAAAGATTTTTTTAGTTTACTCTATATATTTCGAGCTCTTGACTCATCGTCAGGAGAACATTGACTAAAGATAACATGATATTTTGAACAGAATTTATTTTAATTTTAATATGATGGACAGTTATTTGTGACATAGTGTAAATATGAAAGAATTATCAGAAGGATGGATGGAATGGCTTTGGAAAGCCGACTGACCAGATGTAGGGACAAAGGGCTGGGACAAAGAAAAGATATTTATATTTGAAAGTTGCCGAAAATTATGTATGTGTAATAAAGAAAGGCAATAAACTATAGAATGCAATGAGGGTGCATAGCGAAAATTTAATCTCTCATTTTCTATTTAAAAAAATAAATAAAATTAAAAATAAACCCACCACACCTATCATCGCACTCCAATTCAAATTAAATATCATTGATTAAGATGTCAATTATTGGTGAGAGTTTTGATGTCTGTTTGATTGTTCAAGATGTTTTGATTAAGGTGTATGGCCTTTTTAATTTCAGCTGACTCCAATAAATCCAATTTCTACTTTTTGGAATCAAATGTAAAGGGAGGGTTGGTCGATGAAGAGGTGAATGGTTGTGGTCAAACAAATGATCTGCAAAAGCCGAGGTATAACTTCAGAGGGGGCATTTGGGTTCAAACTATTCACCTGTAAGATTTGCGAAGAGATCTCATACGTGTTCAACGTGGCGTTGATTGAAAGATCGCCCGTTTGCCCGATGTAAAATGATTGACAGTCATTACATTGCAATTTATATACACCGCTCATTGGTGTTGGTTTTATTATATCGATTTTATTGTTAACCAATTATGGATGAAAGGTTGTTTCTGTTATAGAATGCGGGGAGTTTGATACGTTGCGAAACATATTAGCTATAGAGGTAGCTGAGTGGAGAATGGAAATAAAGTTTTTTAAAGTTTTTTCTTTTGTTGGGATGATGGAATATAAAAGGGGGGCTGTTATTTTATAAATTACCTTTTTTCTGAATATTGTCGATCAAGTGTCGGGGGTAATTGTTATTATCGCTTATTTTGTGGATGATAGCTAATTCATGGTTATAGTGTTCTAAGGTTAAAGGAATGGTTTCTGGTAATCTATTGAACATTGAGTAGAAAACAGATAATTTAGTGTTGAGGGGTGGTTAGAAGTCATAGGGAATTATAGTGTCTGTGAAAGTAGGTTTTCGGTAGATTTGATATTCGATATAATAAAACCAACTAACAATGAGCCAGGTGTATATAAGATTCGCAGTAGCAATGACTGTCAATCATTTTACATCGGGCAAACGGGCGAGATCTTTCAATCAACGCCACGTTGAACATATGAGATCTCTTCGCCAATCTACAGGTGAATAGTTTGAACCCAAATGCCCCCCTCTTAGTTATACCTCGGCTTTTGCGAGATCATTTGTTTGGCCACAACCATTCCCACCTTCATCGACCAACCCCCTCCTTGCATTTTATTCCAAAAAGTAGGAAATTGGATTATTGGAGTCAGCTGAAATTAAAAAGGCCATACACCTTAATCAAAACATCTTGAACAATCAAACAGACATCAAAACTTCACCAATAATTGACATCTTAATCAATGATATTTAATTTGAATTGGAGTGCGATGAGGGTGTGTGGTGGGTTTATTTTCTAGCTTTATTTATTTTTTAAAACTAGAAGCTGAGAGATTAAATTTTCGCTATGCACCCTCATTGCATTCTATAGTTAAATGCCTTGCTTTATATACACAACTACATATATTTTCGGCAACTTTCAAAATATAAATATCTTTTCTTTGTCCTGCAGCCCTTTGTCCCTACATCTGGTCAGTCGGCTCTCATTCATGCTCTTTCATGTTACACTATGTCATAAATAACGGTCCATCATATCAAAATTAAAATAAATTCCTGTTCAAAATATCGCCGTTTATCTTTCAGTCAATGTTCTCCTGACGATGAGTTAAGAGCTCGAAATATATGAGTAAACTAAAAAATCTTTGTATTTTAATTTTTCTCCTCTGTGAAACACCACCAACTCCAACCTAATTTAATATAGGTATTTGTTTTATTTGTGAAACCTACCTAGAAAAATATATTTTTTGCTTATTATCCCGAAAAACAAGTTTAATAAAAAGTCTAATGTTGAATTTGAAAATTAAATGAGAATTCTATGATGCGGTTATCGATGAATTTTGCGAAGAATAAAATAAATGATCAAAAATCAAGGGTTCATTTTTAACAGACTTCAAAAAAGGAGGAGGTTCTCTATTCGACTGAATTTTTTTTTTTGTGCCTATGTTATTTCATATCTCCGCCAATTGTCAACCGATTTTGAAATATTTTTTTTGCATTGGGTCCAGTCTAGCTTCCGATTGGTCCCATTTTTTTCGTTTTTTTTTCATAGGTATTAGACCTTTTTTATTAGGTTTGTTTAGACCTAACCTCTTTGTTTATGAACCGATTTCGATGGTTCTTTTTTTATCCGAAAGGGGGTGTCTTAGGGATGGTGTCATATTAATTTGGTCACGTTCTGATGATATGATCACTATTAATAACATCACTAAAAAGAGAAAAATAAAAATAATTTTTAAGAAAAAATAAAAACCGACTTCAAAAAATTAAATGCAACAAATAAAATACACTAAAAGGTATAAAATAATTATTATCTCATTTATTTACAACTAAACGACGAAATATTAACATGAAATTACTTTTTGAAGTTGGTGCCAAACATATACCTTTTATGAATCGCACTCGACGGATCTAACTTAGTACGTTTGGCGGGTACGCTCGCTTATAGGTATAGTTTGTTTGGTACCGACTTCAAAAAGTAATTTCATGTTAATATTTCGTCGTTTAGTTGTAACTAAATAAGATAATAATTATTTTATACCTTTTAGTGTATTTTATTTGTTGCATTTAATTTTTGAAGTCGGTTTTTATTTTTCTTAAAAATTATTTTTATTTAGAAAGCATCCCCCTGGCTGAAAAGTCACCGCCAGCCACTGATACACATATTTATTTATTTGTATCAAACAGAGGACAACCTTTATTGATTTATCTTTATGAATCAACAACTGCTACTCTTCGCAAAACTAAATGTTTTCACTTTTTTCTTCAATTAATTTTCTTACAATCAGATTTAATGGCAATTGGCGAAGGTTGATGGCAGATTTGTGCACATTTTACAATAATAGTTCTATTTCCCAAATGATATGTTATGATATTAATATAGAACTGGAAAATGTCCAATTTGGTCAGAAAATAAAATATTTTCAAAAATTAATCCACTCTTCGCTATCAATTCGTAATTTCCAATTCCCAATCACAAATGATTGGTTTTTGCCTATAATAAATAAATGGGCTTTATAGTGTTTAAAACATTTTCTATCTAGGTTCATCAATTGATCCTCTTTATCTCAAATTATGCTTGGCCTGTTTTCAAAGCGGATGTATCTATCGATATATTATATTTGAAATTCATTTTCGAAATTAATAGATGATCTAGCTTGTAAATAGGGGTTTTAAATGAATAAATCATGATTTCTGTCTAATTAATGGTTATTGCTGATTAGAATTTAATCCTTCTTCGCTAATACTTTATTAGATGATGCGATTTCAAATGTTTATCAATAGAAAGTCTTGGTAGAGGATTCATTAATTTTGAATAAGAAAAATGTGAAAACTTTTCCAAAACTCGGTACAGTTTTTACTTTACCATACAGGGTATGGTCAAGTATTGTAATCGTGCATGAAAAAGTGTTTTTTTTCCTTCTTTTGTTCAAAATATCTAAAAAACTATATTTTTCGAGATAATAATTGTTTTGTCAAAATGTCTGTTAGTCTGTTAGTTAGTTAGTTAGTTAGTCTGTGCGTTACCAAATTTTTGTGGACGAGCTAACTCAAAAACTAGTGTGAATATCGAAACCAAATTTCACACGTAGTTTTGTTCCATTGAGATTAAGAGCTGATTAGATTTTGGTGCATATCGACCCAGTGGAGGGGGGTTAAATATTAAAAATCTAGGTCGTTTGAGCAAACTCAACCAAATGTTGTATACATAATCAGTGGACCCCCAGAAGTCTAAAAATGCAAAATCTAACCTCCCAATATGGGGGGAGGGGGCGGAGGGTCAAAAAATGAAAATCTTGGCCATTTACCAAACTCAACCAAATTTTGTATACATAATAAGTGGGTCCCCAGAAGTCTAAAAATGCAAAAACTAACCACCCAAAATGGGGGGGGGGGTCGAGGTTCAAAAAATGAAAATCTTGGCCATTTACCAAACTCAACCAAATTTTATATACATAATAAGTGTGCCCCTAGCAGCTTATTTTCATTTTGAGTGATTTGAAATTTTTTCGCCAGTGAAACGTGTGAGCTAGAAAGTTGAAACTTTTGGTAGAAATCTGCAGTTCATTAATAGAAAAACTTGCGTCTCACGTTTTAGTTTAAACTTAAAAATAGCATGATCTTATATATCTAAAAATATTATTTTTTTTCTAAATTTTCTGTATTTTTCAACTGTAAATTTTGTTTGAATTTACAAAGCCAAATATCATGATCTTATATATACCTACCTAAAAATATTATTTTTCCTAAATTTTCTGCATTCTTCACTAACAATTTTTTTCAATTTAGAAAGCTGAAAATCTAATTAGCTACTTATTTTAGATAAATTAACTTTTAAACCTTAGTTTTAATTTTTCTTAAAGCAATTTGAGCCGCGAAAGTTAAATAGTGTGATCAATAATTTCTTATGTTAATTCTACATATTTAGAAAATTATTTTATTATTTTTGAAAAGGAAAAATGAATTGAGCACTCGACGGATTCGAATCAGTGTCTCTCTTAGCCGAACAGCACCTAGTTGGTAAAGGCGCTCTTCGGCTAAAGGAGAGAGACACGGGTTCGAATCCCGTCAGGTGCACAATTCATTTTTCCTTTTCAAAAAATAATAAAATAATTTTCTAAATATGTAGAATAACATAAGAAATAATTGATCACATTATTTAACTTTCGCGGCTCAAATTGCTTTAGCTACTTATTTGTTTTGAAAATACAACTAACTATTTTGGCGCCATAATGAACATTTTTTCGTTCTCGATCCTTCAGAAAGATACACATTACAAAAGAGACCGTCAGAAGAAAATCATGTTTGAATATAATTTTTCTCCATATTTCAAACATTTTTAAAAACAAATACTTATGCAAAAAAAAAATTAAAAAGAAAAAAAATTTTTAAGTAGGTTTGGGCGAGGTGTGGCGACCGCCCACTTTCTAAAATGAGCAATCGAGCAAACAAATATTGAAACAACCCATTTGTTAAAATTATTTAAGGACCACAATGTCACAAGAGAGGGTCACAGATTTAGGAATTTTGTACATTGAAAAAAATATTGTAAAAGCATTGAACATTGATGTAGTTGTAAATTCTTTTGCCATACTATATATATTTGTCTAGATTAATTTGCCGCAACGCTGACGTAATGCTGCCGAGAGAGAGCGTCATCGGTATATTTGCGGCAAATTTGAAATATAATCGTAATTTGGACTCAAATTTCGAAATGAAAGACTCCAAATTAAGAAACATTAAATATATTGATAATTATTACCCCCCCCCCCCCTTCACCACTCACAAATTAAATATTCAATTCGCTTTTCTTTGCGCACAGAAAAAGAAATCAATCAGATCTTATTTGATTTATATATTATTTGTTTATTCTTTAATAATTTGCTACTTTTTTATAATTTTTTAAAGATCTAAATTTTGTTATTCTTATTTTTTGATTTTTACAAAATTAAATGACTTAAGACACGCATGCCCATATGAGTTTCTCATTGCAATACTGGAGCAGCCTGTCATACAAACAACACCTGATCTCTTTTAAATATTTGGAGCCTTATATCGATTATCGATCCCAAATTAAAAAAAAATGATATAATATAATTCTCCTCCTCACACGATACCACTTATTTAAATAAATCTATTTCCACACAAAAAATATCACAGTTGCTGTAGATTATAGAAAAAAAATACTTCCAGATTCATATCTAGAGCCTCATTTCTGTAGCTGTGTCAGGACGAAAATGAGGCAAAACTTTTAAGAGACTATGTATTTTCGGGAGTTTACAGGTATACATTTGGAGTGTGGTTTTTAAGAGGAATAAAATTTTTGGACCAAGACGCCGCCCGCCAGGGCACCAGCCCGAAGGGCCGAGATCTGAGGGCCTGCCGAAGGCACGCACGAAAAGCTCTTTATAAATAATAAGAGAAAATTAAGGCTTTTTTTATAATGATTACTGTTCTATAAGATGATAAATAAATCGTTCAAAATGCAATCGGAAAAGGAAAATGATCAATTTTTGTGGACCACCTTTTTTAAATATAATTCGTGTCTAATTTTGCATGTGAATTTATTCCACGGGTTGAGTTGCCATGTAAATCGTGATCACCATGACAGATGCACTTCTGCATTGGTGAATCAGTAACATCCATCAGCCAGCCGAGAGGGCAACAAGCAAGGCTGTTGATAAGCAAGGACGAATGTTGTTCTGTTCGGCTGGTTTAATGGTTTGCAATATGCCTGATGTCCTGGACCACCAAGAGGTCAACATCAGGGATTCCCCCAGCAGCCCCCCCCCCTTCACCCCCACGTGATCAGGCCTGGGATGAAGAGAAGCTGTCAGTGACCATGGCCCTTGTCGCCAACATATGCCCAAAAGCTATCCTTTGAATTGTGTCCAACATGCCCACGCCCAAAATAAAATGACATGTCAATAAATCGTTCATTATTTTATTAGAAGGGCGTGTTGGCCGCGGCTCGATGCCCCCATCAGCCGATATTCCTTTCAGAGGGGCAGTATTTTATTCATCATCGGAAAGGTAATCACACAATGCAAACCCACGCTAATTAACATACCGCATTACTCTCAATGAAAATACTCTCTCTAAGAATACAACGAAATAATGAATAAAACTTAGTGAACGCGGTGTGGGTTTATAATGAAACATTTTTAAATTAGGGGAGAGGTAGCATAAAAGGGACATTTTTGCTGTGGAGGATCTAGTAAATAAATAATATAACATTTTAAAGAGATAAAAATAGAATTAAAAACTTCAATTTATTGGCTATCGAAATAAAATAGAATAAAACACATTCAATTGTGCTTAGTACTATATTTTCGCATTTTTAAAAAAAGAGTATTTTGTCCCTTTCAAAAATGGGTTGTATTGAAAGGGTCACGTCATTTATGAAAGGGACAGCGCGTTAATATAAGGAAATCACCGTAAACTTTGCTATAAACATACTAAATATTAGGAAGCACGTATATAATTAACTATTTTTAGTTTAAAATCACATCTTTGAAAGTAATTAACAGCATATTGTTCTTAAATTTCTCATCTTAAAAAATAATTAACATGGAAATAAATATTTACCTTCATATAATTAAAAAACAAAACAATCATAGTTCTTTTAATAGTAATAATTCTGTTTTAAAATAATTGTTTTTTCTATATCGTAAAAAGTAACAATAACAATTTTTTATGAAATACTAGTCATGAAATGGACGTCCCTTTCATAACCGTTTGTTGAATCCTTTTCATAACTACCAAACACAAATTAAAAAGATAACCACAAAATCTACAATTCTAAATAAAAGTTTACTGATCTTTTTTTCTCGTAGGTATCTGCATGTATATCACCTGTTATAAACAACGCTAAGCTGTTTAATTAACAGTTAACAGTACTGGAAAAAACGTTTCTAAAGAAGAACCAAAAAATGATTTGATACACGATTACAAACACATGCACTTCACCGGCATCCTTGAAATGATAAGAGTGTGAAGTAAGATGTCAATGTATGTACTTTGGGGTAGCCACAGACTAAAAATAATTATGTTGATTAATGTCCATTATAATTAGTAGATTAAAAATTCACAGTTCATTGGACAATGTCAATGTAAAAAGAAAAAATTCTACTATGTCTCAATTATTTTTACTGTTATCTCAACCAATTGAGTGCTTGAAAAAGTCTCGAAAGAGACGAAACGTTGTAGAAAAATTGAATAAGAGCTTCAATAAAAAACATTGTCCAATGAACTGTGAATTTTTAATCTACTAAAAATAATGTCGTTCCGAGACGATCTTTATTTAGCGAGTTATTTGAATTGTCCCTTTCAATACATGTCCCTTTCATGCCACCTTTCCCCTACATATAATAGGTTGGATTTGGTGGTGTTTCATAGTTTTGAAAAATAAAATTAAATGGTTTAATTCAAATTATTTTATTTTTCCTCACTGTGAAACACCACCAACTCCAACCTATTATAATTATAGTATAATGAAATAATATATTATTGCAAATTATCGTCCTTTATGATAATTAATTATGTAGGTTAAGAAATCTTTAATGAAAACGCTTTTTAATGATTTAAGCTACGTTTCGTTCTTTTCACGAAGAGAAATCATTGAGTTTGTCCTCTGATTGATGGAATAAACATACATTTATACATATATATTAAAATATATACAAATCTTTTAAAAAACAATTTTCAAACGTTTAATAAAATCCAAACCTTTCGGGAGAATCTTTCCCTTTATTAATGGAATTTTATAGATAATAAAAAAGAAAAAGAAAACAACGGTTTCATTCATTATTTGATAGAGACTATATAGTTTCGAAGGTAGGCGATAATATATAAAAGAAATTTGTTGTTTTATATTAAATGAGTAATGCCTCTAAGATAAAATCTGGGGGATATCAATCATGTTGAAGGATACAATAAAAGAGTGTGTCTTCTGCTGGAATTATAAATTTTATTTATAACGAGACTATAGTTTCGATGGCAAATTTGGGGGAATGACAATTCTTCCACCTCTTATGGATGATTCGAGATATGAAGAAACGAGAAATTTTAAATTGAAAGTTTCTTTTTGCCGAGAGTAGCAGAATTTTTATAAATTGAAGGATAACAATAAAAGAGTGTATCTTCTGCTGGAAAAATAAATTTTTAATTTATTTATAACGAGACTATAGTTTCGAGGGCTTTGCCCTCTTCATCAGTCTATTACAATTGATTCACAGGAATTGATGTGTGAAAGTCTACTTTCTAGTCTCGTTATAAATAAATTAAAAATTTATTTTTACAGAAGAAGACACACTCTTTTATTGTCTCCTTCAATGAGAAATTTTATACTTTTATTTAATTAACTTTGTTTGTTTACATTCTTTTATTACTATTATTTTAAAGTATATTACCATGAGTTAGTCCAAAAGAAATATTAAAAAAAATTTTTTTTGTCAAATCCCTTAGATTCTTAATAAATTATTTCAAGAAAAATTGCTTAGATATCGGCGTGGAAAAGCCCCCGGAAATGCAGTCATTTTGTTATATTAAAATGAATTGCAAAGCTAGACTATATATATTTAGTATAGTTGAGGATATTTTATTTAGTATCTTTTATTTCGAAATTGTTGCTTAAACTTCTAATAAAAACAATTTCTTCTAATAAAGATTTAGTTTACGCCATTCGGCCACCCCTATCTTAGTTTCATAGGAAATATATGTTTGGGCACACAATCACAATTTATTGTGGTCTTTTATTAGAAATATTATCAGTAAATCCGAGAGCAATCTCATAAAAGAAGAAGTTATTGTTAACCTTATTCATCGAGCTCCTTCCTATTTAAGAGAGAATATAAAACGAACATTTAGTATCAAAAGTCGACCACAAGCATGTTCAAACACAACAACGTATATTTAATCCAATAACCGAAATTTATATATATATATAATTAATCATTATATTTTACGCATAATGGGTTGTTTTAACGGTAAAGGCAACTTTCATAATTAATATAACCACCGAATAAGTTCCAACCCTAAATACAGGATATAATAACGGGAGGCGCGGAAATTCCTTTGACAATTTAAATTAATAGAATATTATTTCAGGCAGAGCGGAAAATTTGTTTATTAACTAGTTTTTTGGTGAAAAAGATATTCCACTTTCAAATCTTTAAAAATTACTAATTAACAGGAATAGCAGGGAATTGGACAAAAATTAAAAATATATTTTTTATTGAATGGGCCAGACGTTTCGTCGATTAATTTCGACTTCCTCAGTGGCTAGAATGACATATTTTTTGTGAGAATTTTGATTTAGGGTTTTTAATTGTTAAAGTGTAAAAAGTTCAAGATTGTTGAGCAATTGAGCCCTAAGCCAACAATGTATTGTAGTTAAAATAATAAATAAACTGCAACGGATCGTGGCTAAACTTTATCTAAATTCATTTGAAATATTAATATGTTTATTCCTTTATTATTAATCAGATTTCACTTGCTATTTGCAGTTCATGTTGACTTTAATTCAAAAATAATGTTCGATTCTTATTTAAAAGTCGAGGAATAGCCATTCTACATTCGATTTTTGACATTTCGGTTATTATTGGTAACCATTGGTGAAGACATGGAGGAATCGTCTTAAAATCAAAAATGGCAATCGATTCTCATCTAATACTTGAGGAATAACAATTCTACATTAGATTTTTGACGCTTCGATTATTATTGGCAACCATTGCTGAAGACATGGAGGAATCGGCTTAAAATCAAAAATAACGATCGATTATTATCTAATACTAGAGGAATAACCTTATTGCATTCCATTTTTGATGTTTTGACTATTAATGGCAACCTCTACTGAAAACGTTGAAGAATCGACTTAAAATCAAAAAGACTAAATTCTTTTTTGGTAAACAACTCAAGCTTGAGTTTAAATGAGCTATATTACCGATCAAATGAATAAATTTTAAAGTTTTTTTTTAAATTTTTGGTAAAATAAGGAATTTAAAAAAGTGCTATTTTGCTCTAGAGTAAAGTACTTTAAATATACTTTTACTAAAAACTTTATTTAACCTTTTTTGTTGTCCCCAAGATACTTAATTAGGATATTAAATTTCATCAAAATTCGTTAATTCATTTTCAAGATATTTAAAAAAACTAAAAAAGTACCCAAATAAAGTACTAATGTTTGTGGGCCGATATGTACCAAAAACTAATCAGCGCTTCATTTTGTTAAAAGAATGGTAGGTTTTAAATTCCATTTTAATCGGTGCAAAGGTGTGGAAAAAATCGTGGACGAAAAAAACGATAACATACATACATACATACATCCCCACGCACTTCCAAAAAAATGGTACTTTTTGGCCTCTCGACGAGACCCCAGGTAATTTTTGGCAAAATCGTCACGTGCTAAAATTCAACCTAATTGAATACTACAATTTGTGACCTTAATTGAGTCCATGGGTTCCGTAGTCTTTACCTGAGGACCATTTGAAGTCCCGCTTGGCGCGCGAGCGATTACAATACTTTACCCATGCTTCGCATTGGATAAAGTAAAAAGATTAATGGATGTTTCGTCGCTTAGTGGAATTGTCTTTTGACAAAGAGTGATAGAATGAGGTATTTGAGTCTTTCTATGTAATCAATTTATATTTATAAAAAGTTTTTTCTGATTTCCTATTTTATCATTCTAGTCACATATTCCTGTTAATTAATGCTTATTATGGATACGAGTGATTTACCGTTTAAAAATTATTTTGGGTTGTAAAACGGTGACTATTGTAACTCTAAAAAATGATGCATTTGAATTTTTCTTGCAAATTTGTATAATTATTTTTGAACGTAAATCCATGGCAAAGAAAACGAAAAAAATTTTAATGAATCACTTTATAATTTTTTTCGGAGTCAACTTAACCCACTGAGCTCGGAGCTCACAGAGAAGAGGCTCGGAAAATAGGGCTTTTAAATGACCTCGGTCAAGCATCCCTTGATAAGAAATCATTAAATAAATGGCTTTAAAAATTACATCAAGCATATAGCAATGTAGAATTTAATTGAAATTTTTGATTCAAAATTCAGTTAAAATATGACAAAATTGAATTCAAACATGTCCATTGTTGCAATTTAAACTTTGAAATTGACATTTTATTGTTTAATTAATATGTTTATTAGTTGATGATTGTCAAGGGAAGTTAATAAAAAAAATTCTCTCTTATTTTAGAATCAATTCCGATTATATTTTAATTAAAATCTGCCAAAAATTCTATTGTTTAGAATTCTGATTAGGGATTTTAATGTAATTCCTGAATAAATTTTTTTGAACGTAAAGCGTAGGTATATATGCAGGGGCGTGCTGGCTGGCACGGGGCGGCCCTGGATATGCGACACAATTTCAGCCCACTTATTTTTTTTTAATTTGTTAATAATGCTTATTTGTCCAATTTAACACACTTTTCTGCTTTTTCTAGCAAAAGTTTTTTTTCTTTTCACGTAGCTTTTCGGCACCTCCTTTTCGCTTCCTCTCACTCATATTATTACTATTAATTTAGCACAAATAAACTTGTTAATTAAAAAAAATTAGCCAACCGACATATATAAAAGAGACTTAAAATTGGATGAGAACTGTTCGAGAACTTCCGAAAGAGTGAAATAATTTTTACACTCTTGTATCTAAAGTTGCCCTCCCTTTTGAACGCCACTTGAAAACAGACGTGACTTAATGAATAACTTTGGAAACTTCTTTGTGAGACCAGGCGCCAGAGTCGGTCATAGAATACCCACATGTGTGAAAAACATTGTAAAAGACCTTCCACCCCCTCCTGATTTTTGCAACTGACAATATCACAGAATATAGCAGGACCACCGGCGAAAAATAAAGGAATAGATAAAAAGGAGAACCAAAGGGCTCTCGCAAGTGATCGAGATGGAGACCGAAGGGCATGAATTACGAAGGAGAGGAGCTTTAAAACTAAAAGGAAGGTTTTTGCTATAATCATCGAATAGGCAAGTGGCCCTTGAAAATGAATCGGCGTCAACGATCTTGTTCTTTTAAAATATTCTTAATTTTTAATGTGGCGGGCAGCGGCCCACCGGGCATTTGCCCGGTGTCCCGGCGGGCCAGCACGCCCCTGTATATATGTTTACTTGGCTGCTTCGCAAGTAAACATATAATCCAAGTTTCCTATATGAGAAGCTTTACTCAAAGAAGAAATGTGCTTCTTTTTTTTCTTTAGAATCTTAATTTATTATTTTTATTTTATCTAGGTGTCTTAATATTCTTTTCCCTGTTAAATGGAAGCAAATGCTTGCTTCCATGACTGGGAGGTTTTTTTACGGAGTGAGCTTGTTAGCCTCACGTCCAACCCCTTTTAGTCGCCTTTTACGACAAGCAGAGGATACTATGGACCTATTCTACCCCCGGTCCATAGGGGTCTCACTGTGCAATACTTTTTTTACAATTATCAGTTATTGGTAGAAAGTCGGGAAATTTCATAAAACAACTGATGTGGTCACCACACGACTTCTACATTCTCATTTGAAATCACCTCAACACTCCTATAATTTACACGCCTTTCCTTTATTTCAACCGGATTAAAATTTATACACGACTAATAACTCATGACATTTGATAAGTACACGAATATAAAAAAAAATCGCTAGTGCCGGATTTGAGAATATAAAAAAGAAAAGAAAAATCTTTTATGTAAATATCAATTTCCGGTGTTCCGATTTCAACCAAAAGTTTGCTGTACTCCTTCTAGCCTATATATAGCTTAAGTTTCCAATTTCGTACCTCTCAGACCTATGGTTGCGAAACGCAGTGGGGTACATACGTACATACACACCGACCAATGGATTTTTGGCCTCTGGGGACCACAATATCCAGTTTTATGTGACAAATTCGGTTTCCAACTATTAAGGACATCGATTCCTTCTAATTAGAAGTTCTTCTTCTTCTTCGAGTGCCATACCCGAGACGGGTGTCGGCTCCTCTCCACATATACCTGTGCTGAGTGTGTTTAGTTGTTTTACACAGATATACGGGACCTACTTTTTAACGCCGGTTCCGAAAGGCTAATTTGGAGAGGTTGCTAGGCAATTATACTCTTGGTAGGTTGCCATTACTTTCCAAGAGGAGGCGACTGCAATTAGAAGTTACAAAATGAAATTAACTTTTTTCATCTCTGAGATAGAAGCTCTCAAAATGTCAGGACACAGGCAGGCGATCGCAATAATTCACATTAAAAAATTCTATAGAATATAAATGTGAACGTGATGAATTATATATACACATATTTATTTTTGATATGTATGTGTATGTTTATTTGCATCAAGTAGAGAAAAACATCATTGATTTCTATTTATTTGGGGATTTCTCTAGAAAAGCAAAATACTTGGTGACGGAAATTTTCTAATTTATTGGTTTATCTTTTTAAGAGTGGCAGATTGAGGACAAAACAGTGAAAACATTATCCCTACAATGTATCAAACATTTATAGTCTTTGTCTAGATAAGAACAAACAATTGCCATGGACAATTTGGAATTGAATGAAAATAGTTTTCGATTAATCTAGTTTTATTGTATGTCAACGATTCCAATGTGTATTTTACTCGGCTGACGTAAAGAATATAGTTACTGTTAAATCAATGTGAGAAAATCGAGCTACGTTGTACAAACAAACAACCCAACTGGTAAATAGATGTGCAGCAATTCAATGGACACCACTTGCATCCGCGGATGTTCGCATTCTCAATTATCTCATTAATTGTTTATTTATTTCCCATTTCCATCGGACAAACGTCAGATAACAAGATTAAACATCCATCAGCTTAATATAGGCGACATTTTAGTTAAAAAAACAGACAGCGTACACACCTTGCAAATAGATTTAATGTAGAGAGACGTGAGGCTATCTTTATGAAGGTTTATTTATTATGAAAGAGAGAGTGAAAGATGCTCACGGCTGTGAAAATAGAACCAAAATCATTTAGATAGAAAGTCAATTAAATAATCATAAAGAGAAATAAATGAGGTTGTCCTCTGCTTGATGCAAATACATATACGCGTATAATGAGTATAAATACAATAAGTCCTCGACTTACGCGATTAAATTGATTCCGAAGGTTTTGCGTAAGTCAAAAAATCCCGTAAGTCGAGGAAAGAACAAAATTTAGAATTTTTGGCAAAAAATATGTTTTAATTTCAAAAGATAGATGAAAGTAAAATAGATAGATCTATACTGTATACCGTATATACACTCAAGATAATATTATTTATTGCACATTTTTATTAGACAAATTGCACATAACAGAATCTATATTAATGAACGAAGTGTCGGTCCAAATGTAAACTAAACTAAATTTTTTTTTACTTTATCCAATGCAAAGCATGGGTAAAGTATTGTAATCGCTCTCGGGGCAAGCGTGGCTTCAAAGGGTCCTCAGGTAAAGACTACGGAACCCATGGACTCAATTAAAGTCACAAATTGTAGTATTCAATTAGGTTGAATTTTAGCACGTGACAGTTTTGCCAAAAATTACATGGGGTCTCGTCGAGAGGCCAAAAAGTGCGATTTTTCATTTAGTGCGTGCGGATGGATGGATGTATGTATGTATGGATGGATGTATGGATGGATGGATGGATGTATGGATGGATGTATGTATGTTATCGCTTTTGGCCCACGATTTTTTCCACACCGTTGCACCGATTGAAATGAAGTTGAAAACCTACCATTAGTTTAACAAACTGAAGCGCTGATTAGTTTTTGGTACATATCGGCCCACAAACATTAGTACTTTATTTCAGTACTTTTTAGTTTTTTCTAAATATCTTGAAAATGACTTAACCAATTTTGATGAAATTTAATATCCTAATTAAGTACCTTGCAGGGACCACAAAAAAGGTTAAATAAAGTTTTTTAGTAAAATTATATTTTAAAGTACTTTACTCTAGAGTAAGATGGTACTTTTTTAATTTTTTAAATTCTTTAAAATTTATTCATTTGAAAGTTTTAATATAGCTCATTTAGCCTTACTTAAGTAGAGTGGA
>JALMQS010000058.1:670705-704454 GCA_024734495.1 Forficula auricularia
GCCTCACTTCACTCTGTGTGGAGAGTAGCAGAGCAGCAGAGGGCGTGTCTATATATTTCATGGTCTAAGATTAACCCATCAATTTCAGAGAGTAAAATATAGGGGGGTTAAGTTTGAGAACACCATCTCTTTTTTTTATGAAACACATTTCGAGAGCTAACCCCAGGGTCTTCCCTAGCATAGGGTCAACTTATTTTTATGAAACTGGCCCTTAGAATCCCAAGTTTCATGAATAATTCTATTATAGTCCTTGAGTTATTAAGGTCTAGAAAGTCTAAATATGTTAAATCATAAAGGTTAGCTCTCAACTGGTATATATAAACGTATATAAACCAAAAGATTTCCGTTTGTTTATCATCTGCACTCGACTGCTTTCTCCTCTTTTGATTGTTCTATTTCCAGTCTTCGATTTTTCAACCTAGAATGGATAAATCTGGGGTGTGGTTGAAATGGGCGGTGGTGAGTATATTCTTTATATAGATTTTATCCAAACAGGTGCATCTGATGTTCTTTTGGTTGAACATTAATATTTTCTATTGACAGAACTCGACTCATTCATATAGGGATTATCGATATAGGCTGTTTTCTCTTATGAACAAAATGCATAAGAAGAAAGAATCAGGCGGTAATGATAATAGATTCCTCTTTACATACAACCATGAATACAAAAGATAAAGAATATGCAAGAATTTCAATACCAATTTTCATTATGAGTATTAAAGAGTACCACAGCACTAGAAAAAAGAATGAACAAGATTATTTGTTTATTAAATTTACATAATAATAGAATTAAATAAAAAATTGAAAATCATGAGGAAAAGTAAAAAACAAACTCTTCGCAAATTTTGATAATCTAACAATTTTTTTTTCTGGAAATGTTTTGAGCTAGAATTCTGAACTTTCGCACAGAGATGCAGTTTGTTAAGACAACTTGTTGCAACATTTTAATTAATTAGTTAAAACTTTTAAAGAGCTTCCCATATAGCTCTTTGATATTTTTGATTTTCTGTATTTTTTATTTTAAGGTCTGAATCTAGAAATGACAAAATCTTAAATTCTTTGGAATGGAAATATATATGTTGCAGTAAAACCCCGTTTTTTAGTAAGGACGGGTTCTTACTAGTTAAAACGCGTTTCACTGAATACCTTTGTGGCAACTAGAGTTTACTGATATTGGTTGTGTTTGGTTCAAAGTTCTAAAATCTTCATTTTTGACCTTCCTCCTCAATTTGGGTGTTTATTTCCAAAAATTTTTAAACGAAAATGTCAAAAAATACATCCTCTACAACTTTGCTTCTAATTTTTGACATTTTCCTTAAAAAAAAAACTTGAAAATAAACATCCAAAATGAGGCAAAAGGTCAAAAATGAAGATTCTAGACCTTTGAACCAAACTCAACCAACATCAGTAAACTCTAGCCGCCACAAAGGTATTCAGTGAAACGTGTTTTAACTAGTAAGAACTCGTTCTTACTAAAAACGGGTTTTTACTGCAACATATACATACATTTTGGCACCAGAACGAATTTTTTGAAAGCTGTCGTCCTTGAATTATTGTGGGCATTGGAATATAGCCACACAGACAAACAACAAATAAAATGCAACAGTTCCTTGCTAGCTTTATCCATAGTGAAATATTATTAATATGTTTATGTGTAGGTAACATATTACATTATTATTAATCAGATATCACTGGCTATTTGAAGTCAACATTGACTTAAAACCAAAAATAGCCATCGATTCTCATTAAATACTTAAGAAATAACAATTCTACATTGGATTGTTAACGTTTTGATTATGTATTATTATTAGTATCTATTTCTGGAGACATGGAGAAACCTAAAATCAAAAAATATAGCCTGATTCTCATCTTAAGGAATAATTCTACATTTCATTATTGATATTTCGATTATCATTGATAATCAGTGCTGAAGTCATGGAGTAATCGGCTTAAAATAAAAAATAACGAACGATTTTCATCTACTAATACTGGAGGAATAAATAGCCTTATGTGAAGTTTTCAGCAATGGTTATAATTAATCGTCAAAACATCAAAAATGGAATATAATAAGCTTATTTCTATAATATTAATTGAATCGTTTTTGAGATCGTTATTTTTCGTCTTGCTTGGAAGGAGCTCCGCTCCTGGACCCCCCGAAGTGAGCTACACTACACTCTACACTACCCATTTCATTAAAATACTTTTATTATAATAATTAATTATACATTTTTAATTGAAAGTAATGGAAGGCAGCCCAGGGGTAGTGAGAAAAGAAAAAATTAACACACATCAAATAAGGTGTAATTTATTGGAATCCTTCCTCCTTTAATTTCAAACCGACGTTTCGGAGGATTCTTCCCTACTTCTTCAGGATTTCAAGGGGTCAATGAAAGAAACAAATATAACGCTTCCTTCCTCTCTCCATAGCAGTGTTTAAAAGTTTTTTCTTCCTTAGCATAAGCATAGAAAAACAATCGAAACGTCGCTTTGAAAGGAAAGGAGGAAGGATTCCAATAAATTACCTCTTATTTGATATGTGTTAATTTTTTCTTTCCTCACTACCCCTGGGCTGCCTTCCATTACTTTCAATTAAAAGTTCCTAACAGTCCGTCTCTCTCCAGAGAAAATTTCGTTGGAAATAAATTAATTATATATTATAATGGTAGATTTTAAATTAAGACAATTTCTTCTTGTTGGGAAGTTCTTCAAGTGCCATACTCGATTCCGACCATCGGAAATTACTGTGGAGAATATCTGTCAAATGTAATTTTCCTGGGAAATTTTTCAGGGGAGGTTTCCAGTTGCCTTTCTCTGGATTTAGTGAGGCGCTTTGCATTTTTAACAAAGATGAAAATTGATCTAAGACGAGATTCGATATCGAGCATCTTCCAATGCTCTACACTACACATTTCATTAAAAAATCTTTAAAAATAAGGACATAAAAATGATTCTATGCACTTTTCTTGAGTAATATCGTTGTGAGAATAAGAAATCGGACTTGAAAGTTTTATTTTTTTCATTGATCAAATCACTTTTGTTTTTCTTTTAAGTCAGATAAAAATCGCATGCTGTTGTTTCTTTCTCAATCTATAGATTCCCTTTTTTTCTTTCCAGCTAACAAAAGAGTAACGATCAAACTTTTAATGACTATCCACTTTTTCGCCATTTCTTTCTCACTCTTTTTCTATTCTTTTTTGTTCTCATTTCAAAAATTCACATCATATCATATTGAAGATCATTCAATATGCTCAATAAATATTGATGAGGACAGATAAAGAATGAAATTAAAATTTTTATCCATTTAAAAGTCTCTTCAAATTATTAATCCGGTATCTTTAGCGGTTTTGGAAGGTATAATGACAGTTTGAATCACGGCAACGACTTTTTTATTTAATGATATGGATGTAAGAAAAAGATGTACCAAAAATGCCAATGTTTTGTAATCCGGAGTGGACCCTAATAGCGTGAAAAGAAGTAGGAGAAGAAATTTCAAAGGAATGGGTCGGAGTTGAATGACTAATATGTAACAGAAATGACGAATGAGGAAGAGAGTTCCAGTCTCTAGAAGTAATAGGGATAAATGAGTTGGCAAATGCGTTTGTTCTATAAATGATCCGTATAATTTTGAAAGTGGCCTAAGTCCAATTTTGAAAAAATTGAGTTATTGACAGATTTAGTTAGACATAGATATCTTCTTTTACAAATTTATAATATCATAGCCAAAGGAGTACAATATCCTTATGAATTTGTCAAAATAAATATATCAAAATTTATATAAATATATGTATTTATAAAAATATAAATACAAAAATCTCAAAATAACAAATAATGGACCTAAGCCACTTTCAAAATAAACGGCTCAAATAATAAGATCTATCATCTATACATATAGGTATTAATAAAAATATAATAACCTCTTACCATCAATTTCATAGAAATTTTCTATTTCATCTCATTAAGTTAGTTTTTTGTTTTTTTTCTAAAATTTGTATATTCTGTTTGAGATAAATAATACTCCCTCCGTCCCAAATTAGTTTCTACCGGTTGCTACATTTGGTTCGAGAGTTCCAATCTAAATGCTGCATTTCAATATTTTATTTTATTTTCTACTTTTCATAAATATAGCATTTATTTTGGGACAAATTTTTCGAAGCAACATTTTGAAACTAATTTGGCACGGATGCTGTCAAGCTAATATTAATGATTGATACCATATCAACATAAAATCTCTGAAAAATATTAAAACAAAATTATAAAATCATCAGTACCAATAATCAGTAGAAAAATCTTCAAATGTAGCAACTAATTTAGGACGGATGGAGTACAAAATTTTAACAGCTTTAGTCCCATAGGACAGCATCAATCAATTTTTGACAACATTATACAGAATACCTTTTAATTTGAGTAAATAATAAAGTGATAATATTATTAATAAATAAATGTATGTTGCGCCTTCCCTTGTTACCCTAAGCCAGAGGTTCCCAACACGTGTGTATCTACCATAAGAGCACACATTCTAGAATATTTGTCGGATAGCGGGCACCATTTATTTTTTCAATGCAAATTAATTTATAGTTGGACATACAATTAAAAAGTTGGCCAGCAAAAAAATAGTTATGAAAAAAAATAAATGAAAATATTTCTGAATGAGGATTTGAATGGTTTAGTGTTGAAATTAAGATCTAACAATTACCCCGATCATATAATACGCAAACACATGAAAACCCGAGTCGAAATTTAAACCCTACATTAAACCTCCTAAGTTAGTTCTTATTTAGGACTTAGGGGCTCAACTTAGATTCTATTTCCATGTTAAATTAGGCCAGACATTGGACCGCAAAGCGGAACAAATTTCCCGTTTTACCAGTTTGAGGTTCAAAGTCGGTTCTGATGGGAATAAAAATTAGGGCCTATTTTGGACCTCTATAGCCTATTGGATCATAATAAAAATAACAAATAAATAAATAATAATCAATAATAATAATAATAATTATTACAGGAGTTTTTTGACGGGTTATAGTAGAGCTCCTCTTTGTGAAACACCACTATAACCATCAAAAAACTCCTGTGTTTAATATGTTTCACTATAAACCAACACCGCTTTCCCTAAATGTTATTATTATATTGTCTTTATTTTTTACATAGTTGTTGGGAGTATTTACCCAAGGCAAAATTTATGTACAAAAGTTGTTATTTACATATTTACAAATGAATGCTATGAAGATCTAATTTAAGGCTTTATGGATGGAAACCAAAATACATGACAATCACCCGGGTGGTTCACTGAAGACTTTTTGGAATGAAATATTTTTATCATAAAATAATGAGCATATGTTAAAATGATATAGTTGTCTTGTTTGATAGATGCTAATGATAGAAAACTCATAAAAACATTAGATGACGTGTTCTTCAGCGTCACTTTTAGAGTTAGAATCTGTAATAAGTAAAGAATTCAATATATAGTACTTATTTGAATAATTTATTAATATTGAGGATAATTACGGAAGAATTGTATTTAAATATAAAGTAGACTTGCCTGACTCACAATCACTGATGTGTTCATCTCAGTGTCCATTCTATTTTCGTAGTAATTCAAGTTAACTCCAGGAACTTCATAATGATTTATTGGATAATACTGTTGCCTCTATCTGTCGAGATTGCTGATTTCTCCAGAAAATTTTTCTTAATTACTGTTCGTGAGAACACCCGCACAAATGGAGAAATAAAAAGATTATTTGCAGGAAAGGCTTTATTAATTAATAGTCCAAGAGCTGGTGACACATTTTTGAGTACGGATTTGACCCAACTAGAAATAATGCGTAATAGTACCGTCTATGATAGTTGTACAAGGAATGGCCAGTCTGGCTGGTCTAAGCAGGTGGATAAATTATAATTTTTATAATTTCATTGTGGGTCAAAATTTTTTTAACACATATGTATTTTTTACCGCACTCACACCATGCGCAGTACCTGGTCCACCTGCTTAGACCAGCCAGACTGGCCATTCCTTGTACAACTATCATAGACGGTACTATTACGCATTATTTCTAGTTGGGTCAAATCCGTACTCAAAAATGTGTCACCAGCTCTTGGACTATAATATGAAAAAGCGTGTTTACATAAAATAAAAAAAAGGAACATAAAAAAACAAAAGAGTCTCTTTGGTAACTAGAGTGAGTGCAAATAGATGTTCATATAAATATAAATTTATTATGGGGTTCAAGAGGACAATAGTAGGTCTTCATTTTTAATATCGGCCTTAGGGGTTCAAACTAGTATCTCACAGTAAATGGTAGGATCTCGGGGTTCAATGTAGGACCTAGGCGGGGCTAAATCGGTTCTATTTAGGGCCTGAGGGATAAAAGAAGTACTTAAATTTTGACTCGGGAAATTTTTAATAAAAAATATAATTGAATCAAATAAAGAAAAAATCTACATTTTTATTAAATTACCATATTTGGGATGTATCGATAGTTGCTTCAAAAAATATTAATCAATAAAAATTTCCAACACCAGTAACAACCAAATAAAAAATATTTTCATGTCCAACTATGAAAATACCAAGGATGATAATATAATTTATAAATATCAGTGTAAATGTAACAACTTTATATTGGTACAGCAAAAAACAAAAATCAAAGGATATACCAACATGATCTCAATATCAGAAATAAAAATGTTAACCCGTCAACCTTAACAGAACATCTTATAGCAACGGAGCATGAGCTCGACAAAAATAATTTCAAAACTGTTTATAGAGAGGATAACAACAACAAAAGATTCTTTATTGAAAGCCTCTTTGTAAACAATATACGCAACACCTTAAACAAATAACAAGATTTTAAATTGGGGGGTCGGGTAGGCTAGGTGGTAGCATGTCAGCCAGCTAACCAAGAGGACCCGAGTTCGAATCCGACTCGAGGCATCCGGCTAAAATCTGACCCCCGAGGTAGAGACAAATTTAAATAAAATAATTAGTATCGTAAATGGCTTATGGCTAGAAAGGCCGAAAAGCCAAAAAAAAAAAAAAATTTAAATTCGCAGACTTCTATCAAAATACTTCGGAAGATATGATTCTTAATTTGTTTCTATTTTTGAATCAACTTGCCAGATTTAAAATAGAAATATAATTTGACAGGAAAATAGTTTGAGTTCATGACTATCGCTTGTCATTGATAATTCATTAATATGTAGAATATGTAGATTAAAGGGAGATTTATAAAACAAAAAGTTCTTAATAAGCTATTGAAAGCTGTTTCGGCAATGGCTGAAGCGAAAATACGTTAATAAATGTACTAAAGTAGGTTAAATAAATGGGTTGTTGCCAATTTGTTATTAGTGTAAATTTTTCATTATTTATTAATTATTATCTCAGAAACTGTGTTGTAGGTAACTATGTATTAAAATTTTCTTAAAAAATGTATTAGTTATTGTTTATCTAATGTTTTTTTTGTTTTTGTTTTTTAGCTTTTCGGCCTTTTCTAGCCATAAGCCAATTTACGATACAAGTTATTTTTTTAAAAATTTGTCTCTTACCTCGGGGTCAGATTTTAGCCGGATTCTAAATTGTTTAATGTTGGTTTAGTTTTTATAACAATCGTAAGAAGAGTTTCTTAATTATAATTATATATGTATGTAAACTTTCCGGTATCCCGTATAGTGCAATGTATAAGTCTGAAAAACTCTCTCTTTGGAATTTAATATCTCCGGAACTATATTGTTCATAAATTTCATTTTGCACCAATCGATGCAGAATTATTTAAATTATAATCTGTCTAAAGTTCAGAAATATCCTAAGTAAATGCATTTGGTGATACAACTACCTTAATTAAAAGTATGAATACTAAAAATAATTAAATTTTCTTTTTCTCTACCAATCTTTTTTTTTTACTTTCAAATCCGAATTGCCCATTTCCTAAACATTGTAGAAAATCGTTGATGGCTCTGGATGAAAGTTTACATATTTATTTCTAGAGTGGATTCTCGTTAGCTTGTAAAAGAACCATTCTACTATTTAATGATTATGGATGGATGTTAATCCAATCGTCATATCCTCTCTCTCTCGTGGGTTCTCTAATCCTGTATATATATATATATGTGTGTGTATGTGCCTGTGTAATGTGGGAGGGTGTTGGGTTTTAGTGATCGAGATGGAGGTAGTGAGAGAAGGCGGATTGAGCTTCATACTCTATTGACAGTTCAATGAATTGATCTGATCTGCACCGCCTTTAATATGCATGTGATATGAGTTAAGGGCTAAAGGGTATTTGGGCAAATGGCAAAAGGGAAATTTCTCTCACTCTCTCACTCTCTTTAATATCCAAATTAATCTAACCAAGTCATGCACGGTTAACGCTCATTCTAGATCCTTCCGTTTCGTTTATCTATAACATGCTATGCTTTTAAATTTTAGACCGTGAAGCGAGGTTATATTTTTCTAAATTAAAAAGTATTAAAGCTATATATATATTTATTATTTTTTGCCTTTCACACCTTTAGAATACTAAGCGTTAGGGGAAGAGGTTTGAAAACTTTGGATTTGAACTAAAATTTCTAAAAGTTTTTTTTATTCTATTGTTTTCTAAAACAATTATAAAAGTTAAGAGTTTTGTGATTAGATTTTCTTCAGCGAGACCATACATAGTGAAACTAGAAATTAAGTTAAATTTTTATAGTTTTTACTAAGTTTTACTAAGAGTTCTAATTCGGGAACTGCCTTCAAGAGCTGAGAAAATATAGGCATCACTCATGCCATTTTTGAGCCCTTATAGCAAATAACCTCTTAAACTTAGAGATTATAGCTTTTATAAGCAAGATTTTAACTAATCTCGAATTTCCCCATGGGCAGTATTACACCTGTTCAAGCTCCTAAACTTTAGAATATCTCTTTCCATTTCTTCCTTGGCTGTCTCAATTTTTTTCCCCATATTATTTATAATAATTTAAACTTCGCTTGAGAGATGTCGAAAATTATTTGTTCTTTTCAAATAATCACTCAAGTTGTTTAGCATTTTGATTTTTTTTTTGTTATTTTTTTTTTTTGTTTTTTTGTTTTGTTCAATCAAATGCAAGGAGTTCAGCGAGAACATACAGCACCCATAGTTCATGCCAAACGATTATTATCGAAAGAAGGAGGTGTCTTTGAACCTGAGTTCCGAAGAATTGAAGATTATAATTCTTTGGAAATCCCCTTTCCCCAATATTATTCAACTGCTGTTTAGATGTTCCGAGAACTAAATTGGGAGGAAAAAAGGATTAAAAATAAATGGTGTGGTATTTGAACAATTTATGATTTTGCAGACTGTGCGCACTAATCTTGATTGGAACATCCAAAAATCAGATTATAAATATGATTCAAGAATTAAACAACAAAAGTCAAGAAATCGAACTGAGGATAAACACCAAAAAAAGCGTAATAATCACAAACTCACAAATGGATAATATCAGTGTAAATTTTGATGACAGCGAAGCTCCGATTCCCTGCAAAAAATAAGCCGACGTGTTCTGATGTGGCCATCCACTTGACTTTACCATACAACCTGGCCCCTCACTTACATGAATATTTAATAAAATTATTTATAATCATGTAGGGAGGGGGAGGTCAGTTTTTTGCATTTTTAAGCTCCTAGGGGCACACTGTTTATGTATACAAAATTTGGTTGAGTTTGGTAAATGGCCAAGATTTTCATTTTTTGACCCTCCCCCCATTTTAAGTGGTTAGTTTTTGCATTTTTAGACTTCTGCGGGTCCACTGATTATGTATGCAAAATTTGGTTGAGTTTGCTCAAACGACCTAGATTTTTAATTTTTAACCCCCTCCACCCCCCTTAATTTTGGGTCGATATGCACCAAAATCTAATCAGCTCTTAATCTCAATGGACCAAAACTACGTGTGAAATTTGGTTTCGATTATATTTTTGAGCTAGCTCGTCCTCAAAAATTTGGTAACGCACAGACTAACTAACTAACTAACGAACAGACATTTTGACAAAACAATTATTATCTCGAAAAATATAATTTTTTCGATGTTCACTTATTAGAGCTTTTTTGTAGAGCGAAATGCCATGGTTTCGCTCAATTTTTTAATCGAAATAGTTTAAGCCGTTTTTGAGATATTTTGAAAAAAAGAAGGAAAAAAACCCACTTTTTTCATGCACGATTACAATACTTGACCATACCCTGAATGGTAAAGTAATAAACCATATACCTTGGAAAACCCACCAGTTTTGAAGACAGAGCACAACAAGAAATAAATAGAAGAATAGGCCAAGCATGGAAAAAATTCTGGTCCCTAAATTATATTTTAAAGAATAAATAAATAGAACTAAAATCCAAAATAAAAGTACTAAATCGGTGTATAATACCGGTTCTAACCTACGGTTGACAGACTTGGTCGCTCATTGCGAAATTAAGCAACAGAATTGAGACAACTCATAGAGCCATGCTAAGATCTATTTTGGAAATAAGAAAGAGGGATAAATAAAATCAGATCATAAGATATATTATACAAAAGAACAAAAACCACAAATATCAAAATTTACATAAAGAAAATTAAATGGAATTGGGCTGGTCACATCTCCAGAATGAACGATTGAAGATGGACGAAAACAGCAAACGAGGGATGCCCATTGGACCTCAAAGGAAGCGGTGAAGACAACCCAAGAGGTGGTCTGAATACATCTGGGATGTGGCTGGCAGGGACTGATGTACATTGGCAACGTGGGCACATTTGGGAGATGCCTATGCCCTAAGGGCCCTGTTAGAATAAAAATTGTAAAAATTTATGTATATAATATTATGTATTAAGACAAAAAAACTCTAAATAAATAAATAAATTCTTTGGAATAAAGGAGAGGGAGTGAATATAAATTCCTAGAAGTCTTGGACCAAATTTATTAGCGAATGATCTGGTTCTGCATTTCTTAAATTTTACTGCTGTAAATACACCAACATCTTCTCGTGATTTTATGGCCACCCATCTAAGTACTAACGATTTTTATTAGCTTCCAAGATTTAATGGAATTGTATAGATGCTTTCAATAAGCCAAGATCGTTGTTTTATTTATAAAAGGGAAAGCCCAGCATCGACTAAAGGCGGGCTTGTTAACGGTGAAAAACAACATTTTTCCCTCTAAGAAAATGTTCGTTTATTTGTTTACACATCATGTATGAAAGCCTCAAGCGGTTGTGAATAGATGTCATGAGGTCAGTTTACAGCGAATTATTAATTTTATTTATGTTGAATCGCTATGATTTTCGCAAATTAGCTAATTATTTTTTAATTAAGGTTTTATTTTATCTATAGTCTATTATTTAAGTGTTGACTCAAGAGTTCTACGTTAATTAAGAATTCGGTTTGATATCAAGAGTAAATAAAAGCCGTTTTAAAATATTTTATAATTTATAAAAATATCGCTATAAATTGAATTAATAAAACACTTGTTCATGATTCCCGCGGGGATTTTAGATTAATCCGATAAAATAAGATCTCACTGGAAAATCTAAATAATCCAGCACTATATAAGAAATATATATACCTACATTGTGCGTGAGTGTAAATATGTGAATGTTTAGAATCAAAAAAAAAAGAGATAAAATATTAAAATCTCTTATTTTCCTCTCACTTTGAATAAATATAACCAAAGTAAATGCGAAGGTAAAGTTTAAAAATAAAATATTGATACATATAGACAAATTCTGTGAATAAATAAATAAATACATTTAGGGATAAAAGTTTTATTTATATGATTATATGATAACTCTCTTGATTGAAGAAAAAAACTTTGATGGTATTACAAGCGAAAGAGAATTTTAAACTCTAAATCCATTTAACTGTGAGTTAAGGAAGAAACAAACAAAAAACATCAACGATTATCATAAAGAATATTTGAAATGGATGTTGTTTTTTTTACTTTTTAATTTTATATACCCATATCAGGGGTGCTCACAGGGGATGGGGGGGGGATTGAAAATTGTTGCATTTTAGTATTATATGCTAAAAATAAAATCACTCAAGTCTTATAACTTCAACATAAAGTAATAAAAAGCTTTTCTAATTCTTTAGAACTAAATAAAATGCGGGAGGGGGGGGGACTTTTCATGATACTGGGGGTTGAATAATGAAGATATAGGGGAAGGGGCACCCCTGTTTAAATTATAAAATATATTCTTAAAATTTGAATATATTATTATTGAATTATATTAAGTGGGTTTTTTTATATTATGTATATAATTTTGTAAAAAAGTATTTTGTTTTTCGAGACTTGCAAAAAAGATATTCTATTTCGAACAAATTTATTTTTTTACGAAAAGTTATATAATAATCACAAAAAGTTTGAAATAAGTGGTTTATTAGATTTTTTATTATTATTATTACCTATCATACTTACAATATTTAGTTTTACAATAATATAAACAAAATTTCAAAAACGCAGTTTGGAATTGCACAAAAATTCGATCTTAATTGAATATGCAATTTCGAAAAGGGCATATAAAATTGAAAATGTTCAGGAATGAAAAAAAAACTAATTATTTTCTAAAGTAGTGGAAAATTTATAAAATTTATTTTTGAGTTACATTTTGGAGGTAGTACTATTAATAGCAGAGTTGTGCCTTTTTCGAGCATAGTAGGAGCAGGGAAGCTTTTAGATTACATTTATATGAAAAAGCGTATTTGTCAAAATATGCGAGATGTACCCTTTTCGAAATTGCATATTCAATTATGTGATGGCTAATCTTGATGTATAGATACAATTTTTTAAATATTTGGCCTAAAATCTCTTAACCTATTTCTTAAATCACCTCGTTCGAAAATATTCAACCTGTTTCTTGTTTTCCTTAGTAAGTTATTAACGGGACTAAACTTTCACTAGGTAAGAAGAGTGAAAGTCTGGTTCGGTAACAACTTTTATTTGATGGGTATATTTTTCTCGGATATAATATAATGGTTCTGGTCTTGCTAGTGGCTGTCGTTGGGGGGCTCTCAATTGAACATATTTTGTGTAAAATTACTTATATTACTATGTGTATTGTGTATTATATGATTTAATATATTATAAGTTGTACTCCAATTTGTCAGGTTATATTTTAGATTGTACCTACTCTATTAAATATGTCTTATAATAAGAAAACTTTTGTTATCTGCTCTATGAGGCAAATCGCCTCAGAGCATCATTTAAATAAATAAAAAATAAATAAATATACAATGACGATTAATCAATCGCCAGTGCATATTCGGCTATCGACCCCCAATCGACCCCTTAATCATCATCGCCCATCTTTAAAATTTTATCAACCTCCAGGGGGTCAAACTGTCCTCATTGGGAACCCCTACTTTAAACAATAATTGTCGTATATTATCAATGATCGACGGGCAGAGCAAGATTTTGATGTTTCTCTCTTAAAAAGTGAATAAAAAAAGTTTAAAAAGCGCTTTAAAGTGTTAAGTGAATAATTTTTGTTGATTTTTGAAATAAAATAAAATAAAATATAACAAATCAGAGAAAAAAGGAAAGAATTAAAAACCATGTTAAATTATACGACCAATCGCAATAACGTTTTGCTAATTTATTGTTTCTTCATCAGGCTCTTGATCAAAATATTTTCAAACACTCTGTCATTTAGTTTGAAAATAATTTGATCAAGAGCTTGATCAAGCTACAATAAATTAGCGAAACGTTGCGACTGTTTGTATGATTTAACAAGATGTTTCATTGTTTCATTTTTTCCTCTGATTTGTAATATCTAATACTGATTATGGAACTGAACAATAATAATGATAAAATTAAATATTTATGAACAAAAGCTAAATTGTGGGCCCATTTAACCAACCACATTTGAATATAATAGAAATATAAAAAGCAAAGATATATCTAAAAACTGAATTGTTATGAAATAAAAAATTAAAGTCCTCCTGGTTAAGTTAAATACTGTACCTAAGTAAAAATTGTAAGTAAAATTACAGACTTTTAATGAAGTTAATATATTATAGTTAATTTCATTTTATACTTTGGATTTTATGTAAATATATATATACTATAAACTATATCAATGGTGGAGGCGATATTATTAAAGGGATTTAATATAATTTCCTTTCCTATTAGAGATCATTAGTGAAAATTAATCCGAAATCTGTTTCTGTGAATCGTTGATTGAAATTTGAATGCTTGCCGTATTAATATGATCTAATTAATAGTCATATCATTGTTTGAATGATTCTAGGGCTTAAAGATTTTGTATTAGATTTGTTGCTGTTATTTAATTTGTTTAAAACATTTTTTTTTGTTTTTCGGCCTTTCTAGCCATAAGCCAATTTAAGATACTAATTATTATTTTTTAAATTTGTCTCTACCTCCCCCTGGGGTCAGGTTTTAGCCGGATTCCTGGAGTGTTTAAAACATTAATTCATAAACTTTGAAGGGATGTGGTCCGCTTTTATAAAAGAAATATTTTGCCGAACCCTTAATTTCAGATGTAAGATTTTTAATTATGTTCATTAATAAACTAGATCAATAAAAACCAACGCTTTAGGTTAAAAAGAAAAAACAACAATTTTATTTCAATTATATAAGATTATTCATTTTAATAATATTTGTAAACTTAAATAATAGTTTCGTTCGTGGTAGACGTTCCGAGCATGTTCGGGATCTTTTTGTATGGTGTTTTCAGGGGCAAAAATAAAATTGTAAAAATGTTTTCCTCCAATATCTCCATCATAAACAGGAGCCTAGTTGGAATTTTTCCGGAAGGAGGAGGGTGTTTTTGGACTCCCTATATTTTAATATAATCTCATTTCAATTTAACAAAACGAAACTATAACATGAAACACACTGATCCAGAATAAAAAACAATTTTTAGTATAGTGACTTACTTTCCTGCCTAAAATATTTGGCCAAATCTTCTATGTTTAAAAAAAAAATAATAATAATGGAAAAGTGAAACTTTTGTAAGCTCGAAGTCGGGTCGAAAAATGTCAGAGAAGTAAACATAATTAATATAATAATTTTTAATGAGCTAGGTGTCGGTTCAAGGTGAAACATTTTTAAATGATAAGTAAGTAAAATTTCAAGGTAGGTTTCACAAAATTTAAACAAATATGTCTTTTATTTTTGTGAAACCTACCTTGAAATTTTACTTACTTATTATTTAATTAATACATTATAAACGCGTGGGCCGAATTTCCATTAATTACAAAACGGTTTCGTAGCTTTCCATACGAACTTCGATATTTTTCTGATTTTTGCATTTTTGAAATCATGAAGGTAAAATGTTCAAATTTTAATTTTTTCCTTTTAAAAATGCAAACAGTTGGTTTCTCCTAATCTTAAGCCATCGTAGGTATCTGAAATGAGACACACAGACAGAAAAAGATCATACTTGAAAATGTCCCGTTTCAGACAGTACTAAACAAGAAAGCAAAAAAAAACAAGTAAATTTAGTACTTCAGCAGATATCGCCTGGCCACCTAAATTCTATATGAATATTATCATGTGTTAAATGCACATTGAGACATTCAATCGAAAATGATGATCAAATACAAATATAATGAGTATTATTTTTGCAAAAAGGGCGTGGATCGAAGAATCCTCTCTTACTATCTCCAAGAGCAACGACGTCCAAGACAAGTCCTGGCGAGTTTACCCGGGCCCCCCCTGTCACATTTTGACACAAATCTGAGGTGCCCCTCCCCCTTTTCTGAGTGACGTAATTTATGGAGGCCCCCTTTGGGAATTCCGTTATAGGTACAAAAATTGTGGAAAAGAGATACTGTATCGTCCTACACGGTCATTTTCATCTTTCCGAGAACTTTTAACTTTGTAATTTTATCCATTCATTTGATTTTTAAATGCATTTATAACACCTCATTTCAAATATATGTGTATGTTTATTTGCAACAAGCAGAGGACAACCTCTTTGTTTCTCTTTATGCATAACCTGTGCTTAAATCCATCCCTGGTTGTAATACCTTGATTGGAGAACCAGGGGAGAAGAAGGCCTTTGAAATGAGGTGTTATAAATGATAATTAAATAAAATTACAAAGTTAAGAGTTCTCGGAAAGATGAAAATGACCGTATAGGACGATACAGTATCTCTTTTCCACAATATTTGTACCTAAAGGGATTCCCAAAGAGGCCCCCATAAATTACGTAACTCAGAAAGGGGGGAGGGGCATCTCAGATTTGTGTTAAAATGTGACAGGGGGCCCTGGTAAACTCGTCAGGACTTGTCTTGGATCTCGTTGCCCTTGGAGATAGCAAGAGAGAATTCTTCGATCCACGTCCTTTTTGCAAAAATAATCCTCTGAATTTGAGTATTTCTACAATAAGATGAATTAAAATAATTTTTAATGAAATAAAACTCGTCAAGACTTGTCTTGGGAATCTTTGCAGCTTCGAGATAGTAAGAGAGGATTCTTCGATCCACGCCCTTTTTACAAAAATAATACCCATTATATTTGTCTTTGATCATCATTGAATGTCTCATTCTGCATTTAACACATGATAATATTTCATATAGAATTTAGGTGGCCAGGCGATATCTGCTGAAGTACTAAATTTACTTGTTTTTTTTTTTTTCCTTTCTTGTTTAGTAATGTCTAAAACGGGGCATTTTCAAGTATGATCTATTTTTGTCTGTGTGTCTCATTTCAGATACCTACAATAACGTAAGATTAGGAGAAACCAAATGTTTGCATTTTCAAAAGGAAAAAATTAAAATTTGGACATTTTATCTTCATGATTTCAAAAATACAAAAATCAGAAAAATTTCGAAGTATCTCTTATGGAGAGCTACGAAACCGTTTTTTAATTAATAGAAATTCGGCCCACGTGTTTATAATGTATTAATTAAATAATTAGTAAGTAAAATTTCAAGGTAGGTTTCACAAAAATAAAAGACATATTTGTTTTAATTTTGTGAAACCTACCTTGAAATTTTACTTACTTATTATTTATAAATGTTTCACCTTGAACCGACACCTAACTCATTAAAAATTATTATGTTAATTATGTTTACTTCTCTGACATTTTTCGACCCGACTTCGAGTCTTACAAAAGTTTTACTTTTCAATTATTATTATTATTTTTTAAACATAGAAGATTTGGCCGAAATATTTTTACGTAGGAAAGTCACTATACTAAAAATTGTTTTTTATTCTGGATCAGTTTGTTTCATGTTTCGTTTTGTTAAATTGAAAACAGATTATATTAAAATAGAGGGACTCCAAAAGCACCTTCAAACAACTCTGCTACTCTCGGGAAAATAAAAACTTTTCAAACAGGCTATAGCCTATGGGCCCGCACCACAAAGGGTCTACTTTTTTTTATATATTTAACAAGGTTTTAATAGAGTCATGCACGTTTTTTTTTAAGTTTTTAATTGGATGGTATTTGTAGGTCAATTAAAAATAAGCTGACGGGTTCTGATGTGGCCATCCACTTGACTTTACCAAACAACCTTGCCCCTCACTTATATTTAATATTTAATAAAATTATTTATAATCATGTAGGGGGTGGGGTTTTTGCATTTTTAGACCTCTGGGGTCCCACTGATTATGTATACAAAATTTGGTTGAGTTTGATATAAGGGCCTAGATTTTCATTTTTTGACCCCCCCCCATTTTGGATGGTTAATTTTTGCATTTTTTAGACTTCTGGGGGTCCACTGATTATGTATACAAAATTTGGTTGAGTTTAGTACAAGAGACTAGATTTTATTTTTTGAACCTACACCCCCCCCCCTATTTTGGGCGGTTAACTTTTGCATTTTTAGACTTCTGGGGTCCCACAGATTATGTATACAAAATTTGGCTGAGTTTGGTACAAGGGCCTAGATTTTCATTTTTTGACCGTACACCCCCCCCCCATCCCCTACCCCATTATGGGCCGTTAGTTTTTGCATTTTTAGATTTCTGGGGTCCCACTGATTGTGGATACAAAATTTGGTTGAGTTTGCTCAAATGGCCTAGACTTTTAATTTTTAACCCCCCTCAACCCCCTTAATTTTGGGTCGATATGCACCAAAATCTAATCAGCTCTTAATTTCAATGGACCAAAACTACTTGTGAAATTTGGTTTCGATATTCACACTAGTTTTTGAGCTAGCTCGTCCACAAAATTTGGTAACGCACAGACTAACTAACAGACATTTTGACAAAACAATTATTATCTCAAAAAATATAATTTTTTCGATGTTCACTTATTAGGGCATTTTTGTAGACCAAAATGCCATGGTTTCGCTCAATTTTTTTAATCAAAATAGTTTCAGCCGTTTTTGAGATATTTTGAAAAATAGAAGGAATAAACCACTTTTTTTATGCACGATTACAATACTTGACCATACTCTGTATGGTAAATAAAAAAATATTTTTCCGTGCCACAGGTCTAGCCTAAGGGCCCATAGATCCTAAATCTGACCCTGTTACTCCCATTCTTATAGCGCGATTCTCATCTTCCTGTTTTCTAAGTTAATTGATAAAGAGCATAATATATTTCGTTTAGAATTAAACACTATTTTTACTTAGGCAATTGTCAACTTTTGGTTGAACATGTTATTTTATTTCGAACAAAATTTATTTTGTATATGATTGAATTATTAAATTTGCTAAAAAAAGAGACAAAGTGGAGTTTTACAGTTAAATGGCTAAATTAATTCAAATTTTCTCAAATATTTATATTTTAATCATTAATTGTAATATATTTATCATACACGTGGCAATAAAAGATCGGCAGGAAAATTCTCATTAAATGGTACTTATTACTTTTTTATTCCACACACAAATCAAGTTTCAATTTTATGTTCTGCTATAGTATCTCTTTTTATCTGAACATTTATATAAGTTGTAATAAAAAACAAACAAACGGTGTGTTAAATCAATTATTAAAAACATTTTATTGGCTTTATTTTACTATAAATTCTATATTTTAATTTAATTATGTCCATTAACTCCCTTTCTTTTTAAAAGTTTTTTTTTTCAGGGTAGAGGCTTGTAAAGTATAGATGTATTACCCCGAGATTTTGGCCAGAATTGTATTTTTATTTACCTAAAGTATATACAAATTTAATCGTTTCTCCATCTTCCCATATTGTACCATAATGTCTCGAAACCGTGTTTTTTTTTTAATTTAAGTACTGGGAAAAATTTCTGGTCAAAAATTTTGTTCAATTCGTCATTTTTTTTTTTTTTTTGTAATTTTATGGCTGGAAACAAAATATGTATTCAGTGTGAACACAAAAACTACGAGGTACCAAATCTTGTTAATATTCAAGAATATTTTAAATTTCAGCTGCCATATTGTATCTCTCATTTTGTTTTTCTGTAATTTTGATCCCACTTTTGAAATAACCACACTCAAAAACACCCAAGCTCAAAAATTCAAAGAAATCACATAACTATCTGCCATCGTCTGCAAGACCATTCTAACTCGAAAATTAAATTAGATATAAACTTGAAATTATTAAAACTTTGTTGCAGACAGTGGCGTAACTATACCATTAAAGCCCGTGGCAAATTCATCGAATGGAGCCCTCCCCCAATGTAAAAAAGCTAAACCAACGTTGTAGTTTCTTTTTAATAAATCACTACCTAAAAGTAAGTACAAACGCTATTATAATTAAATTTAGGGAACGCGGTGTTGGTTTATAGTGAAACATTGTTAAAATTAAATTAGGTTGGAGTTGGTGGTGTTTCACAAGGAGAAAAATTAAAATACAAAGATTTTTTTAGTTTACTCTATATATTTCGAGCTCTTAACTCATCGTCAGGAGAACATTCTATTATGCTAACATGCTTTTATAATTATTCTCTAGTACTTTTAATTTGTATCTCTACTTTAGCTAATAATTTAAATTAATTGAATACAAAACTAATAAAATTTACTAAGATCAGGAACGAGGCTTAATGAATCCGGTGGAAGATCGAATCCTTTGAGAATGATGGTTATTTTGCAAAATAAAAAATCTTCATCATGGTTGTTAATTTATTTTATTTTGATCATGAAACGTTTCGGCTTCAACTCGACGCCATCTTCAGTCTGCAATTACATTCAACATTACCTTACATTAAATTTGATAATTTATATCTTATAATTCACAAACATTATAAATATCATGACATGAATGTTGATAAATTACATGATTAAATAATACATTTCAATGAAGTATGGTTATTTTTTAACATGCTTATATAAATGTCATGACATTCAAATGATATTCGATATTAGGATTTTTTCTTACCCATGTCAAATATTTAAGTACTTTTACATATTAGAAAACAATTGAATTCGCTTTAGGTTATTCACCAAGTTGACTTGACAACATTAATACAAGTTGATATACTGTGTGAATTAAGGCGAGACGCAGGATAGAACCGGCAAAAAGCTAGTTCCTGATCTTATAAAATAATATACGAATCATAAGTACTGTCCTAAAAAATTTACTAAATTTAGTAATAATAAATGTTAGGTGCTCGCGGCCCTCTCGGGACGGGGGCCCGTGGTATTTTGCCCGTCCTGCCACCCTATTGTTACGCCAATGGTTGCAGAAGTAATCAAGTCATTCCAAGAGAGCTCGGATCCCAGAGTGACACCAAACAATGATATTTTATCACAGAATTCCATTGACTTAGAATAAAAGAAACTTTCTGAAAGGTTTTTGCACACACACATTTTTTATATTAATAATAATATAAAATGGAAAATTTGTCTTTAGATAGATATGTATATAAAAATAGCTTTCATAATAAAAAAGTAAAAAAATAAATAAAATGATGAAGTGGTTTTTTAAGCCTTTCAACATGCAATGAAATGACTAATGACAGAGCCACTTAAGAGAAGCTCATCATTTGCTCATCATCATCACCCCACTTACACTTACACATTATACACCCCTCATAAAATGATTTTTATCAATGAGTAAGAGGCGGAAAATGCAATATTTATGAGATTCTTATTTGATTAAAGAAGGGTTTGAGGCAGTAGGGTGTCTGTTAAAAAGTCCATCAGGCTAGAAAAATTTCAAAATACATTTACGACAAAAGTTCCTCTTTATGATATTTAACTTTTTAAAGAAATAAAATATGAAAAATTTATTTTAAGATATATCTTCTTCTTATATATTATTATACAAATTAATATGTATGTCACATTAAGTAATAGTATGTCTGTTCGTCTTTTATGCGTTCGCGCATCATTGATCCGATTGAGTTGAAACTTTGTTCAGTTGTTGTTGGCACTTGTGCGAAGGTTTCTGACAGAGTAGTATCATCAGCGTACATACAATAGGGGAGGAGGGCTCAAAAAATAAAAATCTAGGCCCTTGGAAAAAATTTATAAATACATTTTTCTTTTTATAAATTAAAGGGTTTATTTAGTCTCATAAAATAAATAAATAGAGTAATTTTAGTCAATTAACATTATTAATTTGATAGATTTACTAAACAGTTTCGATTACTCCTGGTAGACCATCCTCAGTAGTACTAAAAATTGAAACATTTTTCTTATATATACAATTACACAAAATAAAAACCATTAAATTTGCCATTAGCTGGATACTGACTGAGGATTTGCCTCGCGAGGCCAGCCCCTTGAGGCAAATACCTGGTCGGTCAGTACGTGCCTCGCCCAAGGCAAAAGTGCCTGTTGCCTCGTCTGAGGCTGCCTCGGCCCGATCCATCGGTTGTCGGTTTTTCTGAATGCTCGAAGGCGCCTCGGGTCATTTCCTGCGTTCACTCACGACGCGACGGTTCTCCGGCAAACGCCTGAGGGAGCCTCGCGAGGCTGTTCGCTCAGTCAGTATCCGGCTATTCATACATACAATTTCATTCAAAATTTGGAATTTGTCACTCTGCATATATATTTAATAACTAAATTTATTAACAAAGATATTTCAACAATTTTCAATATATAATTAATTTATAAACATTTATCATTGAATTTAGAATCTAATTTGAACTGATGATCAATTGAAGATTTTTTTATTATTATTATATTTTATAATCAAATCTCATTTAACTAAATCTCTCATTATATATTGATCTATTCTGAAAACACATTAAAAAGGACTAATTTATTTTTACACTCATACATATCTATGTATATATGTTGGAGTAAAACCACGTTTTTTAGTAAGAAGGGGTTTCACTAAATACCTGTGTGTCAACTAGAGTTTACTGATGTTGGTTCAAAGGTCTAAAATCTTCATTTTTGATCTTCCGCCTCATTTTGGGTATTTATTTTCAAAAATTTTTAAAGGAAAATGTCAAAAATTACATCCTCTTCAAATTTGCTTCTAATCTTTGACATTTTCGTTTAAAAATTTTTGAAAATAAACACCCAAAATGAGGCCGAAGGTCAAAAATGAAGATTCTAGACCTTTGAACCAAACTCAACCAACATCAGTAAACTCCACACAGTTGCCGCCACAAAGGTATTAGTGAAACGCGTTTTAATTAGGAAGAACCCGTTCTTACTAAAAACGGGTTTTTATTGCAATTTGTTTACATCTTTAATACATTATTTAACATTGACACCTGTCCAATCCCACAATTCAACAAAAACAAAATTCACTAACAACATTGACACAATTAGATTGTAGCACTCTGAAATATTCTCATAATCCATTTTAAAATTCGCACAGTCATCAAAAATTTTTAATATATATATATAGAGACTCTTTTATTTTTATTTTTGTCCAATTTATAGTCCAGAATTCTTGTACCTTCGAAATCGAAACTACGCTTATTACCGATGGCTTGAATGGACAAAGCGGAAACTATATTATTTTTCTCCATTTCCTTTTAATAATAGATATCATAAATAAGTAGGTATACTATTGTAGTAAATGTATTTTGATATTGTTGCTTCTAACTCACGGGGTAGTCGTGACAATTGGCCCGTATTGCTAGTTTTGGTACTCGGGTTTCCGAAGGGGGTGAAAGCAACAACCATTCTGAAAAATAATGCATACCATCTCGGATCTAGTGGCTGACAATCTCTTGTGATTTCCCCTTGATGTTTATTCTAGCTTATTATCTCATTTTCTAAATTTATATAGGGAAAACTTTTAGATGAAAATGTGGATAATAATTTTACGTTGTTAGATAAAATTTATGCCCGATGTTCGACGAGAGCTGAATGAAACTTTGCTTGAAGTAGCTGAGATGTTGATGTGTCGAACAGAAACCGAAATAAATCTTGGCCCGTAAATAACGGGCTTGGCGCGTGCAGAATACTAGAGACGACGTGTTGGCCGTTCGCAGAAGCCAACCCCTTCAATTCCACCTTCCAATGGCCTCTTATCGAAATAACAATATAAATATATAACATCTATATAATAAACAATCTAATGGGATCAAACTCTTCATCTATATATAATATATATTCAATGCCTAATATATTTCACATTGAAAATATATAACTTGATATTTTTATTATTTCATTTTTGCATTTTTTTTATTAAACTTATATTTTATGTTTTCAATAAAAAAGTGAAATATTCTGTTATGAAATACACAATTTGGCTGTTATTTTTATAATAAAAAGAATATGTACAAGGTTATATAAAAAAGTTTTTTTAACTGTGTATAATGTAGGTATATAAGTACATTGATTTTTAGATAACACAAATTCCATAAAGGTGATATGAATATTTTTTACAATTTATTTTCTAATGGAGTACCTAATCAATATGTTTTAGTTGATATACCTCTTAAGGAGTCTTAAGGAGGTTCGGGACAGCTTATCTATCTGGTTGATCTTTGAAAAAATCTTTTGTATTTCTGCAGAGTGACAACGTCTGGCTACTAAATTTTTTAATAAAAAAAATTGGTAATAATGAGGTTAATTTCGAATAAAAATCTTTGTTTTGATAATATTAATAAAAAGTATATTAAGATAAATTTTTTCTCAATATAAAAACATTTATTTAACACAAAAACGATTTCAAGAAATAGAGTTGGAATTCTACACTAGTTCTTTTGTTATATTCTGTTGGCCGCAAATAGCTTTTTAATAATGGTATAATTAGTATAGAAGTTATAGCCCTTTTAAAAGCTCGCTCCATTTACTTCCATGTCAAAAGGACAATTTTCAATAATTTATTTCTCGATAATGGGACAGAAGATCAGCTTCAAATTTCTGGAATAAATATTTAATACATCAATGATCCCATGATAAAAATTTGAGTATTGTCTTTTCAAAATGATAAACAACCCCGAAGCTCCTTAAGGATAGATAAAATTGTCAAACAAACAACACACAACGAAGTCATAACCAGGTTGCACATGATGGGATTAGCATTTATTAGTCACATGGAATACAATATATATATAAATATGGGTGTGTATTAATATCCTTATGTACCTACCATCTGACTAATATATATTGTCACGTGGTGCTTGGCATCATCGACGTACTTTTTTTATCTTCTCCACTTACGCATTTTCTGTCGCGTTTTTACGAGTTTGAACAATGGTTTTTACTATTATTTGACATAAATGTCCTAAAGGTTAACCACTGATACTAGAAATAGAAAATTAATTTAATTTCTCTATGAATTAAATTGAAAGTTTATTTTTGCTGAGAGTTGCATAATTTTTATAAATTAAAGGAGACAATAAAATAGTATGTCTTCTGCTGGAAAAATAAATTTTTAAATTTATTTATAACGAGACTAGAGTTTCAAGGGGTTTGCCCCCTTCATCAGTCTATTACAAATTATTCACAGGAATTGATGTGTGAAAGTTTCACCCTCTAAACTAGTCTCGTACTTATGTTGAAAAATAAGTTAAAAGAATAACTATTTTCCACCCTATTTTACCTTATACAGACTACGGTCAAGTATGGAAATTTGTGGGGGGCTTTTTTTGCTTCATTTTTTCGAAATATTTCAAAAACGGCTGAAATTATTTTGATAAAAATAATAATTAAGTAACATATAACCATAGCGTTTCAGCCATCAATAAACATGAATATGGAAAACAAAAATTAAAAATTTTAAGATATTATCAATACTTCGGTCTCTCGTCAAGCATCTCTAATATACCTAAACACATATGCTTTAACAGAGAGGAGAAAATCGTATTTCACTCCCCACGTTGTGTATTTCAAAGTATTTAAATTAAGACGATGAGAGATTAAAGGGCGCGTTTTAGACATTCATCATTTACAGAGGGAGTGAGAGGTTCGTGGTTTCGTCTTAAGTGAACATTTATTAAACTTTCCCTTATCCTAAAGTCCTTCTACTTCTGCACTTTGCCACCTTAAACATTTAATATACCATATATTGTATAAATTTTAGAACATGAAGCACTTGGAAAGTAAAGTACTGTCTTCCCACTTGTACCCAAACAAATATCTCTTAACACTTGCTAATTCGATTGCAGTGGGTTGAAAGAGTTAATCAGATAAGTGCGATGCACCTGGTACAATAAAACTCCCTGAGTAAAACGTTTCGGTCTAAATTTTATTGGGCCATCCTCAATTATTGGGCTACAGAAATATATAAATCGTTGTTAACATTAATAAATAATATCATTCTTATCATTTTTATATCAATTTAAGTTGTTATGTTTTTGATTTTTTTTTTGCTTTTCGTCCTTTCTAGCCATAAACCAATTTACGATACTTATTATTATTTTTTAAAAATTTGTCTCTACTCAGTGATCAGATTTTAGCAGGGTGCCTCGAGTCGGATTTGAACCCGGGTCTACTTGGCTAGCAGGCTGGTGCGCTAACCCTAGTCTAACCTGACCCCCCAAGTTGTTATGATTGGTTTTTAGCTTACAATTATACACATATTATGATACGCACACATGATTGAACCTAATTTTGTTAACTTCTATAGCGCAAATTAGCGCAAATATAGAGCAAATTAGCTTGAACATCACGCAAAATGAAACACTTCATCTCCGACTCCAGAAGAGAAGAAAAAGAAAGAACTCTGCGTCTCATTCGCCATAGGCCGAATCCACCCGTACTCTAGGTTTCACTTCTAACGCTCGAGAGTCTCAAGCATGATTTTTATCTTACCAAGAGTATATGTGATTAGAAACGTCGAGAAACGAGAAGAATTCTTGTTTTGATTTTTATATTTCCAACTTCAGAATGTATTCTTTTAAAATGCGTTAAATGAGAAAAAACTCTAATTGACATTTACGGAATAAATTATCGTAAATGTTGTTGCTAATTATCTGAAATTTGGCATACAAGATTGTACGATATAAGTAAGCTTAATGTTATACTTGTAATTTCAATCGTTCTAGAATACACCGGTCATAATGAGAAATAACTAATCAATAAAACATACACCTTTGTTTAAATTTATTTAAATTCAATGGTAGGCCGGATAGAATTTCTAATTGAGCCGTATCTGGGCGGCGGACGGTAGTTTGTCCATCACTGGTATAAGATATTCTCTTTGTTTTGATTTTTACAATGAAATACTATTTCTATTTTTTATAGATGTTCCACGAAAAGTGGAAGTCTGTTATTTCTAAACTGCTGATCGTCCAATATTATACAACGAATATATGTATTCACAATCGGGGCCCAAATCAATTCAATTAGTGCCTACACCTTCTAAGACAGGAAGGAAGGAAGGAGTCACCAGATCATCATCCATTTCTATCCGACCACCGAAGGACATCGCAGTCTCCGCTTTTTGATTATACAAATGATAATCAAAAGGCTCAAATCATTCACTGAGAAAAAATTGCCAAATTACTAAAATTTAGTATAATTTTATCTAGTGTTGAAAAGTTACCATTTTTTTATACAATTTCTAAATCGGATTAAACATTTTTTTTCGAGAACACTAGATTGTATCAAAGGATGGGATTCTCAGGAAGAATCAATAAATAAATTTAATTAGTGAGTAAAGAAAGGTAAAAGCATTCCTAAAGCCCTGGAATGATTAATCCTCTCATACAGCTGAAATTAAACCAGAAGAACTAGAAAAATTGAGAAATCATGAACGTTAACATAAAAGATCAAATTCGGATCACATCAATCACTGATTGGATTGACCCGGAACAATGAAATAGCTAAAAAATTGCCTATTCATTGTAATTAGGCTCATTTTACAGGGTATTAAATTTCATTGAAAATCAACTATTGTGAGCGTCCGATGACTTGCACGTACAACCAACTCTTCTTTGAAATCATACTATCAATTTTACCCTTTCAAACTACCCCAAACATTTGCACAAAAATAAACGTCACAGAACTTGTTTAGCTCAGCCATTTTTGGAAAATATTTTTATTTTTTTATTTTTATTGAAACACTCAAAATGGACTGATTAGAAAAGGTAAAATTAGTAGTATGATTTTAAAGAGTGCAACTCATATTTGAAGCAAACACCAGTTGATTTAGAAGGGAATTTAATCTCCTACAAAATAATGGCAATATAATAGATTGAAATTTCAATGAATGAGAATTAAAAAAAAAAAACAAAAAAAAACACTATTTTGATGTTATTTAAATGAGAAAACTAAAATAAAACCTTGAGCGACCTCTTATTATTAATAACTCTCTTTGCTGTAACATAATGATAAAAAATAAAATATATAATAAATATAAAAATATATAATAGAAATAATCAACATAAATATAATAATTAATATTAATTATTATATTGAAAAGTACGGTTATGATAAATGAAGGACTATCTGGATATTAAATACATATTTTCATTAATATAGAGATATTATAAAATACATCCTATAAATCTACTTGTTTTTAAAAGTGTAAAAATGATCACAGGCCATTGACTAAAATTTAAAGTCTTTAATAACCAATATTTAAATAATAAAAAATAAAATATTTTAAAATAACTAATTATATTAAGTAAAAAGTAAAAGTAATAGAGAAAACATTAATTTGTTAATATTAAATAGTAAAAAAATAAAGGTAATTTAAAAAATAAAGGAATTATCTTAAATGAAATAAACATTAAGAGAAACAATTAAAAAGAAAAGAACGACATCTACTTATTTATATTCCGAGAAGGAATTGAATTCTGGATAATAATTTATTTTAATTTATACAAGATTATTTTGATAAATCAACAAAAAAATATGTTGTTTCAAAACGAAACACTCTAATATATATATTAACGATTGAGAAAATTGAATGGGGAATTCTGATATTTTTGAACCCATCTATCTTTTGAAAACTGGTTCATTGATTTGCCGACTAGTAAAGAAGATTTTTCTACTTGTGGCGCATTCAAGGTGAAAATTGAAAAAGAAATTCCCTGGCAATCCCTTTCGATTTCTCTGTTAAATTAGAGAGCAAAAAAAAGGCAATAATCCTTGGTGGGCGGGTTGATGCTGGATGGCTAGGCTAGTGCCTAAGGCGCCAAGGCAGAGTCAACGAGAGGAGGGTCGCATGTTGCACGAGGATTAATTTCCACTGACATTCGTTTGACTTTTATCTCCCCCGAGTGCAATGAGGGGAATTTTATTGAGATAACCCGTTGGGCTTTGGAGACGAATTGACTCCTCCAAACAACGGCCCATTAGTGAAAAACTTATTTCCGCTCCGACGGACTGACAAAAAAAATCACTTTCCAAGGGCGTTAACTCTTTAAAAAAGAAATTTGCTTTCATTTCCTACCCTACTCACACATTTGCTTTTACTCGGGTTCGTTTTATTACCTGGAAGATATCTTCGTCAAATACTTTTATAGCTTACTATCATAATATTTGAAATACTTAACGAACATGAACAATATCCAGTGCGTTACACTGATATGAAGTACAAATAAAAAGCAATTGAAAGAATTTAATTATTTATTTATTTAATGTCTCAAAAATATTAAAAAAGCTTTTTAAGCTAGTTATATCAGCAAATGCATTTTCTTAGGATTTTTTTGAAATTTAGAAAGATTATTATTTAGATACTTCTGCATCGATTGGTGGCAAAACGAAATTTATGAACATATAGTTCTGGAGATATTAAATTCCAAAGATAGAGTTTTTCAGACTCTTATACATTGCACTATACGGAATACCGGAAAGTTTACATACATATATAATTATAATTAAGAAACTCTTCTTACGATTGTTATAAAAAACTAAACCAACATTAAACAATAACTAATAAATTTTTTAAGAAAATTTTAATTCATAGCTACAACACAGTTTCTGTGATAATAATGAATAAATAATGAAAAATTTATCTCATCCAAGAAGGAAGCTGATTACACTAAACACATGTTGTTAACAACGCTATAAATTGAGTTAACTTTAGTATACTTTTTTGACATTTTTTCGCTTCAGCCATTGTCGCAACGAGCTTTCAATCGCTTATTAAAAACTTTTTGTTTTATAAATCTTCCTTTATAATGTACTTTATATGACATTTCTATGATAAAATATATACAAGCTCGGACAGTGTTGCAAGATTTATCAAACGAGCATATGTACGGGATTGGCTAGTAGTGGTATATAAACAGCAAAAAGTTTTGGGCTTATGAATTATGAATCCTTATTGTCTGTACTATACATATACTCTAGCAGTAACTTTTTGTTACTATTGTCGCAATACAACTACCTTAAAAAACCTATTTTTATGTTACTTAAAAATTCACTAAAAAGTAGGAATTTGTTTTATCTATAAGCTAAGAAATTTCTATACGCACATCAACGAACTATCAAGATTAAAGCTATTTTGGGATTTAAGAAATTCTATAAAACTGCAAAAGTAAGGTATTAATTTTCGCATTCGCCTGATAATGCAACCCGCAACTCAGTTCCCTTTATTTGAATGCATATCCTACTCTAATCTAGGCGGCGCTGTTTCTTTATGATTGAACGCAGTCGTAAATAGGTCATTCATATGGAACAGCTTAGATAAAATATTTTTGTCTAGAAATACTATTGTTCTTTTAAAATTTGAGGATCGCAAAAGTTTATTCTTTTATGCTTATACCTTTTGGGAATTAAATTAATAATTGAAAGTTTTTGTGCCGAGGGTAGCAAATTTTTATATTGAAGGAGACAATAAAGAGTGTGTTTTCTACTGGAATTATAAATTTTATTTATAACGAGACTATAGTTTCGCGGGCTTTGCCTTTTCATCAGTCTATTACAATTGATTACTGTATGAATACATTAATTCCAGTTAATCAATTGTAATAGACTGATCGAATGAGACAAAACCCACAAGAGCTGATAGTCTCGTTCATCATCATTGAGTATACAGACCTAAGACTGGTTTGATGCAACAATCCGTCTCCACTCGACTCTGTCCCCCGCCAGCTGTTTGACCTCTCTAAATGTCTGGCATCCCATATCCCCAATTATTTGGTTGAAATATTCTAATCTGGGCCTTCCCTTTCCCTTTTCTTTCCCACCTCCACCTCCAAGATATCCCTAAGCAGTCCCCCATGTCTCAGAGTGTGGCCCATCATCTGACCTCTTCTCTTCTTCAGACTCTTCCACAAGGTTCTTCTTTCTCCGATTCTTCCATTCTAGTCTCGTTATAAATAAAATTTATAATTCCAGCAGAAAACACACTCTTTAATTGTCTCGTTCAATAAATTAATAATGTTTATTTTTTGCATTAGAAAATTAAAGACACTTTGTTTCAAAATCAGCTAGAACTTAAAAATGAGATTCTATAGGGAATTACTGTTTTTACCTCGGAAACAATTCTACTATGCGATGGATTGAGTAAGCTAGATAAGACAGAATATTTTCCTATTAGTCATATTGATTGCATCTAGGGTGTCAAGAGAATACTTAAGGCCATAATACCGAGTCTTATTTGAGTCAGAGGCGAGTTAGAACTTCGCACATTATAAGAAGTTGGGAGGCGTAAAATAGCATATGGATCCGAATAAATACTCTAAGTTATCAGTGTTGCAGATTTTTCTTCATAGATACTATAGTCAATTCAAAAGAGAGATCAGACCAGAGTAGTTGATCAGAAATACTAGATAGTTGGTTAGATCTTAATAATGTGTTCATCACATTAAGACTATATTTTTTAGCGCATGATTAAAATATAGGCAACTTAAATTATACTGAAAAGTTCGGTTATGACAAATGCCGGGCTATCTGGATATTAAATACATATTTTTCATTAATATAGAGATATCTTTAAATACAGAAATTAATTATTTTTTAAATCTGTTGCAATAACCATGCCATTGAACTAAAATTTAAAAATATTTTAATAACAAATATTTTAAATAATAAAAAATAAAATACTAACTATTTAAAATAAGTAAAAAGTAAAAGTAATAGAGAATATCAAAATAGTAAAAAAAAAAGGAAATCTATATAATAAAAATGAATTTCTTTTTCTTTGTAAGCGCGGATCTCTCAAATGCCTGGACCGATTTGGCTAATTTTTTTTAAATGTTCGTAATAGTCCAATTCAGGTTAATACGTAAAAAAACATCGGAAAAGTTGCCCGGAAAACTAGAAAATTCACGGAAAAACTAAAACAAAAGTGTTTAGCCAACCCTAGCTTGCCAAACAATAAAGAACTAAACTAGCAAACTAACCATGTGTTGGCAGCCCTATCTGTCAGATTTTTGAATTGTCATTTTATTCTTAAAAGGTCTAACCACATTATCGTTGAAGAAGAATTTAATAATGCAACAAAGATTTAAAAACTATCTATTTTTTTAAAGTACATTTAAAAACAAAAATAAAAAAATAAACTGCAACGGATCGTTGCTAAACTTTATCCAATGTACTATCTTATTCTAAAATGAAAGTTACTTTAAAATATAATTTTACAAAAAACTATATTTGACCTTCTTTTGTAGTCCTCAAGGTACAAGTTGCCCAATTACAATGAATTTTTAAATCACACAAATATTAATTTGACAATTTAATTGATGAACTCAAAAATTGTTATTTAATTAAATAAACTTTGCAACGGATCGTTGCTAAACTTTATCCAAATTCATTTGAAATATTAATATGTTTATTCCTTTATTATTAATCAGATATCACTTGCAATTTGCAGTTTATGTTGACCATGCGCGGATCCAGGGGGGGGGGGCGATGGGGCGGACCCCCCCCTCAAAGCATTGGGGATCAACATTTTTTATATGTTTATTTAAATTATTTTTTTATATAACATTAAATTTTAAAATTGAAGAAAATAAAGTTCTATGTGGGGGGGGGGCGTCTTTGACCCCCACCCACTGGAGCACAATTCGACCGCGACACACTTCCGAGATCAAAAGTAGATCTTATATACCGGCGACCGCCCCCCCCAAATCAGAGGTCTGGATCCGCGCCTGATGTTGACTTTATTTCAAAAATAATGATCGATTCTCATTTAACAGTCGAGGAATAACCATTCTACATTCGATTTTTGACGTTTCGGTTTTTATTGGTAGCCATTGGTGAAGACATGGAGGAATCGACTTAAAATCAAAAATAGCAATCGATTCTTATCTAATACTAGAGGAATAACAATTCTACATTAGATTTTTTGACCCTTCGATTATTATTAGTAACCATTGCTGAAGACATGGAGGAATCGACTTAAAATCAAAAATAGCAATCGATTCTTATCTAATACTAGAGGAATAACAATTCTACATTCCAGATTTTTGACTGCTTCGATTATTATTGGTAACCATTGCTGAAGACATGGAGGAATCGACTTAAAATCAAAAATAGCAATCGATTATTATCTAATACTAGAGGAATAACCTTATTGCATTCCATTTTTGATGTTTTGACTATTAATGGCAACCTCTACTGAAAACGTGGAAGAATCGACTTAAAATCAATAAGACTAAATTCTTTTATGATAAACAACTCAAGCTTGAGAATAAGATAAATTTTTATAAATAGAGATTTTTAATACATTTTAAATATTTGTTTCATCTTATTTGTTATGAGTGTATATTACAGTTAAATAGAATCTCAAATTATATCTATTTAAGACTTTAAAATAAAACAATTATATTTTATTCTCTGTTACTAATAAAACATCAATAAAGCAGCCACGTGGGAGCCCCCTGGCTAGCAAAAGGCCCGCCGAAGGCCGAAAGCCATTAGACTTAGTTTAAAATAAAGGAATTAGCTTAAAATGTAATAAACATTAAGAGAAACAATTAAAAAGAAAAAGAAAAGCATGACATTAACATTTTTGTATTGCAAGAGAAGGAACTGAATTCTGGATAATTAATAATTTAAATGAAAAAATGAAAAACGGATAATTAGTCTTTGTCATGAAATGCAAAAAAAGTCAGAATTCAATGAGGAGGTCACAATTTGTCTCTTCCCTTTGGATTTGCGACAGATTCGGCCCCAGTCCAACTAGGCCAGGGGTTCTCAAACTACGGCCCGCGGGCCAAATTCGGCCCTTGAAACTTTTCCATCCAGTCCCCGCCTGCTACAGAATTAATTCACAAATATTCACTATTTGAAATATTAATGTCATTAACTTATTAGCGTATTAATATAGGTAATTTTAGTATAATATAATATATCCAGCCCGCTCATAATTTCCAATGTTCACATCTAAAAAGTTTTGGGACCCCTGAACTAGGCGTCCACTGAGCCCAGCTCATATTTTCCTGCCTCGTCGCCGACTCAGCGAGAAACTCTGTGCTACTATATTTTTCTAGTATCGGCGGGAGAATAAATTTTCCTTAATTATATTATCAAGGCTAACGAATATTATAATAATATATTTAATATTAATTTATTTAGAAATACTACAGATTGGAGTGGAATAATGACAAATGAAGAAGGGGGAAATGATCAAAGTAATC